>NW_022994879.1:0-171659 GCF_902806645.1 Magallana gigas
GTAGCTTACCTTTAAAATGGCAGCAAGACCGTATGTTCTTTTCGAGATGGCATGTGACAGTTGGAGGGGTTTGTTCAGTTTTTGCAGGACGCCAACGCGTTTGCAAGAACACCAGCTCAACGACGCGTCTTCCACTGTCCCATGGCATGCTTGAATGTTTGGAATCACAGTCATCACTGTCGTCTGTGTCGGCATTTACATCGTCAACTTCTTCGTCTGCGACGATGTTGTTTAGGTCCGGAAGAATTAGAGACAGGGATGATGTAGCGTTACATGTACCTGCATTAGCATAATTATGCTCTTCCGATATCTGGGCCGATTGTTTCTTAATCACCCATCTAGCTTTTGATGCACTAACAACGTGCTTTTCTCGTATATTCCTTTTCAATGATGTAAACACAATGCTGTTTGTTTACATTCGAAGTAATACGACACTGATGTCGTAAAATTTTACGAAACATTCAATATGAAGTAGAATATTGAATAAAACATCTATTAAGCATTATTGAATTTAATATACTTTAGTTATATATTACTTTTTGAAGAATAGTTGTTAATTGCATTAATTTCATAATGCATAATTTTACAACGGACGTTCCGTTTTTCGGTAGTTCGATTTGCGCAGCAAACTCAAATTAAGCAGGATTGAACCTCTCTATGGTATTACATGTTTTTATATCCTTACAATATAATGATTTTTTATCATGCGTTACCTAACTAGGGATATTAGGGGCCAGGGTAGACAAGTTTAATCAGCGTCTATTTCAATGGAAAGAAATGCAAGTATTAAAAACAAGATAGCCCATGGGCCACATCGCTCACCTGAGGAACAAAATGGGTATGATAAAATCAGCTTAATGAAGTCATAATACAAACAATCTGGACAATGTACAATTATATGTAGATCCTGTAAAAACAAAATCATTTTTTTCCCCTGGATATTATTATGTTTATAATCATTAGTACCTTTTCTAACAGGATTATTTATATAGTCATATCACATGTTGAGTATTGCAGTCCTCAAAAAGATCCTTTACAATTGTTTATATATGGGATATTAAGCTACATCAAACTCTGAACCTTCTTGTGAGGCCGAAGAATTGTCCTGGAGCCAAAGTCTTACAATTATAAAGAATCGTCTGGCTGATTAGTTTCTGAGAAAAAGATTTTCAGAGATTTACTCTATATATTCCTATGTTAAAACTTCGACGACCCCCCCCCCCATTGTGGCCCCACACTACCCCTGGGGTTCATGATTTTCACACTACTTTGAATCTACACTACCTGAGGATGCTTCCACACAAGTTCAGCTTTCCTGGCTGATTAGTTTCTGAGAAAGAAGATTTTTAAAGATTTACTCTATATATTCTTATGTAAAACTTCGACCCCCCCCCCCCCACCATTGTGGCCCATCCTACCCCTGGGGGTCATGATTTTCACACCTTTGAATCTACACTACCTGAGAATGCTTCCACGCAAGTCTCAGCTTTCCTGGCTGATTAGTTTCTGAGAAGAAGATTTTTAAGATTATCTATATTTCCTATGTAAAACTTCGACCCCATTGTGGCCCCACCCAACATCCAGGGGTCATGATTCCACAACTTTGAATCTACACTACCTGAGAATGCTTCCACACAAGTTTCAGCTTTCCTGGCTGATTAGTTTTCTGAGAAGAAGATTTTTAAAGATTTTACTCTATATATTCCTATGTAAAACTTCGACCCCCATTGTGCCCCACCCTACCCCCAGGGATCATGAATTTCACAACTTTGAATCTACACTACCTGAGAATGCTTCCACACAGTTTCAGCTTTTCCTGGCTGATTAGTTTCTGAGAATAGATTTTTAAAGATTTACTCTATATATTCTTATGTAATACTTCGACCACCCATTGTGGCCCCACCCTACCCCCGGGGCCATGAATTTCACAACTTTGAATCTACACTGCCTGAGGATGCTCCGCCACGAGTTTCAGCTTTCCTGGCTGATTAGTTTCTGAGAAGAAGTTTTTAAAGATTTACTCTATATATATCTCTATGTAAACTTCGACCCCCATTGTGCCCCGCCCTACCCCTGGGGGTCATGATTTTCACAACTTTAAATCTACACTGCCTGAGGATGCTTCCACACAAGTTCCAGCTTTCCTGGCTGATTAGTTTCTGAGAAAGAAGATTTTAAAGATTTACTCTATATATATACTATGTCAAACTTCGACTCCCCCATGTGGCCCCACCCTACCACCAGGGTTATGAATTTCACAACTTTGAATCTACACTACCTGAGGATGCTTCCAACACAGTTTCAGCTTTCCTGGCTGATTAGTTTCTGAGAAGAAGATTTTTAAAGATTTACTCTATATATTCCTATGTAAAACTTCGACCCCCCATTGTGGCCCCACCCTACCCCCAGGGATCATGAATTTCACAACTTTGAATTACACTACCTGAGGATGCTTCCACACAAGTTTCAGCATTCCTGGCTTTCTGGTTCTTCAGAGAAGATTTTTGAAAATATTCTCGAAATTTTTTCATTATTTCTAATTATCTCCTTTGAAAACGAGTTGTGCCTTAATTTTCACAACTTTGAATCCCCTTTGCCTAAGGATGAATTTGTGCTAAGTTTGGTTGAAATTGGCCCATTAGTTCTTGAGAAGATGTTGAAAATGTGAAAAGTTTACGGACAGACAGACAGACGGACGACAGACAAAATGTGATCAGAATAGCTCACTTGAGCTTTCAGCTCAGGTGAGCTAAAAAGCAAAGAAAGAAAACTTATAAAAACATTACAGGAAAGCATTAGTACTTCACTCGTATTTCCATATTACGTTTTGTTGTCGAAAATTAAAGTCTTTGAACGTGATTTACCTTCTAAAAATCGGACGGAAGACCTCCTAGTTGCTCGCAACGAGATCGTGTCTAGTTTTTAAAAAAAATTTCCAACTAATTTATGTGTACGCGATTTCTCTAAAAACTAAACTTTTAGGTCTGTTAGAATATGATCTGTACCTTGTTGGAATTTTTTTTTAATGATGACGTCACTTCCGGTTTGAGTTATTTACAATTTAACGATTTTCAGAGGGTCGGCTCGTCCAGGGGTAAACTCTTAAATGATTTAAGATATTGAGTTAAAATTTCAGGGATTGTAGACAAAAGGTTGTAGATCTGACATGTGGTTTATATATTTTTCTGAAACCAAAAGCGCCGAAGTTCGCCCGAGCTCGAAATTACAGTTAAAAAGCGTCGTGATTTTCGTGGTTTTCTTTCAATATAAAACAAGAAATCTTGATAAAGTCAAGAGCTTTCATGTGACATCAAGAAAAAGGGGCTTGCTCTTCAAATAAGGGCTGAGGGGGCTCTCAAAGTCTTTTATTGATAACTTTTACTGTGTAATATTTTGTGATACGTTTAGAGTAAATATTTTGTGATACGTTATAGAAGCAATTATGTTATTCTATCTTACGGTATTCACCTATACATGGCAATCATTTACTCCTATGTTACGAATAATTAGGGATTTTAAGGGGCCAGAAGTCCAAAACTTTGATGCTCAATTCTCAACTGGAGGAAAATTTTGATAAGCATATTGAACAAAAGATGCTCAAATATTGAGCTTAACAATAATCAACCATAATTCTTTTGTTAAGCAGTCCTTAAAGGGAGTTACTTGTACGGGTCGGTCCCTTATACGACCCTCTCAGATATCCCGAGAACGGTACACAATTTGTAATTACTTGTTGAACAATAAGTTGAAATTGACAAGAGCTTTAATTTGAAA
The DNA here is from genome assembly GCF_902806645.1 of Magallana gigas. Lineage (NCBI taxonomy): Eukaryota > Metazoa > Mollusca > Bivalvia > Ostreida > Ostreidae > Magallana > Magallana gigas. Next base: position 3,775 of record NW_022994879.1, read on the forward strand.
TTATGCAAAAGGGGCTGGCCCTTCAAATAAGGGGCTGAGGGGGCTCTAAAGTCTTTAAATGATAACTTTTTACTGTGAAATATTTTGTGATACGTTGTAGAAGCAATTATGTTCATTCTAACGGTATTCACCTATACATGGCAATCATTGACTCCAATGTTTTGTAACTAGGGATTTTAAGGGGCCAGAAGTCCGACACTTTGATCCCCAATTTCCCGAAATGGAGGAACATTTTGGAAAGCAGTATATAACAAAAGATGCTCAAAATAATGTGCTTAACAATGTACAACCATATATTGTTTGTTATTTAGACCGGATATCAAAATGATTTTTCCCAGATATCTCAAAAACGGTACCCATTTCTAAACACTTATTAGCGGTACACAAAACTACCTTTCACTAGACTGTGAATGAATGAAGGAGCTGATCCCTCAAATAAGGGACATTAAAGGAATTGATAGTTTTTCAACAAATACTCTTAATACCCGCCTCCTTTTCTGGATACGTTTCGTTGACGCAGATCAAGAACAAGGTCATTCCATATTCTAAAAATCAGACCTCCTCGTTGCTCGCAACGAGATCGTGTCTAGTTATTATTATTAATTTTAAATTTACAGGGATTTACGAAATCTGCTGAATCGTTCGACGGGTTTGAAGCCCTTTCACGCAGATGGGAGAACAGTTAGAAAGGGAAGCTTTCCTCCTTCTCCTCCACAAAGAGTCGTCACAACAACACCAGTCATTAGTAATGACAGTACAAATATTTCACTTGGGGTCTTATAAAAGTAAGGATTGAAATTTTGGTAATTCTTCTACATTACTGCTACGCTCAAAGCAACTCGTTTAAACAGAATCTTGTAAATAGATTTTTTTTTCATCTTTATCTTTATTTATTAATAGAACATTAAATTAATACTATAAGAAGAATTTCAGATAAATATTTTCACCCTGACCTTTAAATTTCACACTCATTTAAATAATAAAGATCTTTTATGAAAATCAAATATTTTTTCTATGTGTTAAAACGCTTTACATAGGAAGGATAACTCTTTGTTGACAGAGAAAGTTTAAACGTTTTGGTCTAAAGAGTTATCAACCTATAATTACAAACATGATTATTGACAATTCCATCATAAAACATGTTCTTCACTTCTCTCATTACAGTTCCTGTACATCAGACAAACGTATCGCATCGGAACCTTCATCATCATTCCCCCAGCCAGAGAAACCCATCATATTAGAAACTTCATCATTCCCCAAGCCGGAGAAACTCATCACAATAGAACCTTCATCATTCCTCAAGTCAGAGAAACTCATCTCATTGGAACCGTCATCATTCCCCAAATACTCCCCAGCTTATGATGAAAAATTGGCCTCCTGTCATGACTTAGAAACGGGGAAAAGTCTCATTTCAATGATGTGGAAGACTCGATACTCACTACGTTCAGGTACGGTAGTTAAAGAAAAATTGTATTATATTAAGAAATGTTAAAACACCTATACGACAAGAATAGAATTCCTGGTCCCCCGCCGTCAAGCAGTATACTAGTATCGAGTCTATCGACCAAGGCTGATTAAGGAACTTGACCAAGGTATTAGTAGTATAAACATTTGGTATAAATTAAATGAAAATCCGTCAAATTTGTAGGCATGAGAGCGCTTACAAGGTCAACTTTTGGATAAAACGGAGTCATTATTGTGTAGTCAAAGTCCCAGAACCTCCAACAAAAGTATCGACCAATGCTGATTTTCGAATTCGACCAAGGTAATTGTGGGATAAAAACATTTAGTATAAATTTTATAAAATCCGTCAAAATGTGTAGGCATGAGAGCGCTTACAAAAAACTGTGACGGACGGACCCACGGACGGAACCCGGCATTTCTATGTCCCCGCACCGCATTGCGGCGGGGGACAAATATTTAGAAGAACAAATTCATCATTTTAATTATCTAGATAGTATTTTGCTTAACAAATTGGTTAATAAAATTAATTGTATGTTGATAAAGCATAAATGTTCAAGCTTCATTAAAATATGTTTTGTAACAACAAGCCACATAATATGTCAATGACAATAAAAATAATTTTTAACTGACCTATTAAGTTCCCAAAGATATCTAATTTCAACTGTGAAATAACTATTTGAAGTCCCTTTAATGTTTTTGTGTGCATGTGTGTTATTCTCTACAATAATTTTTACCCATCCTTTTTAAAGTTCAGGGCCTTGGAAAAGAAACTTAGAGCACCATGCAAGAAAACGTGCAAGAACAGTTTTAGGTGTTTAGAACACTGCAGAAGAGGATGTCGAATGACATTGAGCAAAGTGCCTCCTTCTGAATTACCTAGAAGACAAGTACTCAACAGATGGGTCCAGGAAAAACGCGTTAAGTTAACAACCTTCTAATTAGCTAGTACATGACAGTTTAAAGTGTTAACTGTTGATAAAACAGAATATGTAACTATTTTCATATTTTATATACTTGTAATCATCTAGTAAAGGACAGTTTATGTGTTCACTGTTAATAAAACAGATTTTGTAACTAATTTCATATTTAATATACTTCTAATCATCTAGTATAGGACAGCTCCATGTGTTAACTGTTGATAAAACAAAATTTTGTATCTATTTTCATTTTATATAATAAACGTACCTTTAAAGAAGAAGGTTTTGGTGATAGTTTTCTCTACCATTGTATAAAATTTGACTGTGATAACATTTGAAAACAGCTCGTTTATAAAGCTTTTTAAATAATATATGTTTGTCTAAAAAGTTGCAATGTCACTTTGTCTAAAATTTGCAAAAGTAGCTATGTCACTTTACTAAAGTTAAAATAAATGTTGGTGGTGTTTGCCTAAAAGTTACAATGTCATTTAGTTAAAAGTTGCAATGTGCAATGTCACTTTACCTAAAAGTTGCTATGTCACTAAGGTTAAAATAAATGTTGGTGGTGTTAACTTAAAAGGTGCAATGTCACTTTACCTAAAAGTTGCAAAAGCTGCTATGTCACTTAACTAAGGAGAGTTGCTACGTCGTAGTTGCTATGTAGAGCCGCTGTGAAGTAAGCGACTGTAGAGTCCCTTTCACCTATGTTGACTGTAGAGTCACCCGTGACTGTAGAGTCCCTGTGGGTGAGAATTGGAAATCCCCATGACGTCATAATGATTGTAAAGTGACTGCAGGGTCTCCCCCTTACTACTCATCTCGGATCTTTTCACCGGCGACAATATTGCCTGTTCGGATAGCTTTAGTAAGCTGGTACGTCTGCTTGGTTGAATTGAAATCTTCACCAAAAACCTTGATATCACATGGATAAAAATTAGATAGAACGTTTCCACGGCCTTGTATAGGGATAACATTTTTCTGCTCTGCGGCGTATTTCGAGCACATGTTCGTGACCTGGTTCCATGCAAGTGGCCCATTTCCGCTTGTTTGGACAGCTGCGCGCAAAGTGCTCGGTTTGCCAGCATTTGGTACAGGAGACGGTTGGCTTCTCCGTATCTTGTCCGCGATGATATATCTTACACTTCAATCCCGCACAATAACTGAAGCGTGGTAAGGGCTTGGACAGAAATGGTTCTACATATATAAACCTGTTTCCGTTTAAGACACTTGTCATTTTGTTGTTAGATGGGTTTCTTATTTTTTTCATATTTTAGATCGCTTTTAGGGCGCACACCAAGCTTAGACAGCATTTAGAGTACCGCTGAATCGTCAACAGAAAGTGGTACTCCAATTCTGAAATTAAATTTTTTCCTTGGTCCTTTTGGGTTCTTTGAGTAACTGCGCCCACCGTTAATTGGTCACATGGGTGAGCCGTGACAATTTTCTTCATTAAACCCACAAGACGAGAAATATCAAATCCCAGTTTTACGGGGAGTGTCTAGGATGGTGCAGTTCATAATTTCCCTAACTCAGATGAATCGGAATATGCAAAGGCAAGGGAAGTCTCCACAATAAATCAAAGTTTCCTGTTTTTAGAGCTTCAGGTGTTGCTTCAATCCTTCTTCTTCCGAAGTCTTGGTGCAAGTCTCATGTGGAAACTGCTATAATATATCTTTTTCCTTTTATTATTACATTCTTCATAACCCAGATGTCACCTAAGGCCAATAATGAGATCATCATGTAATGCAAATTCAGCTCGTGTTCCTTGGTGGCGGTTGGAGTGGGCACCCCGCAACCGGTGGGTGGTAGTGGCCCTCGTGTCTTTGGTGTGGTATAGTTGGCACGCCCTCCGTGGGGGCAGTGGCCCTCGTGTCCCTTGGTGGCGGTTGAGTGGGGATCCGCCACGGTGGTGGCAGTGGGTCCCTTGTGTCCTTGGTGGCGGTTGAGTGGGCACCCGCCCGGTGTGGTAGGTGGCCCTCGTGTTCTTACTGGCGGTTGAGTGGGCACCCGCCCCAGTGGTGCTAGTGACCCTTGGTGTCCTTGGTGGTGGTTGATCCTTTTAAAAAAAGACAATCATTGAATACTTTAATATTTATAGTTAATCCTGCATTAAAGTTTTCAAAAAGTAGAGCTTGTATATATTTGACACGGTGCATGAAAATCATAATGAAAATGTTATAAAGAGGAATTCTCTCCTCCAGGTGCGCCATCTTGTTACAAAAAATCGATGATGAAATTCGAATGGTTAATCAGATTGGAACCTATACAGTATGTTTATGACAAAACACACAAAAGTATTCTCTCCTGTATACGGCAACTCTATGTTTACTCATTTCCCACATTTCATCAGCTAAAAAAATGTGATCTAGTGCTCCGTAAATTAAATCGCGGGTATGACAATCACAAGCAGTGTCCATTCGAAATCAAGATGTAGAAAAGGACCCTAACTATGAACCATCTACAATTGTTGTACAGAACCCAGTGCCTGGAAAATTTTTGAGAAATGTCATTATCAATTCAATGATTTATAAATAACCTGAAGATTTTAATTTAGGGCGTGACACTTTGTTGAAAGTTTCAACAATACTTTAAATATCTATGAAGACAAAAGGATTGTTTTCGGTAGTGACCAGTATGAAGTGGGGGCATGTTTAGGTTCATGTCACTGGAATGAAAATGTTGGGAGGGATTTCCCTTCAGTTTCTTACAAAATGACCCTATAGCCCCATTAAGAAAAGTGGGTAAAAAGAACTACAAGAAACAAACATTGTAGTTAAGAAATAACATTTGGAAAAGATACATTAAATCTGTGTTTTTAAAACGAAGGAAATTATAAAAATGTTAATCAGGTTCCTTGTGTGCTTTTAATTCTCTAATCAACATGTGCTTGTGGAATACAGCTTTCTATAAATAACTTCTCTCTGCAGTGTTATCAGTTTGGAGGTGTTGCCTGCTTCCGTATATGCTTAATTGCTATCCGTGTGGATATTTTACTACGTCAACCCCAGTCTTAACAGTAAAAAATTAGAGGGAAAAATGCATCTATTTCTCAAAAATCAAAATAAATTTCAAGAAAATCACCTTGCATTCTTAATTCGATAGAGCAAATTCATTTTTATTTATCAGAACTGAAAAAAGTTGCATGTACGTAATGGTGTGATGTTAATACAAGGGTCAATCAAAAAATACGAAGACTTTTCTCATAGCTATTTTACTTAACGTCATATCACTTCTAAAGAACTTGATTCAGTTGATGTGATATTACGCCTTCAAATTTACCAAAAAATTAACTGCACTCTTGAAAAATAAATTGTACCGTAAACATATATTTAATATATGTATTATTTAAATATAGAATAAAATTTTGCCGATATTGCCTCGAAGGTGAATTTTTTACGTGAAATTCTCCGGCGGATTTACAATTTCCGGAAAAAATTGGTAAAATCGGCAGTATAATTCAGCATTTTACTGTGTGCGCATTGATTTACCAAGTTCTTACTTTGCCAAAAAATAAAACTCTATAGGAGCGACTTCCATGCCGAAAATCACGATGGTAAATTCTGCGCACTATGTTAATTTCTAAAAAAAAAAACAAATTTTTGAGTTGTTTCCCTTTCGCTGTGTAAACAGTATGACGTCACCGTAGTGACACACGCAGACGAATGATCGAGGTGTCCGAGTTTAATTTGGAGAAATCCAAGACTGCCACTTTTGTTTATAGGTAAGTTTAAATCCATAGAATTGTACAGTGTCAAACTGCCATGAAAAAAAGAACTAAACCTGTCCCTCTTCTTCATTTGCATGTAGAGACGACTTGAACACAAAATGCACACAATTAAAATCGTCTCCTGGTACTGTAACACTATGTAAGCGATTTCACTAGTATGTAGTAATCCACCTACATTGTGTAATTAATACACTCATTAAATAGAACATTTTATTCAGTATGTTGACATATACATGCATTTTTAATGGTCAATTTGAAGGTTACAGATGTACATGTATATCGATATTCACTCGGACAGTACTGGTACGCCAGTAGCAGTTAAGGGTAGGCCTATAACAATAATGGACAATTTTCGTCGTCAGTTGTGAATTTGTGGACTTGATCACATTTTATCAATGGACGTTTGGTAATATTTTTTATAATTTGTTCATTATGAGAGGTATATAGCGCATTTCACACATGCACCGTGTGATTCCCTATAAACAATTGGAAAGTACCTGTTACTATAAATAGATTTACTTGGCGTATTGAATTTAGGTAGCCAACTTTATAAAATAGATTTGCGGAACTACTTTTATACGAACTTTGGTATGTGATGAAAAATATACTCATGTTTATGGTCCAATAGATAATTTGTTTTTAAGGTTACAAGTTATTTTACAGCTTTAAACTGTTAAAACTAGAATTATATCTGGATATATTTGCTAAAGATATTATGTCATATATGTACGTGTGTATACCGGTACGTAGCTGTTAGAACACTTGATACAAATTACTATTTTAATAGCTATATGTATTAACGAATGAAAAGACAAAATATTATGAAGTTTTAATATTGTATTGTCTATGATGTCCCATATTGAGTCATGTACATTAATTGTGTGAGCATTTTAACATGTGAATGTACATAATGTTAATGTATGAGACACTTCAAAAAATATATCTAAACTTAAATTTGCTTTAATCTTGGCCCCTGGTAGGTTAGGCGATTAAAGGAAAGTTTGACAATGATCAAAAATTACATAGAAAATGAAAAAAAAAAACCTAATAAACTGTTTATTTGGTTCATTATATTTATGAATTATAAAGTGCAATATTGAGTATTGTAGATTCAAGTTTATTCAATACATGACCATGGCCTAAGAAAGATATGACTGCCACAACAACTAGAGTACAATATTTTCACCTAGGCATGGGAAAAGAACTCTTTAAGGTAGGATATTAATAATTTAATTCTGGTTGTAACGCGGCATTTGATTGGATAGAAAAATTTAGTTAAATTTGTATAACCTGGTTTGCACGTCACAAGACACGTCGCAATGCACCAACGTACTAATTCACTTGACGTTACGTTTGAATTTTGAACAGATTTATATCATTTTTTAAAAGTAAAACGGACTTAATTTGTACAGCAAATTCCAGAAAATTAAATAATAAGGAATGTACTCAATATCTACCCAAGTTATACTCGTATAACCTGGGTTGGAGCAATTTACGCTTTTTTATAATCCGCTTCGCGGATTATAAAGCGTAAATTGCCCCAACCCAGGTTATACGAGTATAACTTGGGTAGACATTGAGTTCATTTCTTAATTAATATAGTTATTTTTTGTAAAAAAAAAAATCTAAAGGGTAATTAGGCCATTATTGAAGAAAAAAAATATAAGAAGAAAAAGTATCAAAAATACAGCAAGCCAATTGAGTTGCTGTGGCCCATTGGTTATATACAATCTTGCCAATATTTATCATTAATCATAATTAATGCATTATATAATTATTAGTACATCTGCTTACATATTTGTCAACAGACATTGGTAAACTTGCTTATTATAGTGGTGCACAAATTAATTAATTTACTGCTTATTATATTTAATAGCATATGAGGAAAAGAGAATATCCTTGTGTTTGCTGTAAGAAACGAACAAACCAGAGAGATCGACGTACTGTGACAGCTGCACAACGACTAGTTCTCCAGAAGTGGACTGTAGGCGATGTGTCTGAGGATGAGGTGTTGTGTAGTTTGTGTCGAGTGAAGGTACATTCTCATCTTAAGCGGAGGAAAAGTGAACAACAAAACTTGGAGCATGAGTTAAGAGACACAGCTCCCTTCTCTCCTCCAGAGAGGAAGCAAATTAATGCTAGGAATGCTGCCATTCACAGTCCTCCATCAGTAACCCTGACAGTGCCCTCCACATCTTCCAGTCATTCCAGCTGCTTCATCTGCAGAAAACCTGGGCCAAAGTTGGTTGTGGTGTCATCAAATGAACGGAGTATTGATTCCGCCAGGTTCAAGATGCTGCACACGTCATCACCCCAATGGAAGATTCACTGAAGAGGCACTAGAAAAAACTTCTTCATTTTCAGAAACATCTACACTTAACAGGACATCTATTGTTGATATGCTTATATATCTAAGGGAGATTGCTCTGCTAAATGGAGGGAAAAGAATATACTTTGATGATCCAAATGCATTGAGTGACCAAGAGTATGTCAACCTCACTGGAATAAATAAAGTCTCCTTTGATGATCTGCTATCAGCTGTAGATGAAAAGGTAAAGAACACATCCACTCGCAGTGTTAGAACCAGCCTTGGAATTGTTCTTCTTAAGATGAGATGTGGTCTGTCCAGTGAAATGCTGTCAACACTATTAAATATTTCAAAGTCAAGCATTCGTCGCGCCATCTCGGTAGTGAGGAGAACACTGATGGAGACATTTGTACCAAACAATGTTGGGTTTCAGCACATCTCCAGAGAGGATGTTATAAATAAGCATACCAGGCCATTAGCAGAGTCTCTTTTTGGTGGTACTGGCACCCAGCCATTCTTGTTTTAGACGGCACATACATTTATATACAAAAAAGTATGAACTTTGCCTTTCAAAGGAAATCATATAGCATGCATAAGGGTCGTCCATTGGTGAAGCCAATGATTGTTGTAACAACTAGTGGCTATTACCTCTCTGTTCTTGGACCATATGTAGCGAAGAACAATGATGCTGCAATCTTGAGCCATATCATGAAGACTAACAAAGAAGATGTGTTGAAGTGGATCGAAGAGAGAGATGTGTTTGTTGTAGACAGAGGCTTTCGGGATTCCTTGACATTACTTAAAGACCTTGGATTAGTATCTGCCATGCCTGCATTTATGAAGAAAGGTGAAAAGCAAATGTCAACAGCAGATGCAAATACAAGCCGTTTAGTGACCAAGGTAAGGTATACTATATACAGCATTATTCTAATTTAATAAGAAAGAATCAGGAGAGAGAGAGAGAGAGAGAGAGAGAGAATTAAGAGAGACAGAGCAAGAGAGAGAGAAAGAGAGAGTTGCTATATATTAGTATATTCACATAGAGTTGATCTCTTTTATTATTTATGTTACAGATACGCTGGGTGGTAGAATCTGCTAATGCGAGGATAAAGAGGTGGAAGTTTTTTGACCGTGTCCTTCCTTCGTCCCAGGTGCCATTCATTAGTGACTTCATCAAGATTGTGTGTGGAATATCAAACAAGTACTTTCCACCATTGTCAACTGGTATGTATATATGCTTTGAAAATGATAGGCATGAATAATGGAACTTCTTTATATTTAAGTCACTTAATTAAGTCACTACAAGTATAATATTGTTAAGTGTACATGATGCTAGTGAAAAAATGTGAGTGTATTACAGTATTTTGTTTATCCCTGATCATCCGATTTTACTTGGTTTTGGGTACAAACATATATCACCTATCAGTTTATTTTGTTTCATCTTTAATTGTGTGTATCAATTGTAGAGTATGCTATATTCAGTGTCTGTTAGGACCCACGCTGTTAGATCCTTGGGTCTCTTAGATTTTTGTTACATGTACATGTATATTACATTTCATGAATTATCTTTAGGTTGCACTGAGGAAGACTCTCTTGTAGCAGCTAAGATGCAGTACATGTCCAGACAAATCAATCAACTAAAAGAGGAAGTAGAAGAAAGGAAACTGGATACCCGCTCAGCGATCTGGAAACACCCTGACGAGCTTCAGGATTTTCCTCGTCTTGATGAAGATCAACTTCGAGAGTTGACCTGTGGCACATATCAAGTGAAGCTTGCTAGTAGTTACGCAGAGGAACACTTTGGGAATGGATGTGATATCATGGTTCATAAAGAAGACCCGTCCTTGATAAGAGTCAGGATTAGGAGCCGGCATATTTCCTCAAAGTCTTACCTTCTTTGGATACGATATGATGAGGGAAGCGTGATTGGATGGTATTGTAGATGTCGTGCTGGGGCAAGAGTAGTGGGTATGTGTGCCCACATTGCCGCAGTTTTATGGTATATTGATTTAGGACGTGACATGGAGTCCTTAAGATCTGTAAGGGACTGGAGCAAGTTCATTGATGATGCAGCTGTTATTCCAGATGCAATTGATGAGTCAGAATCAGAGGATGATTCCTCAGAGTGCTTGAATGAACAATAGACTGCCTGTTCTTCATAGATATAAATGTGTACCATGTATATACATGCTACCTGCATTGCCAATTGCCTCAATTTTTATTATGATCTATTCAGTTATTGTTATAATATTCTGCAGTCTATTTTGTTTAAGTAGACTGAATTAATATTAACCTTAATTCATTTAGGGAAGCGGATTTACATGAAAACTTTTGTGTGAGTTTAATGTTGGATGCATGCAGAAATAATCTGCCCCAGATGTAAACAAGTTTTTTTTTCAAGTAAATTAGCTAGTGTGGTTTTATGTCTAAAGCGGAAATTGGCCAACCATATGTATAGATATGCTATAAGTTTAATCAATGTGAATTAATTTTTTTTTTGTGTAATTCATGTACTCAAAATATCTGATGCAGTTACCCAGTACATGTATTTAAATTGGAATTGCACTAATTATGGTATAACTCTTGAAAGTAAACTGTTTAATTACCAAATTAATTTTGTCAACATTCTGACAGTTTGTTATTGTCATTTTTCATAGAGGTATGATTTTTTTTTCAATTAATGTTGTGTGTGTTACAGAGAAAAAAATTGTAGTAGTATAAACTTTCTTTGTAGTTTTTCTTTAAACACACACATTTCAACTAAATAATTTATTTGTACAGTGATAATTTTCTTGATACACTGGAGCTTGTTTAATCCTCAGTTTTATGCATAAAATAATTATTTCATCCCCATAGGTTGTTTCCTCATAGTAGTTTTGCTAGACAGTGAAGAAATCGAATAATATGAATTTATTTAGACTTTTTAAAATTCAACAAGACAGCTTTTTTGTAAGCATGTTAATTAAATTATTTTACAATTGGTTAGAAATTACAAATGATTTGATCATCTTTATTGAATATGTTTTTGGGGGGGATGAAGCATGTTTAATTTATCTTTGCTATCACCATGATCACACATTTTGTAGCGATATGTGCCAGATTACTCAGAATTGTACCTTAAAAGGTACATTGGATATGTTACATGCGCTGAGAAAATTAAACACTTCATAGGGCCTAGCCTTTCATTTTCATTCCGCACTTTGTTGGAAATATTTAAAGGATAATCACTTTTAGATTTCATGGATTATTTTGTTATATTACATTGTTGACTTCAGAGCAACATATACATGTAGACCGACTGTTTGTCCATTTGTCTATCAAACCTCATATCTTGACCAGAGGTACGAATTTCATATTTATTTGGCTCATGTATCGCATTGAAATAAAGACTGTATACAGTGTAAGATAAATTAAACTATAAATGCTTTTTGGCATAGGTACTGGTTTTTCTTTTGAGCATGTTCAAAAAAACATATAGGCATGTAAATATATTGTCTATCTGATCTTGATTTGGGCTTATTTGAAATAAAAGTACTTAAAATCATTGATATGTATCAAGAATTTTGTGAAGTTTGACTTGCATGTGTAACTAGTATTTTAGTAAGAATGTCTCTCAAATGTTTTAATGACTTGAACCAAACATGCGCCATAAGTTCCAAAGCTTTCTGTTGGCAGTTGAACATCCATCAACCACAAGAAAACTTCTGTTATTCTCGACGGAAAAAAAACCAAAAGAAGTTCTTTGATTAAATAAAAATGACATTGTGCTTTAACAAAGATTCCATTTATAGCTGTATTTTTCTAAAAACAGAATCAATATAATATGGAATAATGTTTTTTGATTGTGAGTCTTGAAAATTGTTAAATCTAACTTGTTTAAATATTAATAAAAATAATCCCAACAAACTGTTGTTGACTTGATAGAAAAGATTTGATGGAGGTCTGTGTTATTTTGATTCTTTTGTTAGTTCTGGATACTTATCCCGACTTTTTGGCTGATAAGTCTTTAAAATTTAAATAATTGAAATAAAAAAATTAAACTGTGAACTGTTAATTTGGAAACAAAATGAATCTATTTCAAATTAAGTATGGATTAATATAACATTCCACCGTCTTAAATTGCCCAGGTCTTAAAGATATGTGACGTCATGACGTTGCAAATATGCGACGTAACGATAGCGTTACCATGCTATATTCAACAACCTTGTGTGGGGTGACTAAATGTCCGACTAAATTTATTTTGATAAATTATTATTCTACACGTTCTTGAGTCGATATTGTAAAAAAATTAGCTAATTTGAAAGAGGGCCAATTTTTAAGGGAAGTGAACCAAGTCCTTTGGTAGACATAATTAAGCAACAGTCTCAAATAGTTTGCAAGAAAAAAGTTAATAAATTCCTTTATTTCAAAGAATTTTTCAGAATCTTATCCTGCGAAAATGAGGTCACGGCGCACGGTCAAAATTTGGGTCTAGTCAACTATAAGCAATATAATGTTGAAAGTAATATCTCTATAAATAGGGCTTAAAACCAAATAATATTGAAACCTCAAATTAAGTATAGTCATGGTATTCTATGTACCAAATACTGACGGGTTATATTGTTTTGTCGAACAGATATTAGTAACTAAAGACAGATAGTCCTCTTTAGAATTGACTAAAAACATCGACGTCGCTGGACATCGACGTCACGGCGCAACGAGAAGTATAAACAAAATGGATTTAACTCAGAAAAAGCCGATACAAGCTGTGAAAATGCTAAATGGTGCAATAAATAAGTCAACAATTATTTGCAAGCTTGTGTTTAAATGTAATGAATTTTGTGGCGGTGATGGTAATTGTATTTTGAATATAAAGCAGTCGGAAAGAGAGTAAAATATCTGTAAATATTTGGTCAAAAAATAAGTAACGTCAACCGACGTTCAGGGTTATCCTTACTGTAAACTAAGAGATACACGGTTTAAAAATGAAAACTTTGAAAAGCTAACTTATGATTCTCGAACACATGTGTGCAAATAAGATGTTAAGTGGTTCAAAGCCATTTTAAATTGTAAGGAGAAAGGACAAGAGACTCAGCGTGATATAGAGATGGGGTATATCTACAAACTGTGCGTCTTTAATCTTGACGTCATGTTTTGAACGTTACCTTGCGCCCTGGTGACAAAACATGTTGTTTTTAAAAAAGGGGTAACAAAAATACCGTTTCATCAAATGGACTAAAACGCATATTAATAACATAAGTGTCGATGCACAGATTAATCTGTTAAGTATGACTTTCATGAAAAATATATGATAGCCACATTGTTTCGTATTTTTTAATTGACCTTCGTAGTTTTACCTTCCAAAAAGATGGAAGTAAGTATTGTGTAAGTAGTTTTTTTTAATATATGTGCAGAATTTTTTTATCTTTATTTAGTCTTTTCATTTATTTTAAATATTCGGTACCTTAATTTTTTTTAGAAGTGCCTTGACAGATAATAATAGCATTTCCATACAGCTCACAGAAATATCATACATTTCACATTCAGGAATGCGTTTTATTTAAAGCAAACATATAAAAAAGGATAATTTAATGTGGAGAAAAAATTAGTGAGAAAACTTTTTATTTAAAATATTTTTTTCTACCAAAAGTTTGTTCTTGTTTTTTTTTCACTAATTTTAAAACACCAAATATAAACTTATGTAGCATTGAATCCCCTTTTCTTAAAACTTTTTTTTTTAAATTACAGTAACTCCAATCTCCCCTTGAAATCTACCAAAGAAGTAGGTATTTCTTGTGAAGACCTAGAGCAATTCAGAAATAAAGAAACACCACATTTAGAAGTAGAAAAAGAGATAGAACAAGAAGAGGAGCAAACAGTAGAACAAGAAGAGCAAGAAGAAATGGATATTGACATTGATGGTGTTATATTGAAGAGGCTGATTCATAGACAAGAAGAGTTAAAAGAAGAGAAAAAAGAAATTAAAAGACGTTTAACAGAGTTACAATCAAGATTTGAAAACATTGAAGAAGAACTTGAGGATATGATGTATTTAATGGATTAACGGAAATTTTCGCAGTGCATGTATAGTTTGTAGAGTTGCCTCTCTTTTCTCATTATTAAGTAGTTTATAATGATTAAAAAAACTTACCCTTTTTCATTTCGAGTAGGCAGTGTACTGCTGTCTGTGGTGCCCGTATGATGTGATGTAGTGATGTCTGATGTCAAAGTATGCGGGGTACTGATATGGATTGTAAATGTGGAATTAATGTTGGTAAATGGGGTCGCTGTGACAGTTTGAGAGTATGTACGTGTTGAAATGGTGTGTTGTACGGTCGACTGGTCTGAGACATGTTGACTTAAGGAGGGTTGAATAGAGGAAGTATCTGCTAAAAATTGAATTTTAAAAACCAAAAATCAATTTCTAGGTGTATCTGCACCCGAGAAAATATTCAACTAATAAAAAATAAAACAAGATCAATAACTTCAATCATGCACATACTTACACATTGCCGGCATCGTCGCGGTGGTTGTGCGTCTATCGGGAGAAAAAAAAACCATTATTAATTATAACAATAGCTAATAACTTTAAAGATATGTGTATTTTCCGCTTCCTTTATTTTGAGTAAAAAAATATATTTAAAGATTATTACCAGGGCACACAGGTTGTTCGTTGTCAAATCTGCAAGCCATTGCGAATGACAAAATGTGATGCGATCGGCAAATAATTGTGCTTATTCATTGGATAAAAGTGACAGGGGCGGCGATCCTGGACACCATGCTTAGTCCTTTACTCACGAATATGTACGATGCCTACTTATATAGGTATAGGTATCTTACACATTCATGAGCAGAGAACAATGCATGCAAGCACCAGTGCATTACATCGGCATAAGAAAATTTCGATGATGTCCATACCAATTTTACTTTTAACTCAGCAAGATTTGCCAAAAGGGAAAAAAGTGTGTCAAAACATTTCAGTCTCGACGAACTTAACCTCGCCGAGATTACCAAATACTTTTACTCTTTCAATGAATGTACATGTGGGTCAAACCTGGACAGATCGCTTTTGCTGGCGTCGAGTCATCTTCCTCCATCTATGATGAGAATTATTCAGCTGTAATATCAAAAGATGTGATTGGTCTGCCCAAAAGAGCGTCAACGTTCGCATTATGTGACTCGACCATCCTTTACCTGAGCTCTAGCAACTTTTCTCTCTTTTCAGCGTTCAAAATTAAATCCACGTTTCCTCTGCATTGCCGAAAACCGAACCGACATTTATGTCGTAAAATTAGATTTTTGGGTTAAATAAACTTTTATTATAATTTATGTTCACGTTTTATTTTAAAAAGAAACTATGAAATCCTTTCCACAAAACATTTTATTGCTAAATACCTTAGAATTGAACCAACAGGTTTAACGACTGCGAATTGGTTTACGTCATTCGGAGTTCCGCGGTAATTTCTAAATCGTGAGTCATATACTTCCTTAAGTTATAAAGCACATGCTAATGTTGGTGTATGAATTTAATAAAAAAAAACCCATTGGGAATTCTTTTTGTGCCATCACTTTTTGTTCAAATTTAGAATAAAAAACTTCAAACTTTTGGGTGCTAATTTCAGCAATATATTGATACAATTTTGATATTGCTATGTACAAAAGCCAATGTTCAAACAGGTTTGAAAATGATTTACAAATTAATTCCATCAAATTAAATAATTAATGCAGAAAATTGAAATTGTTCAACAAAAGTATAATGCCATAAAAGGGAGATAATCCCTTTCAAAATATCAAATTGGTTCCCAGCAACACTCAGTGGCAATGTCTGCATTTCCAGGGATTTCCTCCGATGGTCTTGTATGCCTGTATGGAAATCCCTGCACAACTTCGATGAAACCATTGCTGGCATGCATCGCAGGAAAACCAAAGGAGGCCTCTTCTCCCTTTCTTCCCACAAGTGGCACAAAGGTCCTTAAAAAAGAAACCATATTATACTAATTTGGCACACTCTAAATCAGCATTTAAATCAAATCCTATGTTTTTCACTTATTTGATTTCTCTATTTTAATTATTTAATCTATTCAATTACATGATCACCTCCAAGTAAAGGCACTAGAGATAAAAATTAAGATTGATACGCTCGGAATAAATTATTTATGATGACATAAGGTTTCATTTATAATAGAATTTCTACATAGTTCGCCATATACACACATTCCTATATTTTTATAACTATACTGAGTACACGACTAAAATGAATAAAATCATTAACAACATTTTCTGATATGCCAATTAAACTCTGCTTTATTATATACTTATGTATGGAATAAGAAATCATTCTTTGAGGTGAAATATTAAGTCCGGGGTGTGGTCAAATCCAATAAAGCCTGAAGGGCTTTATGCTTGATTCGACCATGCTCTAACCAAAATTATCACCTCATAATGACACCTTATTACTTGGTTATATTGGTTATGCCAATTAAACTCTGCTTTATTATATACTTATGTATGGAATAAAATATCATTCTTTTAGGTCATGTATTCAGTCCGAGGTGTGGTAAAATCTTAAAAAAGCCTGAAGGGCTTTATGCTAGATTCGACCATGCTTTAACCAAAATTATCACCTCATAATAATGACACTTTATTACTTGGTTATATTTCCAATTTCTACACTTTTAAAACAACATTTGAAAAGCTCTATGATTTTATGTAGCACATGCAATGTATTACTATGCGGCGCAGCCAATACCATTTCTCGCTTATACTATAGGACATGCCCATGTTGCTCATCTTTTATGAAATTATTAGGCTATAGGCTTCAAAATTGATTTGTAATGTTATCACTGACAAAGACAGTTGAAAATGTAAATATTGTATAATTAGGCTTTTAGAATGTTTTTACATTCAATAGTGATCTCTCACATCAAATTGATCTAAACATTCAATATGTTTGTGCACACATTAGCATACTTACACTCATTGGTATCCTCTGAACAGACTACAGAGGCAGTCTGGGTGGGGAGGGGAGGGGCTCATCTGCCTGAGGTCCTTCTAATGGGGTACCCATGTCCACTGTCATATTCCCCATCATTTCAATAAATGGTGGCGGTGGGAAATCTTTGCAGATGGATTCATTTAGTGATGGTAGAGGTGGTGGTGATGGAAGGAGGTCACCCATGTCGAAAGAATCCTGTTCCGTCACCGGGGTATCTACTACAGAGAATTATTATTCGTTAAATTTTCTTCAGAGTTTAACTATAATGAAGATCAATGCCTCATGTTACTTCAATATTAAAGTGTCACTACTAGATTTGGTGTCTCTAATCAATTTGCATTGTTATCATACCATTTAAAAGAATTGTCTTGATGATTGAATTTTGAGCCCAACTGTATATAATTATATTTTCAAATCATGTTACCATTGGCCTCAATCTCCGGGAAGGTTGTTTCCTTTACTCCAGTTTCTTCAACTTTCTCATCAGATTCTACAAAAACAAAAAAATGGATATCAATGAATTGTACACGCTATGATTTAAGTCAAAAAAAGAGCAGCACATTAAGGAGGCTAGATGGTCAACAAATTAACCATCATATTTTCCTATATCTTTAAAAAGCGGAAATTCTAAAGGAGATTTGTATAGTGTAGAAATAGCCGGGACCATTCAGCCCCTTAACTAACTTTATATTTCTTAACTCAACCTAAAAATCATACCATAAACAAATCAAAGATAATTCATCTCTCAAGTCGTTGAATGGCTTGTTACAAACAAACAAGTGCATTAAAAAATATATATCAAAATAGAATAGTAAGTTTTATAAACCGTTGGCGCATAATAAAAGAAAGGCTGTAAACCACACATAATCACAATTTTAAGGCCCTAGTCAAATTATTGAATCAAATAAATAGAGATACAATAGATATAAATAACATTAAATACATAAAATAAACTAGACTCTTGTTGCTATAGCAACAACAAGGTCTTCCGTCCCTAATGTCTTTGTCGGTATAAATAAATTCCATTTCTCTTATAAAAGAAATTGAATACAATATATACTGTAAAAGGATGCGGAATAAATTATTTTAAAGTTAAACAAAACAAAAAGACTAAATGTCAATTTTTAAGTACTTTCTGTGACGACCGGAAGTTACGACGGATCGATTAGAACATAGCAAACCATATCTTCATACGTTCTTTTGTCTTTCCTCAAAGTTTGGATGTTCAAGTTTTTGTTAGTTATAATATCTCGTTGAGAAAAGGTTTTTGTCTCGGGACCGGAAACGGACAAACGGAAGTGATTAAAGAAATTTAAAGTATATATTTTTAGTACATTTACCTACGGTACGTTACTGTTCATCACTCTGAGTGAAATGTTTAAAAAAATTCTAAAGTTAAAAAATAAACCTCTATTGCTAAAAAGCTTCGAGTGAGTACCGGAAGTGACGTACGGCCAAATGATACCCGTTAAACACATGTTCAATCAAATGTCCATTATCCATAAAAGTTTTACGGCTTGATCTCTCACAGTTTCTGAGATCTTGTGGGTAGTTTGTTTTAAAAAAGAATGCTACCTGAGATATTTGAGAAGTCTCACCGAAAGTAGATCTTTTTGACGTTTTTTTTACTCATGTGTAGATGACCTTTTGTGTTTTTATAGCTAAATTGTTACTTTCTGGCTAATTAACCAAAATATTTTTAAAAAATCAAAATTGGGTGTACTTCCTGTGACGACCGGAAGTTACGCCGGATAAAACGAAATAATGTGAACACATGTACATACATAGGTCTATAATCCCACAAAAGTTGTCACCGTTTTTGAGATCTTGTCGAAATAAGGATTTTTGTCTCGGGACAGGAAACAGGCAATAGGAAGTGCTAAATGAAAATTAAATTTGTTAATTTTTGTTTACTTGCCTATTTTACATTATTATTTATCGACGTAGCTAAAACTATCGAGTGAAAACTGTTAAACAGATAAACAGCTTGATTTGATTGATTTCTTCCGGTGTAAACCGGAAGTGACGGACGACAAAATGAAACTATTTAAACATATCTTCAATCAAATGTCTATCATCCATAAAAGTTTTGTGTCTTGATCACTTATAGTTTCTGAGATCTTGCGGGTACAAAATATGTTTTAAAAAAGCTTACTGAGATAATCGAGATATCTCTTCGGAAGTAGAAATTTTTTTGTTTATTTAACATTCCATAGATGACATATGTAAGGAACTATACTAATATCTTTATTCTGCGGAAAATTAATTAAATACGTAAAAATAAAGTTTTTTGAAGTGCTTCCGGTGATGACCGGAAGTTACGCCGAACAAAACAAAAAATGTTTAAACACATCTACAACTAAAGGTCTATCATCTCTCAAAGTTTGGATGTTCAAGTCTTTACCGTTGATGAGATCTAGAGGTGATAAGGTTTTTTGTTGCGGGACAGGAAACGGACAAACGGAAGTGCTTAATGTAATTATTTCATGTATACTTGCCTTTTGTACATTATTGTTTATTGAGCCAACAACAAATATCAAAGAAAAACAGTTAAACTGATTAACAGCTCGATTTGTTTTAACTCTTCCTGTGTGGACCGGAAGTAACGGTCGACAAAATGAAACCGGTTAAACACATCTTCAGTGAAATGTCTATGATCAGTGAAAGTTCTTTCACAGTCATATAGGTTCTAAAATATGAAAATTCAGAATGGAACAATAAAAGGCATTAATTTTATTTAAATTTTCACATTTGAACGTACCTAGATAATTTTAAATATATAAATTTAGTAACTGTAGCATATATAGTTGCTGAGATATATTATTTTAAAACCTGATGGTCAATTACCATTAATTGTAATTAATTCAGCAGTGGCGGCCATCTTGGCAAAAATGAAAGCAGCAGCCTAAGGGTTAATCCATATTAATTTTGACAAGTGTCCCATACTCATGCCACCTTCAATATATGCAAGAAAAAGGTTAACCTTAGGCCATATAAATATAATTTTCAGATTCTCACCCCCAACCCCTTTGTGAAAGTAGCCCGCCCCAATGTATATGTTTGAAAAAAAATTGTAGAACAAAATATTCAAGAAAAAAATCAGCCAAACCTAAATTCTTTTGTAAAATAATGCATATCTTTTTCATAAAAGTAACAATAAAAAGCTAATGAGCTATACCCTGAGACCCAGATGAGTAAAAAAAAATTCATACCTCTTCAGTAAGATCCTCTCCAATGGCTTCAGGCCACTTGCTATTTCTTCATTTATTGTTGCTGCCCAGTTTTGACGGTTTTCATAACTCGTACACAGCAGTTTAGAGACCACTACTCCTTAGCTTGTTGAAAAGGGTTATTCTCTTCATTGCTGCTCCAGCTAACTTTTTCCAGAATGTAACGTTATCTCTTTGCTTTTCAAGATCTACTGTCATTTCACGAATTTGTTCATCCGGGTGTTTTTTCAATAACAAACGGTCACTCGTTATTGGGAGTGCCAAAGGCTTGTTTTTCTCCTTGCTAGTGTAGGCGCCCAGATTTCAAATTACATGGTTCAGATGGGTTCGTGTGTTAAACAGGTGCAACATGAAACCAAATAACATTAAAAGTTTAAAAAAAAATGATAGTTTGCAGGTACTATTCTAAAACTTCTAAAATTATTCTTAAACAACAATTCATTTGATTAACTCGAAAGAACACACTTTCTAATGTACACTTAAAAAATGTGTATTTACTGTAAACGTGGTAAAATTTACTACATTATATAATTAATAATATATGATAGCACGAGTTATTCTCCTTAGTTTATCATCTAAAGCAATACCTATAATTTTCAAAGTCATTAAAAGAGACGGAAACGTCGCTACCTGCTGGTTCTGGAACTTACACCAGGCCATCATAATTATGTATAGTCTGAGCAACGCCGGTCTCGTTATGTTGAATTACAGGAGATTTCTCGCAATAATTGTGCTTATCTGTGGTCCTATTGCCTGTCCAGCGAGAAGCAGTAATTTCTTGTATATTGGTTGGACTTATTTGAGAAGCCTTGTTTCTTCCAGCGTGGCTTGATTGTATTACCGAGAATCAGATCGAAAACTTTTTGACAGTCGATTGTTTACATGTTACCGCGCGCTGATATACGTCATATGTCGTAAAGCCTTTAAAATCTTTGCTTGATGAATAATGTCGTAAATAGTTTAAAATCATTTGCTTGATGAATAATAAAACAAAGATAAAATTAAAGAAGCGTTTAAATTAAATAACTTATATACATAAATCTAAAATATATCTTCTTCTTTCGGATCTTAAAATAATTACGACATCATTAACTACGGCGACCCGTTTGTGTTAAAATATAAGTAAAAAACAGCCTTAACAATCAATTTCTCTAATCTACCCAGTTTCTCTCTTACACGTTCATCAGCTAAAGGCAAACCTATCCATTCTGGATTAAGGTCCACTCCTATTATACTCTTAAATTTACGTTTTCTTTAATTTTAGTTTTAGCAAATCGAACTTTACTCAAATTCCATTTCAATAAATTACGAATGATGACCCCTCATATATAGCTTTCATTCTGTTATCTTCGTTGACTTTTTTGTCAGCAATGATCCTCAAATCATCACGATGTTTTTCGATAAAACGTTGAATCTGCCTGTCAACAGGAAAATTTCTTTTAAGTAAGTTCTTAACTCCAATGAGAAATCATTTCATTCAATCATTTCATTAAGTCCTACGGCTTAACTCGATGAGTCTTTATTTTGTTTTTCTCTCCATGTAAAAGCTTTGAAAGTGTCAAAATTTTCTATTCTCTCGTCATGATGTCCTTAGTTAAATGAAGGTAACAAGCTTATGAAGCGTTAATTGATATTCTCGGGGCATACACACTGTTAAAGTATCAAACATTTGATATCTTAATCTTAATTCATCTGGATTTTGTAGACTTGAATCCACTATCAAAGATCCATGGGGAATACTAGTAGCATCTTGTTAGGCGCCTGTTTCACCTGTTCATGCACTTAAGTTATTTACAAAATGAAGATTTACATAGTACATAGTATTTGGAAGAGTTCTGTATTTCATTCCAATTATTCCTTTTTTAATTGGCAAACACTTACGCAGTGCTTGGATAATTTCAACTCCAACATTAAGGCTCTCATCATCAATTTCCAATGGGGCTGCTGTATCAATACTTCTTACATATCTCTCTGGATACTAAATATGAGTTGTCATTCAAAAGAAAGGAAAACAAAGTACTATTATAAAGGGAAGGAAAAAATGGATTATTTATTTTACAACGATTGATTAACAAATTCACAACTTATATTAACATCTCTCATTGGCACGAACGTTAGCGCGAGGGGGTCATTGGTCTGGGAATATATCCTTCGCAAACTCTGGTTATTTTTTCCTTACTTCACGTTCTCCGCTCATAGTGCCGAATGTAATATTGTTTCTCGTTTTGAAAGGTTTATTTGGAAGCTTCAAAGATTGTGTTTCCTGTCCTAACGGCAAATTCTAAAGCTTTCTCTTGTAAACGGCTCTTTACCGTGTATTTTTCATGCCACTGCGTCCTTCATCCAAGCAAAAATCAGTTCATTACCTGCTCATTACTGTATTGTGTCTACGGCACGTCCATGTACGTCTGGAATTTAATTTCTATTTGAAAGTTCATGTCTTCTTTTCCATAGGTTCTTGATTCAAGTATTCTCTACCCAGAACTCTTTTGTGAAAACGTATTTTGGCTGTTGTATTTTCCAACGCTATTAATGTGTTTGAGAACTCCTACACTGATGATGTGTTTATGAACTCATACACTAATAATGTGTTTCAGACCTCGTACACTAATAATGTGTTTATGAACTCGTACACTAATAATGTGTTTGAGAACTCATACACTAATAATGTGTTTGAAAACTCGTACACTAATAATGTGTTTGAGAACTCGTACACTAATATTGTTTGAGAACTCCTACATTGATGATGTTTTGTGAACTCCTACACTGATAATGTTTTGTGAACTCCTACACTGATGATTTGTTTGAGAACTCGTACACTAATAATGTGTTTGAGAACTCGTACACTAATAATTTGTTTGAGAACTCCTACACTGATGATGTTTAGTGAACTCATACACTGATGATGTTTTGTGAACTCCTACACTAATAATGTGTTTGAGAACTCGTACACTGATGATGTGTTTATGAACTCGTACACTAATATTGTGTTTATGAACTACTACACTGATGATGTTTTGTGAACTACTACACTGATGAACTGATATAAAAACCCTGGATGGTCTTGGCCATTTTTAGGCAAATTAAACTTATTGTGTTAAAAGAGTTCTGTATAAACATGGGTGGAAGTATTGAATTTCTAAACTAAACAATTTATTACCAAACATATTATATCTATACATTTAAGGTAACTCCGTACCTATAATATCATGGGTTCAAAGTTAAAAACTTAACTTTTTTTTAACTTATTGGACTTGAATTTCATCAAAAAATAAATAAAATATATATGTATCCGTACTATTTAAGATGTAAGGTAATAAAAACCAAAGGCTGATATTATCATCTGAAAATCACACTTGTTTTTGTTTAAAAATTAAATATAAGTGGATGGATACTTGTTTGTCTATTTAAATTTTATTGCTTACTATGCCAGAAAACTAAAATCAATTTTAAAAAAAGAAAAAAATGTTCACATTAGAAAAATTATAGCATTTAGATATATCACTTAGAGAAAAGTAGAAAAGGGTTATTTCCCTTTGTCATTGTTGAATTATGTCGAATATAAGGATAAAAACCCCTATCAAATATCTCCAAGTAAACAATGATTTGGGTTTTTGATGTGCACCTATGATAACATAGAAATTACAAATCTACTTGCAAGAATTTTAATGAATTCATGGTTTATGTAAAATGTATGACGTCACAGGAGGGTGGATTTACTTTAAGTAAGATATGATGGGTGATTTGTAGACCACCCAGCGTCTTGAAATAACTACTAATGTAATGTTCTCTAAAAAAACAAAAATGTTGATATTCGTTGATATAAGTTTTATTTTTTTAATAACCATTGAACCACCATCAGTTTGCATATTTAAATACAATAACATTGCTTTTCTAATGTTTGTGTTGCAAGTGATTTTAATTATTGGTTGTTGTTACGGGATTATCACTGGACACAATTTTACTATATTGTAACAGATAAATTATATATTATATTAATTAATTTGTTATATTAAAAATGTCAATGTAGACGTATTGCAGCAACTCATAATTTGCTCAGTCGCCAAAAAGGTCCTCGAAATAAAGTGTGCTGTAAATGAACCAATAAATCAGGGACGACTCGGAATAATACTTTGACACGTGTGGCGTATTTCTATTTTTGTCTCTCTTTGGTTCTGATTGATTTCCTGTTTGTTTGATCTCAAAGATTGTTTCCGATCACAAATTTATTATATAAAAACTCTGAATACTGAGTCTGTTTCAACTATGCATTCGATGTGGCTGTACCTTACAGTTTTTACCTTTTGTAAATGTTATGGTGAGTCAATTTTCTTTTATGTAAATTAGACAATTCATATATTTATAATGTGACTGTGACATTTTTGTTGGCACTCATAAAATGTGCCTTTTTGGCAGAAACTGTTCTTAATTTTTATTTAATCTAAACAATATTTATTGATATTAAGTATATACAGTACTTGTCCTTTTTCCAATAATTTGTCAGCATATTTAAGCATGTGAGGGTGGCTATATATAAATCATTATTTGTCCCTTAATATTCACTTCTCTGATGCGTTCTTTATCGTCAGAAAAAAAATAAAGCTAAGTTTAATGAAACACAAGTTATGGAAAAAAATAACTAAGAGAATTAGAAACGTACAGATGCACGCCATAGAATTTAGTTTTCCAGAAGGGGTTTGATCTCCTTGCTTTTGTTTTTATTATTTGGCAAATATTTTAGGTATTTTGTTGGCTTTGTTTTCATGGTTTCAATACAAGATATAATCAAAGCAACAAAACTTCTTAAAATAACATATACTTGTTTTTATGTATAGAAAATATCGCATTACACAAGCCAGCTTTCCAGCAGTACCCATTCATCGACGGTGAAGCTAGCTACGACGCCAGTAGAGCGGTTGATGGACTTAAATCTGACTTGAGCTGGTCTGGAGGTCAGTGTGTTCTATCATCTGGCAGACATACAGCCATCTGGTGGGTAAATCTCACTAGCATCCTCAGCATCCATCACATTACCATCTACTACAGGAAAGATAATGTAGAACCAGGTACCTAAATGTTAAATTGTTTGAAAGTATTTGTTTTAAACAAAATTAAATTCATTTTATCAGGGTTTTTTTCAGTATGTTTAGTTCAGTTTAACAAATGGTTCTAAAACAATTTTTTAAAAGGAGTTAATGCACATCATTTACGAGAATGCTCAAAAATGCGCTGTGAAGCCAACGTTGGTCACAATACATTTGCTTTTTAATTTTTTTAGGGAAGGTTAAGATGAAAATTACATGACACTTTATGGAATTCACCGGTTTACGCAAAATCGGCAGAAGTGTGGTCATGCGTGTAACAACGAACTTGTAAATAGTGTATAAATTACAATTTATAATAATTAGGAGTTCTTTATTCATATTGCTAATACACGAGTGTAAACAATAAGATTCAAGTATATAATATACTACAAGACTTGATAGATTTTGTTTAACTAAGGATAAAACTAATTATGCAACTTAAAGAAAATCAACTTATCTAAATAATTACGCATTATCAAAAACTTTTAATCAATAGATGATTTTCAAAGGTTGTTTTCTTCTTGATAAATTAATGTTCAATTACTAACATATTTTAAATCTAAATCAAAATGTTATTTCAGCTTTTAATTTACAAAATAAGAAACATTAAGGTTAATGTATGAACAGATACCTCCGATCAGGAAGATGTCTGTTTTCACACGCGTTTGCATTGTTTATTTCCGTCATCACTTAACCCTCAGCAGTTGAAAGGTTGCTTCCTGCTATGATTGCGGAAGAAATGTTAATCGTTCAAAATATAAGCTATTAACAGATTAAGAGAATAATTATTTATTATGAGAGTGGGATAGTGAAATTCCTCCGAGGGGACGAGTTTTACGGTACAGGACGAGGTTCTGTCCCGAGTACATAATGAATAATTATGATTATTTTGTTATTCCTAAAATACGTATTAAATTCTAAATCTAAAAATGTTTATTGTGGGATTTAAATTTACAACATTAGCCAGGATAACACATACAGTGCTGCTATCCTGAAAGTTGACAAGGATAGGATAGGATAGGATGCAGGATGCACGATACATGATAGAAATATAAAAGTTAAGTTCTATCCTATCCTATCCTATCCTATCCTGCATCCTGTAGCCAATCAGATTCGAGTATAAATTTCAGAGTTATTTTGCGAAACGAAAATTGGCTAAACAATGTATTTTCAATGTTAATTTAATACGTTTTACAAGTTTAACCATTTAAGAATAATTATTATATCAAGAACGCGGTGCATAACATTAATGCGCGCTAAAATGTCGGCGCTACATATTTGTCAATTCGTACGCAAGTACGGAGTTACTGCGAGAATTCGTTGCAATATTTGACAACGTCAGAAACAGATTTCTGTATTTACTTCATTGAAAGTCTGCAAATTTTAAATAAAAGCTTGAATTTATAAACGACTAATTTGGCATTTTAAAAGATAAACATGTATACAAGAAACAGATATTGCTTCACGTTTCATATAATTTCTTCGATGCCCAATAACAGAGACGCATATTTCTGTCCGATATTAACCTGAACATATCGAATTAATAAATGTTAGCTAGCTATAACTGCTTAAGAATTTATACTTTAAAAATAACTCCGAGTGGTTAAACTATAAACGATATAAACTTCCTAAAGGAATTATTTATTTCCAGATCGTGTTTACATTTATCGCCGAACGAATCGCTCGAATAATGAGAATTACGCTCAGTTATATGTGATAAGAAAATAATTTAATAAAAATATGTGACTAAACAGTTCCTCAATAAGTGCATCGAAGTTATTTATCTGTTTTTTATGCATAAATATAATTAAATCAAAAATCTAATCGCTTACCTGTTTGTTTACGTTATTGTGTCCATCCCGCGTACGATTTAATTTTACCGTAGCACAGGTATGTAAGTTATCCCGCTCGATGAATATTCGGTTTTAAGATTTAATTATTCATTTTGAGTACTACATTAATTGATAAAATCATTTTATTTTTAAATTTCGTTTCATTTAACTCGCATTCCTATATTTTGAAAGTATGGGATAGGATAGGATAGGATAGAGCTTATTTGCAGGATAGGATGCAGGATACAGGATATAGGATAGGATAGGATAGTTTTGTCAACTTTCACGATAGCAGCACTGTATTATGGGTAATATATAAATATTTGATTATGAAAAACTTCTCTAATGACTCTCGATCAGGAAGATGTCTTTATTCACAGATACTTGAAATATTGCGCGTTTAAATTGTATTTTTCTGTCATCACTTACCCTTTAGCAGATGAAAGGTTGCTTCCTGCTATAGTAACGAAAGAGATGTTAATCGTTTATTAATTTAGGTTTATTTTCAATTCTCACTTAAAATGTATGATATTTAAAAAATATTATTCAAATGAAAATGAATCTATTATATATTTCTTTACTCACTTGTTATGAATTACTGAATAAGAAAGGAAAACCAGAAATAGATGCAAATTTAACCTTTAAATATATCTTCCAGTGAAGTTTTTTTTAGCTAAGCAATAGAAAAAAATGAAAAATTTCTGTTCTTTAACCTTATCAATTCTAAAGGAAGTATTTCATTGCTTATTGTATCTTTGTTTTGTATAACAACAACACGCTTTAAAAAAATATGGCTTGACGCTTTGCTCATAGGAATCATCGGACTGGAGGCTGCAGCAATTTTAGGATTCTCAGTTTACGTTTCAAATACATCAGATGTATCGCAAGGAGTGTTGTGTTTTAAAGATAACAATTTTACCAGGAGCACCGTATCCACACTTTTTAATATCACGTGTCCTGTTCATGGGCAGTATGTCATCTATTACAACGAACGACTGGTGGGAGTAAACTACCCTTTGGAATATTCTGTTCTTGCTTACAATGACCTTTGTGAAGTAGAAGTATATGGTAATATTTCTTTCAATATTCTTTTGAAATTTCATGTACAGAAACTCGAAAATTGAAGATTGAATCATAATATGGATGACTTTTACTCAGAATGCCAAAAATAAATTTCACTAATGATAATAAAAAAAATATGCGTTATATGCCACAGAATTTTGATTATAGTGTTGTGTTCAACTTTCAAAAGAGCTAGGCAAAAACTTTCGTTTTAAGTTAGTGGCCTCCAAATACTTTTTTGAAAAATGAAACAATCCCTCAAAATTTGAAAAAAGAAACCTAAATGATGTATTTAAACACATTTCCATTTTATTTTAGTCTTATTCTATAATGTTTATAAAAACTATTGAAATGTAACGTCATTTATAAAAATGCTAAACGTTGGTCTTGTATTGCAAATACATTTAATACTTTGATTGAAAAATAATAAATCCCCGAAGGCTGTCCAACCACCGGATATTACGGATTGAACTGTTCCGTACCCTGTCCAGACGTCAACTGTCAGTACTGTCACATAGAGACGGGCACCTGTCAGGGCTGTAAACCTGGATACAAAGGTCACCGATGTGATTTAGGTAATTTTCTGCTACTTTAAACAACCAACACGCTAACCTGCTTTCGTTATCAATTTGATATGACCTAAAATTTAGAGATAAAAACACAACCCCTAAACCCCCCACCCCCCCCCCCCCCAAAAAAAAAAAGAAAGAAAAAAAGCAAAACCATGACCCCACCCCAAAACAAACATACAAAAACCTACCCCCACCCCCACCACCCAAAATAAGAAAAAACAAACAAAAACCTGTGCAACACAATAGATGGCCAATTTACCAATTGCAGTTAAAATTATCCTGTTACTGTTGATAAGTGGCAAGTTTGATTATTTTTTGACATTTTTTAAATTGAAAATTTAAATATAACGACTCATTTAAGCTGTGTTTATTCATATAACAGATTAAACTGTATAAATATAAAAATAGGTAAGTTTATGTCTCTCATAATATATAATTAAACAAATAAAGATATGTCTTAGTTATTTGGTCACATTTGATGTCATTGACAGTCAAAAAGCAAAAGCCGAAACCATCAAACTGCGAAATTTTTATATATCGTAGTCTTTAATATCATCTTCTATATTTGTTCCTTTTTATATTGTTGTTAGATTTTATTAATCTGTCTGCTTAAAGCCTGTGATGTTGGACGGTTTGGTGAAGCATGCAGAGAAAAGTGTGGACACTGTCAAGACAAAAACAAATGTTTCCATATAAATGGTACATGCTTAACCGGATGCAATGTTGGTTATGAAGGTGACCTTTGCAAAACACGTAAGATTATTTAATATATACTGCGGTTTCATTAATATTCAAGGGTATCAATTTTTGTGGATAGAGTGAAAATCACAGTTTCAAGCATACGTAAATTCGTGGTCAATGACCCTATCAATACAAAATGTTAATAGAAATTGCAATTCAATTAATACTATATTCTGTGGATCAACTAAATACCAAAATCCACGAATGTTTATATTCAACGAATATTGATTAAACCACAGTAGAACAAATTTCTTAACAATACCGATTGTGATGACATATGCAGTATTATAGAAAATAAAGTTTCCAAAATCTTCCCGGTCCATTTCCTACCAGTTTATCAATCGATCAACACCTTTAGCAAGCTGAGAAAAATCACGAACTGTACTAAATAATCTTGATTTCCCATATGTAACGATTTCTCGTCTCGCTTTTATCTACCGAACTGATGTGCCATAACAATCATATAGACACGTTTACATATTCTTTAAAATAATTTCATTAGTAACTTTAAGAAAATAAAATGCTTTCTTTGATGATAATTGCCGGTTTTGAAGGTACCGATCATTGCGAGAAAAAAAATCAAGTATTGACCGCTAAAGCGGGTAATGCATTTTACATACAGTGTCGCTATGCATGTCACGCATGAGTCACCAAAAAGTATTTCATTAATAAATATTTAAAACAAATATTTTAAAATATTACAGCTTGTCTCAATGAACACTTTGGACAGGATTGTGCTTACAAATGCAACAACACATGTACAAATTGTAACCATCTAAGTGGTGTGTGTGATTCTGGATGTCTTTCAGGCTGGAAAGGGAAGTACTGCCATGAAGGTATGACAATACTATTATCATATACATGCTTTAAAATGTATGACTAAGATTTTATTCAAATATTATACAATTGTTCAATAATTGTAAAACAATTAGACTTTCTACTTTTCTGGATTAAAAAATTCCGAGTTCATTCACGGGATTATTTTATAAGAACGTGTGAAAATTCTGTTTCAGATGGATTTGATATCATTTGCTATCAAAGGTCTCGTTTAATTGACTTTTTAAACTGGACGCAGTTTTCAATTTGTAATAAATAAGTAGGAATTTTATTTGTTCGAGCGAAATCAATATTTATAATTTATCTAATGTAAACAAAACTGATTTGTTTCATAGCATGCAGCAACGGATCGTATAGTATTGCCTGTAAGGAAATGTGTGGAAATTGCCATGGTGTGACACAATGCGACCAAATCAATGGCACGTGCCTGAATGGGTGTAAACCTGGGTTTGAAGGGAACCTGTGTAAAACACGCAAGTACATCTTGCTGTTTAAAAATATCAATCAAAAATTGGAATAAAAATTAGGTTCTTTCTTTAGCAACGATTGTCAACATTTTGTTGAATGCCATTGACTATTTTTAAGTTCTCAAACTGAAACTATTTTAAGATTGTGGCTTAGGATCGTTTGGTGCAGACTGCAACGAAACATGTGGGCACTGTCGGGACTGAAACCAATGTTCGAATGTCGATGGAAGATGCCTAACTGGATGTGAAGCTTGTTACGAGGGGGAACTATGTAAAAAGAGTAAGCTTTATCTTAATCCAACTTTGTGTACGTTGTGTGGTATTATTAAATATTGTCGAATTAAAGTTTGGTGCATTTTTAGGACAGAGAGACGAAATGTGCTCGGTTAACTTTGATTTTAGATAAAATATTGTTTACATACGTAGGAGAGGATGCATTAGATTCATGATTATTCCCTTATTATAGAAGAAACTGCCTTATACTTTCAAAATAATCCCTTTAAAAAATAAAAAAATATATATAAATATAGCATCACCAATTATAGTGTGTTTATTTTTATACATTTTTTTTTCTCTTTTACAATTAACTAACACGTAGCATGTGACAAAGGATCGTACGGTATTGGATGTAATGAAACATGTGGACACTGTCGTGACATAAGTCAATGTTCTAATGTCAATGGGACGTGCTCAAATGGATGCAGTGCTGGTTTCCTTGGACAGTTGTGTAACACACGTAAGATGATATTAAATGCAGTCTTTAGCAACATCGACAGGATATGATTTATTTACCAATCTGGAAATGAGACTTCCTCTTTCAGTAGCTTTGTGTAAAAGTAATTTTTTGGGGTCTGTTTATATATATATATATATATATATATATATATATATATATATATATATATATATATATATATATATATATATATATATATATATATTTGCTTTCCTGACAGTTTATGGCTCAAAATCAATATTTGAAAAATGGAAAAAGTATGGTAAATAAAAGTCAATTTGTATATACATACAAAGTTAGAAATACAAAACAAAACAGATTCAGAAAGATATATGTTATGATAAATTTTATTTTTGTGTAATAATTTTCAAGAGAAAACAAATCTTTTCCATGAAATTTAGATCAAATTAATTATCTTTATGACTTGATAGCTTGTGAAACAGGATTGTATGGGGATTTATGTCATAAAGAATGCGGACACTGTCGTGACATTAACCATTGCTCAAATATAAATGGAACTTGCTTAACTGGATGTGACGTTGGTTATCACAGGGACCTTTGTAGAACACGTAAGTGAACTGGAATGTCATATTAAATCGATATTATTTGATTCAAAATTGTAATGGAAAGATAATCCATATGCTTCTCTTTTATTTACCCCAGCTTGTCCGTACGGATACTTTGGTCAAAACTGTGCAAGGAAATGTATCGACACCTGTGCTGGTTGTAACCATAGAGATGGTTTATGCGATTACGGATGTCTACCCGGATGGGTGGGCTACTTTTGTCTTGGAGGTACATATATTTAGATATCTAATTCAAGTATCGCCGTAAAGTAATAACGAATTAAGTTTTGTTAAAACAATTGTATCTTATATTTGCTACGTTTAAATCCACACAAAAATATTGATTAGATTAACTTTAGCTTACGACCAGTTTTGTAAAAAAAAAAAAAACTGCTTCATTGAAATAACATATAATGCTAATTAATTAATACGTAATATGAGTAACATATTAAAGGATACTGAAACAAAAAATACTTAGTGACATGTCTTTGTCTTTCAGCCACATATTAATATATATATTTAATATACTAGTTATGATCTAAATAATTATTAGATTTTTTTTTTTAATAATAAACGTATGAAAATAGAGTTATAACAGTGGCGTCAGGAAATGTCACAAAAAACCTCAGTCAATAACTGGTTTGTATATTAATGATGCATGGCCACGATTTTGTTCAAATTTATTTTTCCGTTTTTGACCGGGTTTTCCAACGGAAAAAAATCCGGTTTTTGAAATGGTGAAAATGGCGGGCGGGCGGCTGCCAAAAGGATACCCGTATTGTACGGATAACTCGTCCTACATTTTTCAAGATAGAAAGTTGTTGCAGAATAATTATAAATTATTAGAGGTGTGCATATTATTATGATTTTGATTTCTGATAATTTATGAAGAAAGTACCAGCTTTTGAACTTATTAATTTTTTGGCAGAATATTGCATATATATATATCCATTTCACTGGATACGGTGTGTTTATCAATTCAGGATTGACATGGATTATGGATACAGTTCACGTAATAGAAAACCAGGTTTGCAGTCATATTGACAGCTATTCACTTGTTAATGTTTACAATGCTTTAGTAAGGTATTTCTAATAGTCAACTAAAATTTTGAGTGTCAGTCTTGTTACAAGCGAGATACAGAATACTCCTTTGTTTTGTAAAAAGAGTTTTTTTTTATTTGAAATGTTAATAAAATAAAATTCCACGTTTAGACCTTGAATAAATGTAACGAACACCAGGAACTGTATATTGACGTTCAAAACTGTAAATAGAAATATCAGCTTAAGAAGAGCATTTGCCGGTATATTAATGAAATGTAAACAAAAACAAAGTACAAGCCTTGTTTACAAAACGAAAAAGTGTAAGCTCTGTATCTGTATCCTGCTTATAACTCTACAACTGTCAATAATTTCAGTTGATCATTAGAAAGAAATGTTAAAAAATATATTAATAAAAAAAGGAAACAAACTTTCGCAGCTATGTTAAGGCTTCCCATGGACTTCAGGAGCCTTCAAAAATTCCGCGAAAAAAGTGATGTATTTGTGACGTCATAATAGCATTATTCTGCTTCAACACTTTTCATCGAAAAAGGGTTAAATTACCAGATGGTGAATATTTAACTTACGTATTTTAACATTTTATGCATAATAAAACTGTTGCACTAAATAAATTCACTTGTAAATGTATAATTCTTTTACTTTCGTGATTTGCTGCTTTATTATGCGCATGCGCAGACGTCGATCGATGTCTTAAGAGCTCTTGACACGTGTTGATAGTTTGGCCTGCAGGTGCGAGGGGAAAGTAGGATGTATACGGAGAAAATGCATATCTTAGAAGAAGAAATCGTGCAACAGACTGATCTTACGGTATGTTTACAAAGAGTTTAACTTTGTTTTCTGTTTTTATTGTTGAGCTTGTGAGTTATCGACGAAAACAATTAATATCTGAACGTTCAGCGTGGTCGCATGTGTCTCCGCTATCGGCCATGTCATTTTTTTTTAAATCTTTTGCACGATGATTCAAAATATTGTAGGACTGATTTAATGTGTTATTAACTTTTAATCTCCTATAAAATGTGAACAGTTGTTATTACCATTGCTGTTCGGTTGTAAATATTTGACATTGACGAAAAACAGGTGATGATTTTACAGGTATGTACTGATTTACACGCCATTCATATAAAGTAAACCAACCAAGTTTTGAATGCGTGATTTATTTAAATCGACATTCTAGGCTCTAACTGGACTTCGCACTTATTAAATCGATGGTAGCCAAAAGCATGTCTTTCTTGATGAGAAATTTTACACGTAATTAATAGTAGTTATGAATTCAATAAACAAATGACATATTCATGATAGGATATATTGCCATAATGGTTATGTACCAGTTATCGGCTTAAATTGAGCGTTTTCTTGTCATATTTCCTTAATTCTTAATATTTTGGTATAAACAAATACATTTTAATCTTGTAAGTTGTAACTCTGTTTGGTTTTATCGAGATTAACATGATTAAGGACCCAAAACATCTTGTTTTTGTACTTTTTAGAACACACATAATTTGCTGAGTTTTGACAATTTACCGTACCAGTTATCGGCTATTTGATGATATAACGTAAATGTCTGTGGTCATTAATTCGGGTTTCCTGTTTATTTTTCCTTTAATTAAATAATCAACTTTTTAATGAAAATATCAACCACCGTGTGCTTTCTTTTGATCAGAAACGATTGTTGTAGTAAATGTGTTCCTGTTTTAAGCCAAGAAATGCATTGCTCTTTCTTTTATTAGATAAGATCTTGTACAATTATTTTTACTGATTTTGTTTAATTACACATTGCTGAACATTATTTTTTGACAATATGCACTCGCATTGCTGCACTGTGTTGTAAATATTGTTTTTTTTTGTTTTGGAAACTGCGTTATCTCTCGCGTTTCACACGAAAACTGTTGTAAAACTGTGTGACAATACTGTCTGATATTTAAAATGAAGTACCGGTAGTACTGGGAATCCGTGAGATTTTCATAATCGATGATCGGTTCCCTGCAACTTCCGAAAGCTAATTATCGATTGTAAGCAAATTTCATAGCTAAATAAATGTAACTTAACAAAATACAATTAACTGACTTCTTACTAGGCCTTTTGTATTTAAGTTTACTGAATATTTCTTGCTATAAAATGTTGTATTCCAAAGATTTTCTTTAGTAGATGGTTCAACATAAACTTTCTTGAAACTAAAATACGTCCAAACACGAGAATGTGCTTTATTTTTTTAGGGTAGGGATCTAGCTCATCTGACATGTCAGCCATTTTTAGACCGCGCACCTTTTTGGGGGGTTTGATGGTCTGCCTCTAGAATATTCTGCTTATGATATGCACTTGTTGAAAGTAAAAAAACTCAACTGATAAATTGTAATGAAACATATTATAATCGAGCGCTTAGAATGGAGTAACAATCAATTAATTTTCTATTATAATCGATGATTGGAACATCACTATTATGAAGATCTTTTATTTTAATCAGATTGACTTGAATGAATCCGGTTATATTTTATAAATTGTGTTGTACAACTATTGCACAATCACATGTTGGAATTGAAAAAAAATGTTCTCTAAAACGAGTTTGGTTTATTAGCCTCAAAAAAGTAACTTGGCTCACTTGAGATTAAATGCTAAATTAAAATTACTTTCAATGACACCAAAAATATTTTAGTCATTTTTTGCAGAGGCAATTATTTGTACCTGTAAATTCACAATAGTTACATATTAATGAAGTATAGGTACATTAATATGAATACCTTGCCTAATATTAAATTTGTGATGGTCAGACCGGTTTGAATACCAGCTAGTGGCCAAATAAATCAGTTGGTAGAGCACCTGTCTAGGGGTATCAGGTTCGAATCTCGGTCTTGTCCGTCATATTTTTTTCCCTTTTCACATTAGAATCTGGTAAAAACAATTTTAGATTGAATGCTCGAAGAAACAAAAACAAAAGAGAAAATATTTGATTGGTGCATAATTTTTTTTATCAGCTATTGAGAAATTTCTAAGTAAGTCACATTGCATTAGGTAAAATCTAGCAATTAGGAAAGGGCTTGATTGCTTTGCTCCCTATGCCCCTTCTGAATCACTAGAAGTTACTCAATATGATCTTTTACATAGACTTTAAAGATCAAGACAAGATTTCAATGATGCATTGAGTGACATCTGTAAACTGATTAGTTGTAGAATTTAAAATATACAACTGTGCAAAACAAAAATCTATCGCTGGTAATTTTAGAAAGGTCTCTGAAATTCCTGTTATGTATTAGACATGTAGACAATTATATATGTTCTTTTTTATATATACAAGAATTTTTTTTTAACTTACAAATCAGCAAAGAATTTTTTATAATTTACACTTTACAGTAATACAAAATAATTTAATGATTATCAAGGGAAATAATTGCCTTGTCATATTGAAGAAAAATACTGCCTTTAGATATTCACGGCAAACATTGATAAAAAGTGATAGATACAGTAAAACACGGTTATAGCGAACACGCGTATAATGAATTGACGCTTACAGCGAAGTGAATTTCATTCCCCAAGTCTCTATTTCATGTTGTAAACTTGACGGATATAACGAATTACGCTTATAACGAAGTTAAATTGGCCTTCCCTGGGACTTCGTTATAAGCGTGTTTTACTGTATTCCAATGAACTAAGAGTTTTTCTGCAATTTTAATGAGCGGATGTGATTTCTCATCCTTCTTTTCCATTAGCTCTCTGTGCTTTCTGATGATGGCTGTTTGGAGTTAAGCTAAAGCTGCGTCGTAGAAGTTTCTAAGAAGTTTATCATTCGTGCTTTTGAGGATTCTCCTATACTTTAGAAACTCCTTGACTGTTGGGTCATCACTTGGCAGAAGTGCTGCAACCATGGAGACAGTTGAGTCTGAATCTAATGAGGTAAAAAATAAATCAATTTAAATGTATTTATGTGACATATATTTTCTTTTTATTTAATTTATCATATTTTCAAAAGTGCATATACCTTTTACATCTGTAAAGAGCTTCCTCTTGCATGACTTCTTTTGAACAGAGTAAACTGTAATAAGATTGTAAAACTTGACATATATGTTTATACAGACTTGCATGTTTTATAAGATACATCATGCATTTTTGATTTTTTTTTTACCATCTCTAGCTCTTTTCAGGCCACGTCTGTTTTCTGCAGCTTTGATCCCATCATGCTCTCTGATTCTGAGAACTTAAGGAAATAAAAGGTACTTAAGTTTTTTCCCAAGTCTTTGTCTTTTGATGCATAATTTTGTCTTAAAATTTTTGAAGATATACATGTTATACAAGATTCAAAACATGAGGGAATTACTAAAATAACTGGTAATTTTTTTATTTCAAAGATATTAACATAAAACGCTACCTTTTAATTACTTTGTTTGAGAAATCCCCCCCCCCCAAAAAAAAAGATAGGTAATGATCCCTCCCCCCACTGCCAAAATTAGCAAAAACTCAAAGAACTAATTTACGGTTAGCATTAGAAATGGTTATAATAAGTGATAATTGATTTGTATGTTAGTGTACACATTATACACATTAAACATGAAATAAAAAAAAATATTTGATTGCGATATTTTACATGTTCATGCCACATGAAAGTGTAATATATTTTTAAGGTAGAATAACACACCTTGAAAAATTTATTTAAATACTGTAGATTCCTTATTTTACGCGAGTACTTAATTCCGCGATTCAACGATTAACCATCAAATGGCGAGAACATAAAATCGCGAATGCCGGAATTTTATCTTAGTTTCAAGAAGTTTACATGTATCCCAAAATTAAAAGCGAGATTTTAGAATTCGCGAGACGGGATTCTCGCGATTTTACGCGGATATTAATTCCACGCGTTTAATTAGGAATTTACAGTAAAGAGTAGATTATTTGATTATGAAAGATTATTTGATTATGAAAGATTATTAATGAAAAATAAACTGTACATGTGTCAAATATGCGAAAAATTTGCAGTTTAGGATGAAAAATGAATATCTAAAAATTTCTATTCAGTAAATAAATGTTGTTTCGATCAGAGGTCAGCCATTTTGTAATGATGTGTTATTCCACCTGAAATGTTTGTATTACCTGGGAGTGTTGTCTTTGCAGACACATTTGAAATGTGTTCACCTCTATTGTTTTCCTTATAATTATTCAATGTATTGGCAGAATCTGAAATATATTTTCATTTAGATAAGATCCTATAAATCAATAATAAGATATCTAATCTCATATTTTGATTGAAAATTTCGATTTAATACAAGATTAAAATTCAAAACAAGGTTGTGAAGATGTGATTAGTGCATTGATTCACTATTTATGTTAATTAACTTTGACTCAATCTATTTTTAATTACAATGTACCTCTTTCTTGTTTTTCATTTTCATTAGCTTTGAGTGTGTCTTGAATTGATGCCACAACGCCTACTGGTTCCTGCTCATCTGATGCATCTCTTGTTTCTGGTTTTTTGTGCCTGTTGGTTCATCTTGAATCAAATCTAAGAAGTGATTGATGGATCAATGGGAGAAAAGCATTAAGTATGAACTATGTTAATATTCTAAAACAAAATTTACAAAATAAAACATATTTTTATCGGGGAAAATCATTATGTGGATATTATTTGACTTTAAAATATTTGAATACCCTGGTATTTAATTGACAACAATAATAATGTTATACCAAGCACTTTTTTTGTTTTATTTTTTCTATCAATTTTTTGTCACCTTTGTAAAATTACCTCTGTTTCTCATGCTAAATTGGCTTCAAACTTCATTTGGTTGTGAATTACTATCATGCATTGTTCCAGTATCAATAAACGGAGCACTTGTGTCAGTACATGTCTCGGTGATGAC
Source organism: Magallana gigas (assembly GCF_902806645.1). Taxonomy (NCBI): domain Eukaryota; kingdom Metazoa; phylum Mollusca; class Bivalvia; order Ostreida; family Ostreidae; genus Magallana; species Magallana gigas. The sequence continues at coordinate 43,191 of NW_022994879.1, forward strand.
AGAAATCTCTGTAATATTGAATGTATTTTTAATTTTGTTACAGATAAAATATCATGAATGCAACTCCCACTGACAACAGTAGATGGTATTTAGGCAGTAGATAGTGGTAATAACATGTACAATCAAATGCCAAGCCAAATGGGATATTTCAATTTAAAAAGTACATCTACAAAGCTGCTACATATTATGCATCATAATTTTTTGTTATATAGTTATCTTTCACATACTGTGGAATCATTAAAATTCGTGGGGGCCAATTTTCGTGGATTGCTTAAATTTTACAGGTTCGTGGGGATGTAATTTCGTGTATTTTCGTATACATGCAAGAGGAAGATCACTTTATAGATCTAATTTATTAATTCGTGGGGGATGTTAATTCGTGGATGAGAGGTACCCACGAATTCCACGAAAATTGAGCCACCACGAAATCTAATGATTTCAGAGTATTCAAGGAATGAATTGGCTGCTTATAATTTAATTTTTTGTAATTAGCTGTAGATAAAAACAGTCATTTGACCTTCAAAATGACATCAAATTGTACAATAATCAAACGTAATATCAGGTGGATTGATACATTTTTGACGTTAGTTTAACTGTGACGTAGGCAAGATTCTTGATACGATATAAAACATTTTTTTAGCCAATCAGAAATCGTGTTACAACCAGAATTAAATTATTACAAAATAAGTGTATTGTAGATACCTGGTTCCAAAACTGGCTCTACTTGAGGAACTTGAACTGAATCTTCACCTGCTTCCAAAACTGGCTCTTCTTGAGGAACTTCTTCACCTTGTTCCAAAACTGGCTCAACTCGAGGAACTTGGACTGAATCTTCTCCTGTTCTCTGTGGTACATTTTCCTGGTTCTCTACACTAGATGATGTTCGGTGAATGAATGCTGGAAAACCATTGAATATATATTTCAGTAAAGATTTAGTCATTGACCATCCAAAATTGTTGACAGGTGGATTGATACATTTTTGACGTTAGTTTAACTGTGACGTAGGCAAGATTCTTGATACGATATAAAACATTTTTTTAGCCAATCAGAAATCGTGTTACAACCAGAATTAAATTATTACAAAATAAGTGTATTGTAGATACCTGGTTCCAAAACTGGCTCTACTTGAGGAACTTCTTCACCTGCTTCCAAAACTGGGTCTACTCGAGGAACTTCTTCACCTGCTTCCAAAACTGGGTCTACTCGAGGAACTTCTTCACTTGCTTGCAAAGCTGGCTCTACTCGAGGAACTTCTTCACCTGCTTCCAAATCTGGCTCTACTCGAGGAAATTCTTCAACTGCTTCCAAACCTGCTTCCAAAACTGGCTGTACTCGAGGAACTTGGACTGAATCTTCTCCTGTTCTCTGTGGTACATTTTCCTGGTTCTCTACACTAGATGATGTTCGGTGAATGAATGCTGGAAAACCATTGAATATATATTTCAGTAAAGACTTTTTCATTGACCATCCAAAATTGTTGACTTTCCTATGAAAATAGGGTGTAAAAATGAATTGCATGGGGCTCTTGTTAAATCAAAGTACATATATAAGATTAAGAGATGTGCTGTATACAGTACACTGTACTTACCTTCATTTTTGAAAATGGTGCAAAGTTTTCCCTCCTCATATATCTTGATCTTGTAGAGCGGCAGAATCAGTTCCTATGCTTTGCACTCCTGGACACTTCCTCCAGTCCTCTGCCAGGAGCATTTGTAGGTCCTTGTTAGACGAGGAGCGAAAATGAAGTAAGGGAGGGTATGAAGAACTATCTAGCTCGTCAGGTCCATCATGAAACATCACACTGCCGTCAATTAACGACCACCATACATGAAGTCAGCAATTCTCTGGTAATGTGCTTGAAATAGAGTTGGTCTTCTGCGTATAAAATCTATATCAAATGTGTGTTCTCTGGCTTTGGTAGGAGTTTTGCCTGGTGGCTAATAATTGATTCTTGGTGTCGTACATAGTCTTTTTTTGTTCCACTCATCTGTTGGGCATTGTATCTTAACACAGCATTGTCGATTATTTTGCCGCATTGCCTGTTGGCTGTATTTAAGGAAATGCTGCAAAGATCACCAAATGTCATTTCCTCTTGCTCTGGTATGAGTGAGCGTAGACACACTAATCTGTAAGTTTCAGGTGTGTGAACGGTCAGGCTATGAAAGTGGCAGCCATAGAATCTTCTTGCAGTCATTTTCTTTGGTATGCTGATAATTTTTTTTGAAAGGATGCTGAATTTTAAGCATAGATTGTACAGTCGAAGAATTTTCTTTTGTGTTCTCTGTTCATATGGACTATAGCAAATGGATATTATTTCTACTAATGATGTGCAAAGGTCGTAAATATCTTTACTGATTTTTTTTTCTGAGAACTTCAAATGGGCAAACATAGCAAGGTTGACCGCAAAGAGACGAGCATCTGATCCTTTAATTTGGTTTTTGTCACCTATGGTTGCAGTCAAAAACTTTTCAAAGTCCTTAAGTGTATCAGGGTTATTAATATGGTAGGGAAGCTCGGTTATCAGATTTTGCACTACATTTGTAATGCCATGGAGGGGCTCACCTGGTGGCACTTCGTAATCATGCAGAAGATCAAAGACATCTTAAGGTGTAGAAAACATGGCTGGTGGTCTCTGAATGCCTCTTAAAGTGTTACTTAGTTCCTCCTGCAATTCAACTTTGTTCTTGTCATCTGTATCATGGCCCCTTGCAACGAGTTCTCTCATAATATCTTGCTTCTTCAAGTTGGCAAATGGTGATGGTCGCATCAGTGAAAATCCTTTCCACAGCTCCCCTTCTTTAAAGATCTTAAGTTTTTCTTGCAAGGACGGAACATCAATCTGGAAAGCATTTTCTAAGTTCATGTGGTCTTTTGATGGAATGCCACATTAACAAGCAAATTTTCCCCCTCTTTGGTGACCAGCTTCAAATTGGCGGGCCGGACCATCTCCACTAAAGAATCTCATGACATACCGGACCTCTCCACTCTGTGCCTTTAGATTCTGAAGTTCGTCAACTCGGACAGGTATGTATGACAACTGGTCTACATCACTGCTAGATGACTGGCCAAGTACGTAGAGGAAGGGCTTTTCAACCATAGTTTGAACATCTGCTGGTGGGCGTTCTGGGTACTTGTCTCTGTATTCTTCATCTGTGATGAAGGAGGCAGTATCATACAGTGTGCTGACCATGATGGAGATGTACGTGTGGTTCAGTATGTCCGAATGGTCATGCCAAATCTTGAGATGTCTTGTATGAGTTTCATTGGTCTCTGTTTCCCGTTGATAATCCTTGTGCATTTCTCTCATATGTTGAATTATTTCTGTCAGTGGGATCATTCTCCCATACACTGTGTAGTCTAATTTGGTAAGTGTTCCTGATTTGTCAATTCTGTTGATTTGAACATTTTGGGAGCTATTTTTTCTCCAATATAGAGTTCTCTGTTTTCAAGTTTACTATGGATCTCCTCCATTAATTTTCTAGCTGGTCTTGGGGTCGGAATTGATATGTTTCTGTAAATAGTTTGTCTTGATCTTTGAATTCTTAGAAGAAAATCTCTTCCACTTACTCTCTTACACTCGTTAAACTGGTCGGTATTCATTTTGCGTAGCGAATGTCATCAGAACTTGACCAGCATTTTTAGGAACCTGATTTGTTCTTAACATGGAATTTGATGGCTAAGTACCGCCAGCTGACCTTTGAACCAGAGGGAAGTTTTTTCATGTAAGTAAGGAAACCCTGACGGTCAAAAGAATAGTTATTCATATTTCCTACATGGTTTTTAGCTTTTTTAACACCTTCCTTGATTTTTTTGGAGGTAAGAATAGTTCTCTCCCTTGCTGATTGTGTTTTTTCAAAAAACATACCTAATCTGTCTCTGTCAAATTGGCTGTAGGATTTACCTGATGCCAAAAAATTTTGCAATTCATTTTCATTGTTGGTAATGATTTTGTTTATTTTGTTTGTGTTTTCCCTTGTTTGCATTGTTTTCTGTTTGCGTTTCTGCTCACTGGGCAGTTTTTTTGTTAAGTTGTATCGTTTTGAAACTACAGTTTTCAGATTTGTTTGAAATTGTTCGTCAAAGATAGGTTCAAAAACATTTAGTATGTTGTTTACCCCTATGTTGTTTTTGTTGTCAAGTTCATTTACAATTTCATTGGACAAAGGAATCAAGTTTTTTGTAGATTCTGTTGCAGACTTGTGTAGTACAGAATAATTCAGAAGTTTTGAATGTTCACAAGGGGGACAATCATGTATTCTGTGGTCCAGTTTTTCTTTGTTAGACAATGATTCCCATTTTTGCAACGAAAAATGCTCAAGAAACTCTTTTTTATGTCCATTTTTGTTGTTGTCTCTAGTATTTAGGCATGGCTAGGTAGTTTTGCAGTCGTGGTAATTGACGTACAAACTTGTCATATGGCAAATGCATTTTTGGATATCTGTGCATGACATTGTTGAAGAAATTGTATCTAAATGATGGTGATTTATTTGAAGATTTCACATTTGAAATGGAATTTATGTCATTTTCTCTGGTTGACCACCAAATCAAATGTGAGTTAAGTTATTGAAGTCATACGAGCTACGCCAGGTGAACAACAGTCATTTAATTATAATTGAGAAGATACATTTTTTTAATGTTTTTAATTTGAAGAATTGAGCGAATTGAAGTACAATTTTCTTTTTCACATCCATAAGATTTTTTTTCTCAATAAAATACAAAAACAAATTTAAAAAAACCAATAACTAGTAAGTAGTTGAGGAAGAAAATGCACCTATATGCTCTTATATATATTTTTAAAACGTGGGGGGAGGGGTAGCAATGCATGTATAGGAATTATTATGTTTTATGGCAAACGATTGTTTTTGATCATGCATGCCTAATATTTTAGCAAGCTTATTCTTTACAAGATCATATTTGCTTCAGTTGAATCCTAATACTGGGACTTGTAAACAGTAATTTGTAAAATTTGATAAAACTCGCTTTACATGATTATGCATTATTATTTTTACCCTATTTGTTTCGTTTGTGCCCATTTCACAATCACTTTCTAGTTCATTTTCACTATCAATTTCACTTAAACATTCGGAGTCAGAAGAATGTTCATTATAACTAATTGCCCAGGTATCCTTTTGGAGTTTTTTTTTTTTGAAATTCTTGATAAATATTACTTTTCTCCAATTTCTTTAAAAAAAAGTTTTGAAGGAGGTTCGTATTCCAAAGAACCCATCACATTTGTTTGCAGATTGCTATTATGCTTTAGCTTGCGGTGATCATTAGGTTTCCAATATTTAGCCAGACTATTTAGTTTTTTGAAAACATCACACCATTTTTCTTTAGCTAATTCATAAACTTTTGTTTTTATTTTTTTCATATAAAGAACCATTTCTTGTAATAATTCCTCTGTATTTTCATTTAAAATAAAAAGTTCGTTTTCAAAATCAGGAACGTTGCTACAAATACTTACTGATATTGGTTGATGAATTCTTTCTATTTGTAACTTTGAGGTCACACTACTTTCGTTCACTTTTTTTAAAATAGCTTCAAAATCAAAAGCACTAAACCATGGAAAATACTCATCACTTTTTTTTACTATAATATCTATTTCTCGCAACTCTTCAAATATAGTTTTCTTTTTTTCGTAAAAACGACCTGGAAAAACATGAATTGTTTTTATAGAACAGTTTTTTTCATGTCGATTTAACTTTTTGCATGTTTTAAAATGTTTTTTACACAATGAACACATATATTTTTTGGCATATCGATTTAGATTGGTAATATATGATAAATGATTTTCAAAAACATTAAGGTACATGTGATTGTTAAATAATGCTGGTGATTTATATATAACTTTGGTTGTTTCGTTTTCATTAATTTCAATATATCAATATTAACACTTAAACATTCTTCGACATTTGCTATTTCATTTATAGATACACCCTGAAAATCTTTTATTTCAATATTTTTTACATCTATACTCTTTTTCTTGTACATATATTCACACCAAACACCGAATTTTTGTTTTACTCTTGTTTCAAATGCATTAGCAAATGATTTTGTGTCATGAAAAGCTAAACATCTAAAAAGACATAAATTATCCCAGTATGTCTTGCTATGTTTTATATCTTTTTCAAAACTAATTATACCATTGTTTTGTTTTGTTATGTAATTTGGCAAATTTACAGGAGCATCTAACATGAATCTGAATAATATAAGAAAAATTGCACATTTGTTACAGCAAAAATTTTCCATTTTGTATTTGGACGATCTTTCATAACATAGCTACATATATCTATTTCTTGAAGTTTTTTTTCAATTTTTTTAAAATCTCTTCTCTTTGAGATGTAAAGAGGGAAATCAAAAATTTCTGTATTGTTGTAAGGTTTAAAATATCGATAGTTTTTTGTCTCATGATTCCAAAGTATATATCCAAATACAAGATTTAAACGAAATGTTTCTGTTTGTAAATTATAAATCTTATTCACAAACACCATAAGTTCATCAATAGTAAAATAATTTGAAATTGGGAAATTATAATACGCTGATAAAATTTTTTATCCTGTGACTCTTTTATAAGAAGAAGATTCATATCATAGGTTTCTTTAAGTTTTAAGTCTATGTTTCCATTATCCTTTATCCATGTTGCATTTTCATTTGACCAAATTTTATCACCCTTTCCAGTAAGATGAGATTTAGCTCTGTGATGAATCACACAGGATGAATGACCATCTTTAAGTCCTCCTTAAAGATAGCTTAAAGGTGTTTAAAGGTAGCTTAAAGACGATCTTTAAGCCACCTTTAAGCTACCTTTAAGCTATATGTATTGCTTAAAGATGGCTTAAAGAAAGCGTAAAGATGGCTTAAAGGCAGCTTAAAGACTATCTTTAAGCCACCTTTAAGCCACCTTTAAGGACAACTTATAGGTCCTTAATGTCCAAACTTCTTTAAGCCACCTTTAAGCCACCTTTAAGCTACCTTTAAGCCACCTTTAAGCCATTAAAAAAAATTTAATTCAATATTGTGCTTAATTTCCAACAAAATGTATTAACTTTATGAAAGAAAAGGTATTAAAACGGTTTTTGTTCTAGAAAGAAAAATGAAAAAAAAACAACCAAAAAAAACGTCCTCGGTGAGAATTGAACCCGGGACCCTTAGTTTAATAGCATCACCACACATCCTCTGCGCCACGGCAACTTCCTTATTTATAAGTGTTTTTATATCCTATATATCAGTGGATATTGAATCACTGTATTGAATGTGTTTACTTGAAAAGATTTTGACAAACCATTCAGTTTGTAACAATCAATTATATCTAATTTATAAATTACATGCATGCATGTATTTAGAATGAAATACGGAACTTGGTCTTCAGTGAACAAAAATATGTTATACCTAAATTGAAACCGTTAGGTTCACTATAGTAGGCTTTCTTAGTTAATAAATTTAAACCGAGTAGATATACGTAATTCATCTAATTTATAGCTATAAAAATGTAAGAAAGAAAATGAAATCATTTCTTTTATTAAATGCATTGATACTATTAGGGTATTTGTTCAATTTCCCGCAATTTCCCGGTTTTCATGATCGCGGCGCCGTTCCAATATGTTTAAATATTTACATGTAATTGTATGTACATGATTTTTAAACTATACAATTGTATGATGTGCCAGGCCGGGTATATTTGACATATTTACCCTTATAAATATATTTAAATAATCAGCCCCTATTTATGATCACCGGTACATTAATTAATTAGCCTCAAGATTTTACTCTTACATACATGTATCGTTAATTTGTAGACGTAACATATTTGAAACCCAGAGCTAGGAAATAATACTTTGAAAATGAATTACAAATGTAAATTAACTTTTATTCACTAGACTTATCGTATACTCGTACATACTAAGATTCAACGCCTTTAGAAACCCTGACGTGCACCTGGGCACACGACACACCTGTTGTGTATATCTTGTATATTCTGTGTTAGTTCCAGGGGTTTTCTTAAGTTGGACAAACAATAGACTTTATTTAGATATACACAAACATGCACCTGGGCACACGAAACAACTGTTGTGTATATCTTGTATATTCTGTGTTAGTTCCAGGGGTTTTCTTAAGTTTGACAAACAATAGACTCTAATTAGATATACACAAACGAACAAAACTATGTCTAGACAAACAAAGCAGTAATATCCTGCCCGATATAACAAAGGCAGTTGAGAGTCTTTTCATCTTTAACATGTATCTAGCAGATCTAGAGTTAGAAATAATGAAAATTGAAAAAAAAAATACAAACCTTAAACCGATTAACAAATTAATTAAATCATGCATTTTTGGTTCATTATCTTTATTTTGTTTAATAACCAGATGAACTGATAGAGAGAGAGAGAGAGAGAGAGAGAGAGAGAGAGAGATTTTTTTCACCGATTAATTTATAATAGGAAACAAACATACTTTAATTAGTTTTATGCACATATTAAGATACAGAGACTGCGCTCATCCCTACAATAATTTTGAAACCCCCAACAAATTATAAAGAATTTTATAACGGCAATCTGTGTCCATCGGAGCGGTGCTGATGATAGCGATCTGTGTTTAATGGAGCGACGATTAAAACCGCCTGGGACCCCCCCCCCCCCCTTCCTTGGAAATTATATTATCACTCGGATGAACCCCTCCCATCTCTATAAAAGAGCTTTTGCATTTAATATATGTTTTTATTGTTCAGCTTGATCAATATTGACTTAAAGGCCACTTAAAGACAGTGTAAAGGCAGTGTAAAGAGAGCGTAAATGCCACTTAAAGATGCTTAAAGGTGGCTTAAAGGTGGCTTAAAGGTAGCTTAAAGAAGTTTGGACATTTAGGACCTATAAGCACTTGCTTAAAGGTGACTTAAAGGCGGCTTAAAGGTTGTATAGCCTTTAAGCTCCTTTAAGTCACCTTTAAGCCACCTTTAAGGACTTGCTTAAAGATGGTTTTTCGCCCTGTGTCAATGAGCGTCTGTCTCCAAAATGTAACCCACAAAGTCTACAGTTTACACCTCTATAGTGTGTATCCATACCTTCATCAGGAATAAAGTTTGATGATTTTGTTTCAGACTCTGTGGGTTGTGGTTGTATCTGTTCATCACATTCCTTTAAACTTTGCTCTCTTGTTGAAGCTACTTCTTCAAAGTCGATGGAGTTTTGGGAAGAAGATGTTTGGCTTAAGTCTTTACTTAATGGTGATGGTGTTAATGATAAAGACGATGCTCAATCATTCTCTGCTGATTGAGGGAGGTTTTGGGTTTGAGTTGTTTCCATTGTTTTTGTCTGAAATCTTAATTTAAAAAAAAAAGTATTTAGAAAACAAAGAACTAGATAGCATATGTATAGTAGAAATGCCCCCAATTTTTCTATAAAATAAACTGCACGTACATTTACAAATATCATATTTTTTATAAAGTTGATAACAAGCACTAACTATAGAAACTGTTTGATTTCTTCACAAGTGTTGGAAAAATAAAATTAAATGGATGGAATACATGCCTATTTCTGAAAAACACCAAGAAAACCACTATTTTCAACTTTCTTGCGTTCTAAAAAATATGAGCGACTAAGAATACCACAACAAAATTTCGTCTGTAGTAAGCAATAGATATGAACTTTCTTTGTTTAAATTTTTTTCGTGGTATTCTTAGTCGCTCATGTTCAAATATCGAAAATTCGGAGAAAAAAATCGTGTGAAAAATTATAAGTATCAGTCTGAATCGATCGGCGTAATTTTTTCCGGAAACAAACATTGTGACGGTGAAGCTGAACTTGCAGAAGTTTGGTAAGTGCACATTATTTTATGTAGTTACATATGTGTATTTTCACAAAATTATCAGCAATGTTACTTTTCATTATGATTTAATTTAGTTTTTATTCTTTAAAGTATGAATTTTAATGTGAACAACACATGCAATAAGTATCAAGATTGACGCGGCGTAGCCTACGTAGCGTTCCTGCAACACAGCCGACTGCTTGAAATGACTACATATATACCATATCCTTATAAACAGTTAAAATTTACAAATTTAGAACAAATATTATTAAAAATGTTCATATGTATTAAAATAGAATGTGTTTTATGATTATTTATTTATGAAAAAATTGGTGTAAATAAACGCATTCGTTTACAGACGACGATTGTCGCCTGCTGTCACTATAGAAGCTATAGTAGCTTATACAGTGAAATTGTGCATAGAAGCCATGTAGTACTTAGTAGCTCAAAGTAATGTACGTACTGGTTGGTTTTTACAATGCTAAATCACGATTGTATTGCTGAAAACCCAATTCATCTTCAAACCCCTCGAAATCTATTTTTAGAATGCGGAAAGCCCCCAACTTTGTTGACAGTACATAATCAAAGTACTGAAAGTACTGAAAAGCAGATAGTGATTGTATTTGCATTAAGGTGGAATATTACACTGAAACATTACCATGTGGATCGTTTAAGTCTCAAATCTAAAACAAGATTTCGTTGTTCAAAGAAGAATATAATAAAATATGCTCTTATAATTATTTTATGCAATATTTCTTTTTGGTATTTCTGAAAAAGTGGAAATATGTTTGTTTCAATAAATGCATAATATTAATATCAAATAAATTAATTATACATTTTATTCTTTATTAAAAATTATTTATGAAAATAAATTAAAACATTCATATTTTTCAAACCTATATGAATAAAAAATTGCAAGGTACCTCATTTGGATTCTTAAAAATGCTTTGTTAAATTGTATCAATCATTATGGTTGAACATCATCATAGCACAGGGGTAAGGTATTGAGCTTGTAAACAGATGTAGTGATTGAGTCAGTGACCTTGAGAAGAATAGTGTCTTAATTAAAATATATAAGAAGAAATATAAGACAATTTAATCAATTAAATTGAATCAAAATAGTGAAACCTTAGAAATATTGTTTATGAATGCATTTCATGGCATATGTTTAAGAAATGTGTTTTGTATTGTTGATTTTTTTTTTTTCAGATCATGAATCATCATTTCAGTGCTAGATTGTGTAGATCTGCTTCATGAAAATTGGATTCAAGTAAGATGAAATTACAAGGTAAATGACCATGAAAGAACATTACATATAACAGAATTTTTGTGAGCAGGCATATACTGTAAACCAACTTTTATTTGTGGGCGAGAAATTTTTGCGAGTTTTGCCACAGCCTTGTCGTCTCGAATATATATCTCACTGCGAACCAGTCTACGGCATATGATTGTAATAACAAAACGTATGTTGATAAGGCTTGGTCTTAAAAATAAGTCACAGCAAACCAGTTTATCTCAAAGTAATTGCGAAATAAAGTCGAAGCGAATAAAAGCTGGTTTACAGTATGTATATGGTAATTTTAATAAAATGCATATTTCTTTTTTATCAAAACAAAGATTTTAAAAAAGAAGTATATGCTGTCATCATATAATTATATATACAGAGAACATAATTAAATTTGAAGAACTGGGCTGACTGAGAAACAATATTTCTGCCAGTCTGAACTTGATTATAGGTTTCATTTGGCAGAATATACTATTTTAGTCTTGAATATCAATCATCTTTATACATTTTATTATTATCACATTTATCTAACACCTACATGTGACTGGGTTTTGGGTGAAAAATAAAGATAACTGATAACACTACAGCATTGCATATGAATTTATATTAATACTCTTCAACATATTTTTTTTAATGAAAGATATATTTATAAACAACATTTAAATAATATACATGCATGTGGCATGGATGCGCATTGAGAGCTGAAATATGATGTTTGTTTACTGAATTCTTGAATGATTTTTCTTATTTTAAAAATGATGCATTTGATCTACTTATACACAAACCATGTAAATTTTTATACCTTTAAATTGGTGTATAGTACGTACTGTAACTGGTATTATAAAATATTAAAACATATTTTAATTATCATGCGCTGTCAAAATACAAGTATATACATTGAATATAAAAACTGCCACTGCAATCAAATAGCAAAAAATTGTAATGGTAACGGTCATTTAATTGAGGGTTTTATGCAAGTAATCGTAATTTAATTAATTACTTTCCAAAGTAATTGACCCCATCCCTGTCAGTATAACCGTCCATCTGTCTAGCTGGCTGTCTGGTTGTCCATCCAAGATCACTTGTCTGGAGCTTATCTTTTCTCCCCTTGGTCAAATCTGGCTCATACTTTACCAACAGAGTTTTGTTGGCTAACGGTATTTAGTGACCTTAAATTAAGTTTCTAGGACAAATGTTAAGGTCATTGCAGAATTATGTTTAAAACAAAAACCTTGTCCAGAGCATATATTCTCTTACATTGGCCAAATCTAACTTATACTTCACCCACAGAGAGAGAGAGAGAAGCCCTTTTGAGTAAATGTTGTGCAGTGACCTTGAAGTAAGTTTCAAGGTTAAACGTGAAGGTCACAGCAGATTTTTTAATTATCTAGTTTATTGAAAACTATTTTGAAGTACTAAATAAGTCCAAAATTTCTTATTACAGATGCCCAAAGAATACAAATGCTTCCTATGCTGTAAATTTCATGTACGAATAAGGAGACCAATCAAGCAGCCTTCCCTCAGAGAATACGTATCCAAATTATCTGGACGAGATCCTGGAAGGGATGATGTCATATGTAATAATTGTAGAAGAATCTATTATAACTCACTAAAAAAAAATTCATTTTCTTCCCTAAATCTACAAATATCAGATAACAGTGATTGTGATTTGAATTTGCATACAGCTAAAACATCAAACAACAAAAAGAGCAGTCCTAGAATAATTCAGCTGACGATCCCCTCAACGCATTCCTCTCATAAGTACTGTGTAATCTGTAGAAAGAAAAGCAACAAACGTGTGAAGTTATGTACCATACCACTGACGGCCAGAACACAAGCTTTTATCCACAACGGAATTTTCATTAAATCATCAGCCCGATGCTGTTCATCTCACTTAAAGGGACAGAATTTCACAGGATGAATGACCATCTTTAAGTCCTCCTTAAAGATAGCTTAAAGGTGTTTAAAGGTAGCTTAAAGACTATCTTTAAGCCACCTTTAAGCTACCTTTAAGCTATAAGTATTGCTTAAAGGTGGCTTAAAGAAAGCGTAAAGATGGCTTAAAGGCAGCTTAAAGACTATCTTTAAGCCACCTTTAAGCCACCTTTAAGGACAACTTATAGGTCCTTAATGTCCAAACTTCTTTAAGCCACCTTTAAGCCACCTTTAAGCTACCTTTAAGCCACCTTTAAGCCATTAAAAAAAATTTAATTCAATATTGTGCTTAATTTCCAACAAAATGTATTAACTTTATGAAAGAAAAGATATTAAAACGGTTTTTGTTCTAGAAAGAAAAATGACAAAAAAAAACACAAAAAAAAAACGGCCACGGCGAGAATTGAACCCGGGACCCTTAGTTTACTAGCATCACCACACATCCTCTGCGCCACGGCAACTTACATATAGATGAGCGTTTTTATATCCTATATATCAGTGGATATTGAATCACTGTATTGAATGTGTTTACTTGAAAAGATTTTGACAAACCATTCAGTTTGTAACAATCAATTATATCTAATTTATAAATTACATGCATGCATGTATTTAGAATGAAATACGGAACTTGGTCTTCAGTGAACAAAAATATATTATACCTAAATGGAAACCGTTAGGTTCACTATAGTAGGCTTTCTTAGTTAATAAATTTAAACCGAGTAGATATACGTTCATCTAATTTATAGCTATAAAAATGTAAGAAAAAAAATGAAATCATTTCTTTTATTAAATGCATTGATACTATTAGGGTATTTGTTCAATTTCCCGCAATTTCCCGGTTTTCATGATCGCGGCCCCGTTCCAATATGTTTAAATATTTACATGTAATTGTATGTACATGTACATGATTTTTAAACTATCAATTCTATAACAAACAAAATTACCAATTACCGGTGACGTATTTACTGCATGTGGCAATTGCAAATGACTTGTACATACAATTGTATGATGTGCCAGGCCGGGTATATTTGACATATTTACCCTTATACATATATTTAAATAATCAACCCCTATTTATGATCACCGGTACATTATTTAATTAGCCTCAAGATTTTACTCTTACATACATGTATCGTTAATTTGTAGACGTAACATCTTTGAAACCCAGAGTTAGGAAATAATACTTTGAAAATGAATTACAAATGTAAATTAACTTTTATTCACTAGACTTATCGTATACTCGTACATACTAAGATTCAACGCCTTTAGAAACCCTGACGTGCACCTGGGCACACGACACACCTGTTGTGTATATCTTGTATATTCTGTGTTAGTTCCAGGGGTTTTCTTAAGTTGGACAAATAATAGACTTTAATTAGATATACACAAACATGCACCTGGGCACACGACACAACTGCTGTGTATATCTTGTATATTCTGTGTTAGTTCCAGGGGTTTTCTTAAGTTGGACAAACAATAGACTCTAATTAGATATACACAAAAGAACAAAACTATGTCTAGACAAACAAAGCAGTAATATCCTGCCCGATATAACAAAGGCAGTTGAGAGTCTTTTCATCTTTAACATGTATCTAGCAGATCTAGAGTTAGAAATAATGAAAATTGAAAAAAAAATACAAACCTTAAACCGATTAACAAATTAAATCATGCATTTTTGGTTCATTATCTTTATTTTGTTTAATAACCGGATGAACTGAGAGAGAGAGAGAGAGAGAGAGAGAGAGAGAGAGAGAGAGAGAGAGAGAGAGAGAGAGAGAGAGAGAGAGAATTTTTTTCACCGATTAATTTATAATAGGAAACAAACATACTTTAATTAATTTTATGCACATATTAAGATACATAGACTGCGCTCATACCTACAATAATTTTGAAACCCCCCAAAAATTATGAAGAATTTTATAACGGCAATCTGTGTCCATCAGAGCGGTGCTGATGATAGCGATCTGTGTTTAATGGAGCGACGATTAAAACCGCCTGGAACACCCCCCCCCCCCTTCCTTGGAAATTATATTATCACTCGGATGACCCCCTCCCATCTCTATAAAAGAGCTTTTGCATTTAATATATGTTTTTATTGTTCAGCTTGATCAATATTGACTTAAAGGCCACTTAAAGACAGTGTAAAGGCAGTGTAAAGAGAGCGTAAATGCCACTTAAAGATGCTTAAAGGTGGCTTAAAGGTAGCTTAAAGAAGTTTGGACATTAAGGACCTATAAGCACTTGCTTAAAGGTGACTTAAAGGCGGCTTAAAGGTTGTATAGCCTTTAAGCTCCTTTAAGTCACCTTTAAGCCACCTTTAAGGACTTGCTTAAAGATGGTTTTTCGCCCTGTGTTTGCTGCAGAATTCATTAACAAAACTAGAAGCAAAGTATGACAATTCATTTTTCAATCGCACAGATTTAGTTGATCTTCTTGAAAATGTCCGTTTAACTTTAAAAAAGTCATCAATTTTGGACTTCGACAATCCTGAAAGTTTAACAGATGAGGAGTACTATAACCTAACTGGTTTATCAAAAGAACAGTTTGAGGATTTGGCATGCTCTGCATCATCAATTCGCCAATCATCAGTGCGCTCGGTAAGAACATGTGTGGCCATCTTAATGACAAAACTTCGAACTGGATTACCAAACCATATCCTTGGAACCATATTTTCCATGAAAAAAATGTCAGATTCAAAGATGCATACACAGTGCTCGAATTTCCCTCAAGTATTTTGTCTCTCAAAATGTTGGATTTGAACATATTAGCCATGATGATTTTGTCGAAAAGCATACTACTCCTATCGCCAAAAAACTATTTTGTGACGATGAAGATAAATCTGCAATTTTAGTCTTAGATGGTACATATATCTTTATCCAGAAAAGCTCAGATTACAAGTTTCAACGCCAGTCCTACAATCTTCATAAACATCGGCCGCTTGTAAAGCCAATGGTTGTTGTGGGTACAGATGGGTACATTTTATCGGTCCTGGGCCCCTACCTGGCAAATGGGAAGAATAATGACGCTGCAATAACAAGACATATGGTAACCAGAAACTCTGAGGGAATGAATGATTGGCTGCAAGACAATGACCTTTGTATTGTTGACAGAGGATTTCGAGATGTGGTTGAGTTTTTAGAAGAACGGGGTCTATCAGTAAAAATGCCTGTTTATTTGAAGAAAGGTTCCAAGCAGCATACTACAGAAGATGCCAATGCCAATCGCCTCATTACAAAGATAAGATGGATAGTGGAAAGCATTAATGGAAGATTAAAACAGTGGCGCTTTTTTGATAAAGTTGTGTCCAATCATTATATTCCACATATTGGAGATTTTCTGCGAATTGTAGCTGCAATATGCAATAAGTACCGTTCGCCTCCTGCTTCTTCACAATGTGATATACAACTTGCTGAAGAAATGTTGAAGAAGAGTAGCCAGGGAAATCTAGTGAAAGCCATGGTTGAAAATGAGGGGTTATTAAAAAAAAGAAGCATTTATACAGATATAGATAGCTCATCTTCTATCCTGAATGATTTCCCAGTGCTGTCAGAGGACAAACTGAGACAGATTACACTTGGTGTATATCAGCTAAAACAAGCACCATTGTATACAAGAGAGCATATGGATAAGGAAAATGCCTACCAACTGCAGGTTTGCAAAATCAAAGAAAATCTTCTAAGAGTGAAAATCCAATCTCGTCACTGCAACAATATTTCGCATATATCGTTTATAGAATACAATTTAGATGGAGAAATAACAGGATGGTATTGTACATGCAAGGTTGGAGCAAGAGTTGTAGGGTGTTGTGCACATATTGCCAGCATTATCTGGTACCTAGGATATCAGAGATTCCAGCAGCAAAATTCTGATTGTTTCAGTTTCTCTAAGTCTGTATTGGATGCGGATGATATTCCTGACTTTGATACTTTGTCTGAGTGCAGTTCGTCTGTAGAGGAATAGACTTTGAATCATTCATATTTATATGTTTAGTACAAAATGATTTAATTTCCAACATTCAATTACTATGTATCTTTATTCCGAAATTGACTAAAGGTAAACTGATAAATCTTGGATTATACGAACTGTCATATATATACTGTAGCATTATATGTCTCTAAATCTCCATCTGCAGTTGTATGCATTCATATAAAATGTTGTTATTTAGTTAAAAAAAAAGATACATTTTTTGGCCAACTCATGTTGTTAATCTCCTTTGTGGGCGGCTTGATTGGTCAGAAATGTTCATCTCTTTTTTTAATATATACTAGCTGTAACTTGACACAATTTGCACTGTTTTTCTTCTGTGTTAACTGTTCTGAAATTTTCATTTTGAGATATTTTTAAATTGTAGCTATATTTTATCAAAACATTTTGTTTAGAAGTTCCTTTTTTAATATTCTGATATCAAATTGTTGTTTTTATAGAAGACATCACTTGACACAATTACTTAATTTGTAGTCTTAACAGAGACGCATGCTATTTTGGAAAACAACATTATTTTACTTCTAAAAAAACCATTCAAATAAGTTGCCAAATTGCCATTTTTTTCGTTTATCAAGGTAATAATTTTATAGCCAATTCATAGTTATGTTTATCCTTCATGGATATCATGATTGGCAATGCATGTATGTTCATTTCTCGTTTACAGTGCACATATGTACATGTAATTGTTATATGTATTTGCTAATGTACATAAATGTACCATACATTCTGTTTATAGTACGATAAATTCTGTTGATTTTTACATGTACATGTAGCCTAAATTTTTACAATTTACGTGTAGCCTGTTGTGAAGAATTCTTTGATGTGTATACAACATGTGTACATGTACAATCACAGTGTTGTTGACTATAATATGATTTCTTGAAACCATTACATCAATATGAATACTATATGTTATGTGTGCTTGTCAAATACTATGTACCTTTTATACTTGTGCATGCTGTTTGTATTTGGGCTAGAAATATTACTTAGTTGGTTACCGAAAAAAGTCATTGAATAAATGAATTTCTGAATTTAAATTACGTTTTTCTTTTGATGTGTTAATGTTATTGATAGTTTTAAAGTTTAAAAAAGAAGGATGATAAATACGTAATTTATTGTAACTACCATATAAGTAAAAGGACAAGGTGTTTCCTTTATCAATTCAATAACAGAACCCTCACTCATATCTTTTGAATTGCACGATTCTACATGTGTATGTAAATCAAATGGTTACCAAGAAAATCCTCTTAAGTGTCGAGAACTAAGGTCAATGCTATGTTAAGCAAAAACAACCTTACACATTTGCAGATCTATCTATATTCATATGGTTGCTATGGAATGTTTTTTGGTAACAGGAAACACAATGTAATGAACGTTAATGTAAAAAAAAAATATGTTACATTATTTATTTACATTATTTATTTAAAAGCTTTTTAAAGTTTTTTATTAACTTGTATACTTCTCAGAATGCAATCGTGCTTGAAATAGAAGTTATTTAGTTGGTAACTAAGGAAATCCATGGTTGCCATGGAAACGCTGAGTAAATAATTTTATGCATTTAAT
The DNA here is from genome assembly GCF_902806645.1 of Magallana gigas. Taxonomy (NCBI): domain Eukaryota; kingdom Metazoa; phylum Mollusca; class Bivalvia; order Ostreida; family Ostreidae; genus Magallana; species Magallana gigas. The sequence goes on from NW_022994879.1 coordinate 61,759, forward strand.
GCATTAATTCATGTTGGTACTTCAATTAAATAAACTTATGCTAATCAAATAACAGTAACTTAACATTTCCCAATTGAATGAAGAGGTTTTTTTTCTTAATTTAGACCGAAACCATGGTCACGTTTGTTTCGTTGCTAGGCAACTATACTGAAGGGTTACCAAGAAAAAAATCCTATCATGTTGATTACTGAGGTCAATACTATGCATGGTAGTAAAATGAACATATTTGCTGAGGGGGCCACAAATGGCCCTTATCCTATCTTGTCCTTTATTTTTTAGTCATGTATATTTAAGTAGAAAAAAAGAAAGAAAAAAGATAACATTTAAATGTTTCATATAAAAATATCATACCTTTTTCATGCAAGTCTTCATATGCTTTTTCATCACATCATTGCGTTTAAAACTCTTATAGCAGTGTATACATTTAAATCCATTATTATTCCCATAAATAGAATAATAATGTCGTTGAAATGTGTGTTTGTAAGCATAAACTTTTGAACACATTACAAAAGTATGATTTAACTATCAAGTCATTCTCACGAACTTTATCCCCCGACATTTTTCTCAAATGAAACGTTTTCGTTGTGTTTGTGCGTTAATGCTTCCTTTTATACACAACTTGAAATAAAAAAAAACACTCATCAGAAGTATAAGGCAATAACATTGCTCGCCTTTATGCATAAAAGATGAAGTTTTAATATTGCAAAATGCATACACAATAATAATAAATACATATAAAAATATTCACACAGAGGGTGGTATGCTACATCTATACTAAAGGACACATTAATGATGCGTAAACTATAGGTGGTTATAAAAATGTCAAAGCCAAAGGTATTCACCATCAACTTATCCAAGCTAACATATAGCTAGTCATAAAAGATGTTAGTCGAAAAGTATAAGTGACTGTCCAAATTCTAGTACCACTAATAAAATATGGTGTTCTGATAATGCAAAATGTATTAAATGCTATTTTCTATCCACCAAAACGATGCATGTGATGTAAAATGCGTTCCATTATTTTTTTTTATAATCAACTTCTACTAACTACCGATAAATTCCTAGTGGATGCGGTAACCACCTATTTAAAACATAACATATCGGTAGTTGTCAAAATTAGATTCAATATCGTAAAAATAATATAAATCACACTTACATTATCATTGAAATGTTATAGTGTCCATACTTAAACTTTAACCCCCTTAAAAATATCAATAAAAATAACCACAAAAGCTAACTCCTTTCGGCTTAAGCATCAGAAGTAACCACCTTCCACCTATTAACCACGTAAAAGCCACCCACTTTAACCACCCAAAAAAAAATAACCACCACTTAACCACCGGAAGTAAATGTAACCACCGGAAGTAAAAGTAACCACTAACCACCGGAAGTAACCACCAACCACCTAACCACCGGAAGTAAAAGCTAACCACTGGAAGTAAAAGTAACCACCTAACCACCGGAGGTAACCACCAACCACCCTAACCATGAGGTGAGGTGTTTTTGGGTACCATATACTACTACTGGTATACCTGAATATGGTTACGAACTTTCTTGTGTTATAACAAGGCGCATAAAATTGCCTGGATGTTATGTAAAAACTTTGAAGCTGATTTGAGTTAATGTGTTTGTATTAATTGAAGTTGATTTGAGTTAATGTGTTTGTATTAATGAAAAAATTATTTGCCAAAAAAAGAATTATGTTTTTTCTATTGTGTACATGAGTACAAAGAGTTGAACATGAAAATATGACGTCACAGCAGGTGCTGAAACTGTCGATTTCAAGGTACATGAACTATGAACTCTGATTTCCTAGACAACTGTCATCTAGTTTGATTGAAACTCCGCCCCTTTGTGTTAAGCTCTGCCTTCTAATCATAAATATCGGGGTTCTCTATCCCCGCACTTCACTAGTTACCTAGTACATCCAGCGATCGTTAGAAATGTCTTCGTTTGTTCCAGTTAGCGTCAGCTACCCACGCCTGTTCACCCGCCAAGTACTGGAGTTAAGGGACTATCAGTGGAATGCGGCCCAGCAGACATATGAGAGAGTAAGTTTTCAGGCTCTCCATATGATGGAACCTGATGAGAACACCGTGGATAGTTTTGAGGGTGGAGAGTTTCTGCCCCCTAGACCGATTTTACTGGGGGAGCTGCAACCCAGCGTTCAGAGAAGATTAGTTCCTCCTCCGAGACCGCCGCCGCCCAATTTCAACAGACAAGGAGCCAGCGCAGCCAGCCCAGAGTCACCGGTCAGCTCTGATGGTTCGGAGCCCTATTCTCCGACCGACAGCCCCACGAAGAGGACTACACCATCGCCGCCTCTCTACTCGCCCGATAGGTTAGCCTGTGATAGATCGTTGTATGTGGCAAGGCAAGACTATCAATTCGCCTTGCCTATGGACTGTCCTGGTGGTCGGCCACCCAGAACACCGGTGCCATTTTCAATGGCAAATCCCCTGCTGCAGCCCGCTCCAGAGCCCCATCATGCGAGGATTCAGAGGAGAGTTCCACCCTCTCCCAGACCCGTAGGACGAGGAGCTCCGTACGCCAGACCAACCATTCCCTCTGAGGATTCGGCGTTTGGCCGTCCGCGATTACCCGAAATATGTTCGCGGATTTCATCCAGTCACCACCCTCTCCTCCACCCATGGTAAGGACGTTTCCTGGGCCTCCTAGGACCCCTTCACCGCCACTTCGTCCTCCTTCACGCCTCTTCCTCCTCCTCCATCCAGATCGCCATCACCGGACATTCTGTTAGAGCTATACCAGCACAGCCGGCACCCCGTAGACGACAGGAGCCATTTGACCATCATTCCCAGCTGGAGCCGGAAAGCGGATAGAGAAGAGAGAGGGGAATGCATCATCTGCTTTGGCGAGAAAGAACACCTGCAGATCCAATGTCAAAATTGTGGGACAATGAAAGTGTGCTGCATCTGTCTAGTATGGGTGTATCAAAGCATCAATTCCTGCCCGACGTGTCGATTCCGGGGGGAGTTCTAGAGCCCAGCAGTCCACCAGTCCAGAAGTCCCAGGCAGGCTAAGTCCATCTAGCCGGAATAAAACCAACGGCCCTTTTCAGGGCCACCCATATTTTACGAAAAGATGCTATCTATTACAATGCAAATAGAAATAAAATATGAAACACCAGTCAAACTTCCCTCATACACCAACATGTATTCTTACGAGTCACTCTCTCCTTTTCAATCAAAACACGAATTTACTATGGTCGTAGCGGGTCCTTCTAAATCGGGGAAAACAAAAATTGTAAAAAAGTTAATATTAAATAAACATTGGATCTCCCCTCCCCCGGAGAGAATTGTTTGATGTTATCGAGAATGGCAACCGGCCTACGAAAGTTTACGGGATCAAGTTAACTTTATTCGCGATATACCAGAAAACGATGAGGAATTAGTGAGTGATTTTAGCATTCGTCACCTTTTAATTGTTGATGATATGATGGGAGGGAAAGTCATCGAATCTATTGTCGATTGGTTTACTCGCAAAGGTCATCACCGTAACATTAGTGTGATTTACATTACTCTGAATGTGTTTGATCGAGCCGTTCAACACCGGACGATTAGTTTGAATACTCATTACATGGTGTTGTTTTCTTGTGTACATATTTATTTAGCACAGTAGGACTGGAAACACTTTTCTTTCTCAATTAAAAGTTTTTAATGTCCGAAATCTTGGTGAATAAACCCATCTTACTAAAAAAAAGTCTACATAACAGCATTCGCTGGTTTCTATTCATGGATTTTAAAGAATATTGTGCAATGATCTAGCATTAATTATTGTTGATTTGTGTTACAGATTATCAAGATGACTTGAAGAACGATCACCTTCATAAAGACTTCAGGAAGTATTTGAAAGCCAAAGCTGATGTGGAGAAATACAGCAGTCGACATGTAATCAACATTGTAGATGTAATTGGTAATTACATGTATTTCTGTTATGTTTAATTTAATATGTACTATTAAATTTTTCAATGCTCTATATGTGATACATGTACACTATCAGATGCTTTATATGTTTATGTGATTGTCTGCCAGAAGAAATAGTACTAGAACCATACTTCATTGATTATAAGATATATTTTATATATAATATTATATATAAGATTAGGTTTTTCAGTTATTATGATTAGAATATGATTTTTTGAACCTGGACAGTGATAAAAAAGAGAACCCAAATGACAGATTAGTATTGGTTCAATTCATTATTATACCCCCGCTTCGAAGAAGAGTCCGGTTTACTGTTTAACCCTTGTCTGTCTGTCTGTCCAATTGTCTGAGTCTGTAACAAAATCTTGTCGAAGAATTCTCCGCAATTATCAGTTGCATTTGCTTGAAATTTTAACACACTCTTTGTTAAGGCCTATCGGTACTGTTTTAATAAACTATCTGTCTATCCGTTAATCAATCTGTCTTTTTAAAGGCATGGAATTTTATAGGTGGGTTTTAAGAAAAAGGATTTTGGGGTGCATAAATTTTTCTGAAAATTCGTGAATTCATTATTAATTTATTCATAATAAATAAATGTTAAAACTAGACATGTTTATAATGATCAGTCATTTTACAGGTATGTTGATTTCTATTACTGATTTACATACATGTAATAAATAGTGTTACACGTAGTTAACAAAAAGGGTCATAATTATAAATGTGTTATTTTTTCATGCAGTCAAAAGACACATTTTCCTGACAGAGCCATACAAGTGAAAATAATCAATATAATATTTTCAAAAATTAAGGAAAACAATAATTATGTAAATTAGATACAAGGTTATTAAATTATTAAAGTTAACAATTTATCCTACCGTTGAATCTCATTGGGTGATGATGTGCAAATATTTATTATTGACTATGAACAGCCTAGAGTATGGTAAACTTTGGGATATTTGTGTTTCAGGGTCTACCTGCGTTGTCCTTTGTGTAGCTCTTGTTTCCATGCAAATTGTGCTGAGTACGAAATAGAACTTTTCCTCACGAAGGAACTCTCAGGAACATTGTGTGAGAAGTGTGCTTGTGCAAAAAACTAAGGTATCTTAATTGAACAGCAAATATTAATTTACTTTTCACTTTAGTAGAATAAAAATTTGTTTTGAGGCAATATAACGTTATAAAATTTAGAGAACAACAGTATTTTGTTCTAAAAAGAAATAATTTAAAGATTGTTAATTTATCCTAAATGATTAGTTAATTCCAATCTAATTTGTTCAATAGTCATACATGGTATCAAAGACACATAAAAAATGTACATATTATTTTAGATGTCTACAAGGAAACTTGTATCTGTCTCTGTGACAAGAAATGGTGTCACTACTAAAATTCCCTGTACCCAAGAAGTTGCAGACATGCTGATGTCCAAGGAAATAGGTAATATAATGCGGATTTTATGTTTCTTTGACATCTTTATATTATAACAAGAATGCATATAAGCTGATATAGCTACTGATATCCAACTTCAGAATCTTTTGTTCATATTTATCTTTTGAATTTTGAATAAAATTGCAACATTTACATTATATATATATATATATATATATATATATATATATATATATATATATATATATATATATATATATATATATATATATATATATGCATGCAACATATCTTAAATATATGTACAGCTGTATTTATCTAAACATCTTAAAAAACATTTAACTGGATGCATGTTCATATAAATTTGCAGTTAAGGAAAATGAAGTCACCCAGATGGTGAATAATCTTTTTCCATCTTATCTTCATTTATGGGGCTGTATAGACTTTCTTTTTCAACAGATTCAAAGGTGAAAGAAATAATTGTAAATGAACTGATGTTGTCTCCATCCACACCTCCATCTACTGGAGAGACATCAATGTTGCCTAGTCCTTCAACACCACCATTGCCTGGTCCTTCAACACCATCATTGCCTGGTCCTTCAACACCATCATTGTCTGGTCCTTCATCACCATCATTGCCTGGTCCTTCAACACCATCATTGCCTGGTCCTTCAAAACCATCATTGCCTGGTCCTTCAACACCATCATTGCCTGGTCCTTCAACACCATCATTGCCTGGTCCTTCAAAACCATCATTGCCTGGTCCTTCAAAACCATCATTGCCTGGTCCTTCAAAACCATCATTGCCTGGTCCCCAAACACCATCATTGCCTGGTCCTTCTACACAGGATGAAGATACAAGTATGTGCAATCTTATTCATGTATAAAGAAATAAATTAAATCTTGGTTTAAGGTACTTCAATACACATAGACTTATACTTTTTAAGACACTATGTCACAAGATGGCGATTTAAATGTTTTTTTAAACTGTTTGTATCAATCGATTTAGATGTATATCGTCATAGCTCAGTGGTTAAAGTATCAGGCTTGTGAACCGCAGATCATGAGTTCGAATCCGCCTGGGGCTTTTGTCATGTTTACTGAATGAAATTTTTGAAAATATAATTTTTTATCCAAATTTGCAATATTTTTCGCCTGTTTGACATACAGTACAGCTCACGAGTATCCCGACACCCACTGTGTAAAAAACACAGTGGAAAACGCTCTGTGTCGCACCGTGCACACGGTGTGACACCGTGTATGTGTATTGGAAAATTCAAGAGAAAGCACCGTGTCGCACCGTGGCCGCCTGTGTAACTCCGTGGCCACTGTGTTACTCCGTGGATATCGTTACCTGAGACGTTGATAGAAATAGCGTATGTTTAGAAATAAAGAAATTATGGCTAAACAAGGGTTGAAACATATATATCCTTTTCATATTTAAAAAAAAGAATGTCGACTTAAGTTGCACGGACCCATAAAATTGTCGAGGCTGTCAACGTGAAGTTAATTTTTTGTGATCTGAAAACTCGACGTAAATGGGTACCTTTTAATTCATTTGTTCTGAAATAAATTGAAATAAATTCACCAAAAATATTTGATAATCAATTAATATATAATCAAAATTCAAATCAATTTAATTCATCTTGTTTTTTTCTAAACACACATGATGTTGTAACTGACGATCCTATTAAAATGTCGGGAGCTTAAACGTATTATTTCTGTTATCTGTAAACACTTTCAGATTTATTAATTAATTTACAGCCTTACTTTAAACCAATTAAAAATGAGAAATGAAAACATTCCAGATCATGTTTTTCTAAAAACATGTGCTGTCGATGTGCTGTAGTAAATAACTACCCCATATTACCGGTGACTCGAATAATTTGGACTTCAGCTATTTATGTAGCAATAAATAAACAAAAAATCACTTTTATATTATAGATTATAGATAAATACATGTACAAACTCTTGTTAAATTATATTCAAGCATTGTACATGTATTAAAAAATATACCCGAATTTCATAAAATAACTTTCAACTTTAATTATTTCCGTATAGCTCGTAATGGCCTCGTAATTTCACATGAAAAAATCACTCGTGCAATGTACGGAAGCTGATCAGATACACAGCATTGTCTTTCATCTTGGGTTCTATACACAACAGGTGTTATTGTCTGTCTTGTTAGGTGTCATTGGAATTTACAACTAACTGTGTGTATATTTGGACGTCTGAACAGGTGTACTCGAGATGCCGTTATTCACACCTTTCCGCGAACACCTGTTTGGTAACTCATCACAACCCGTCGTGTGTATGGTCTGAATATATCTTACTTCTACTTTGTTAGTTCAATGATTTTTTTATCTAATCTCTAACAAACAAAAAAATTGTCTGTAGATATGTACACAAACAACTACACGTAAGACTATCGGCGCGTGGATCCGGGGAACAATTTAGCAACTCTATAAATGCGGGAATTTCACAAAGTATTAACTTGCGATAAGAAATTATTTACCGGGTACACATACATGTATGTACAAAAAAACCTGATTGATTAAAAAGATGAATGAGATAAATAAATACCGGTAACTTTTTGCAAGCATTTAAAATAAACACATCTTATTGATGTGAAATAGCGTCGAAATTTTAACGAAAAAATCTTATTACTTTGTGAACTTTACAAACTTTTAGTCATTGTGTTGAAATCGTTATTAAAACCATGGATCTAAAATAAATGAATTAAATTCATACAAATAGAACTCTAATAATTCAAAAAAAGTTGCACAAAAGTACAGAGAGAGAGAGAGAGAGAGAGAGAGAGAGAGAGAGAGAGAGAGAGAGAGAGAGAGAGAGAGAGAGATTTTACAACGTAATATTCCAACCCTCATGCATGCAGTATAAGAATGAAGAAACTAAACATTTCAAACACTGAATACGTCATTGTTAAACATTTTTCTATTTTGCGGACTTAGAAAAACAATAGAACGACATTTTTTCCATATCATGGAAGGAGCACGTGGTCTATCTCGCGGGCTGATTTGATTGACAGGGATAGCACGTGGACCCTGACTGCATATATTCTATCGCAATTTTAGGGAAAAGGGTTCAATATAATGGAAACTATAAATCTAACTTATTACACCGAATTAAAAGTAAAATGTACTTAAATTAAACTCATACTGGTATTCTCTCTCTCTCTCTCTCTCTCTCTCTCTCTCTCTTATATGACGATCATTAAACAATCAAACAGTAATTATTGCAATACTGAGTAGTTTCTGGGAAAACAAATAATTTCTAAACTCAAATTGCTATAAAGATAAAATAAAAAAATTTCACGAACCGATCCACGGATTCTTAGCGCTATGAATATGTACCGTGCGGTACTACATGGACAAGTACATCACACATATGTATAAAAGAAAGTAAATTTGAAAATATATTAGATATAAAGCTGTATAATTATATTATTTAGAGAAAGTGCATTTGTTTTCAACAACCCGTTAGATTTGTTATCGTTGAATAGAGTATAAGTGAGAAAAGATCACAGTTATGGTTCTATGCACTATTGAAACTGCCAAACTACAGTAAGTACGATTACTACTACGTTTAAAAATGGACTGTAACAAAAACTTATAGAACCGTTTATTTGAATTTTAAAAAGGAAAAGAAAGTGTTAGTGTTTTAATTGATCAAACCTTTATGTGGGCGATATCGATTTTTGATATTAACAAAAATCAACCGTGTCAATCGCATACGTCTGAAAATTGCGTGCATAGAAATTTTATTTATTTCTATTTCTTTGTCTTTTTCTTTAATTCTCTTACGTACATCAATAAATATTTTATTCTTTATAAGTTTTATTCCTAAATCCTCCTTTTTTCACAGGTAAATACCGCGTGTTACACCGTGTTATTGTTCGTGTTGCATCGCGTTGCACCGTGTAGCACCGTGTTTTTTCTCGTTCTGTGGCCGTAACAGAGAACAATAGATCAAAGGTACCGACACTTCCACGCTCAGCGTGGACTTTCAAACACGGTGGTCGGTGTTTTTGTCGGGATACTCGTGAGCTGTACTGTAGTTACCCCTCTTGATTTTTGACATTGACAAGAACTTGGCCTTTTCTAGACTTAATTTTCAATAATTTTAAAATTAAACAGTTCTGTTCATTACCCCAGGTACCTAGCTCTAATATTATATCAAAATTATGTCCTTTTTCGTTTGCTAGAATAGTGTTTTAAAGAAAGATAAGGGGGCACCTGCTAGTTCTGTAAGCTGCATTACACTGGGGGGTGGTGATATTGTTCGCACATGCTCAATCAACAGGAAAGGCCTGATTAGAATTATTTAGCTTATTAGAATCAATAATGGATGATTGTTCATGATATGAACATTTTTTACCAATTTGTCAGTATAAAGCATGTATATTTTGATTAATTTACTAGGATTTCATCAATTTTAGGAGGTTTTCTTAAAACCTGGGTAGAATCTACCCTTATTAGGAAATTAATAAAATTTTGACATTTTATCATATAGATAATACCAATACTCAAAAACAAGTAGTAAACAAACTATTTTATTGATTCCAGGCACTAATTATATACAAATAGATTCAGAGGTCTGAATGTCATTCACTCCCTGTAACGCCAGCATCTGCAGCATGATGTCATCAATTGAGCTAGTGACAACATCCATGACATTGGACTCAAATTTCATACATAAACTCAGGTAGGTCTAAAGTCTTTAAAAAATAGCAAATGGACTAATTCTGAGGTAGGTAAGATTCTAAGTATAGGAATGAGAATACCAAACCCCGGATGTTTACATCAGAGAAAAGTTATAGAACGTTGTAATAAGGAATGAATGGGTAGGCGTTAGGCGATTGGCTGAATTCATTTTGTAGTAAAATTATTAGTTTTTAAAATAAATGATGGAATGGGGGAATATTTTTAAGAATATAGCAACACTAGGAAAAATTGTAGGGGTGGGGGTTGATTTTTTATGTAGAGTGACATTTACTGCCGATCGCTGTAAGTTGTAAACAACTGCAAATTTGACCTATAAACGCCACGGGACCCTATATTTTTTTTGTCATTTCCTGAAAGGTCTTGAATTGAAGTTTCAAATGATACCAAAGATTTGACTGAAACTATTATAGTAAAGTACTGAGAGGTCATAACATTTGTATGGAGTTCTATGGGAAAATAATTGGTAGGCTTTTCCCTATAGAGACCCTATTTTTTACATGTTTTCTTTCTTTAAAGTCAAACAAATGTCAATATTTCATGATTATTTGGACAGACTTGACATTTCAATACACTTGCAGTAAAATTAGTTCATTAAATTTAAATTTTAAGATGGGAGTGGCTGTAATTTAAAATTGAGGGGGACTGGAGTATTGTATATGTGTAAAGAGTAAAATTAGAGGGACCAGGAAAGAAGATAAAGCAAGAAATATTGGTTTGAATTCTGAATTAGAAAATATTATTGTTGATTACATGTGTAGCAATTCATTTTTGCAGTTCTTTGCTTGTTTTTTAAATTTTTAAATTCATATTTAACTCATAATTGATGGGCTCAATTAAGGTCTGCTGATCATCTGTCAATAGAATTTGGACAACAATTATGTTGTAAACAAGGTTTTTTATTTGTTTTTCTTATTTTTTGTAAGCATCATATTTGCAATGCATTAAAAAATGTCTATTCTTTTCAAATTGATGACCTGATGCTATTTAATGTCAATTTAATGTCATCTTAATGTTTATTTTTCAGCAGATCTTCATTGTTCGGGTATTCTGTATCTGGACCAGCAGAGTGATTTGGATCAAATACTGCCTCCCATGCTTCCCAGCTATCCACGTAGAGGAGTTCTGCAGTCTTTTCCCTCGCCTAAATGGTCTTGACCTGAGTAAGGTTGATGTACAAGACGGTCTCACCCACACGCCCTGAAATTACCGCAGTTGTCAACATCTAGTGCCTTCACCTGGTAAGTTACCATGTTTCATTTTTTTATCCCTAGATTTGTGATTGTGAGTGTTTAGCCAGGAGTACATGTTAGGCATACATATGGTCAGGAATGAGTGTCTCTCACCCCCCCCCCCTTTTTTTCTCCACCCACTCCTCTTAAGAGAGGGGTGGGGAGGGGAGTGTTACACATGTTTATTGCACATGAAAGGGAAATTGGGGTTATGACACATTGGACTCATGTCAGCCTAGTATGGGGTATATGTTATTGGAATGATTATGTTTTATTAGTTTAGTAGGGGCATTTTGTAAAGTTTTCATGGTTAAAACTGCTTGAAACTGTCAACAGTGTCCATTGCAAGATAGCAGTTTTTAGAGTTACTTCCCTTAGACTAACTGACTGAGTGATTCAGAATTTCAACATGATGTAATTCTATTTATTTGGACTGACTGTATGTAATTTTTGATGAGTTACTTGAATTATGTTATGACTGCATAAATCACATTTGGCATTACATGTTATTACATGTATTTACATGTAATAGTGTTTATTTAAGTACCCCACCCTTGACAGATCAATAAATTCTGTATTTATGTGTGTAATCAGAATGTATATATTTTGTTTGTAAGGAATATATGAAAAAATTTGGTGTATTAACATTGTTTTGTGCAATGAATAACTTATAACTCTGATTTTTCCTCATTCGTGCACTTAGGATGATCTCCATTGTTCAGCCGCCTCAGCTTTGGAAGAGGATAGTGGCAGGGCGGCGGGGTCATTTTGCCCCATATTGATGCTGTCGGACAGTCGGTAGCCATCTGATTCATCACGACGGACATTCTTCTATATAATGAAGGTAAACTTTTCAGCATACTATCTTCTGTCTCTGTACTTGGAGGCGCATTTTGTGATTTGACACTAGAATAGTTACCCCTCTTGATTTTTGACATTGGCAAGAACTTGGCCTTTTCTAGACTTAATTTTCAATAATTTTAAAATTAAACAGTTCTGTTCATTACCCCAGGTACCTAGCTCTAATATTATATCAAAATTATGTCCTTTTTCGTTTGCTAGAATAGTGTTTTAAAGAAAGATAAGGGGGCACCTGCTAGTTCTGTAAGCTGCATTACACTGGGGGGTGGTGATATTGTTTGCACATGCTCAATCAACAGGAAAGGCCTGATTAGAATTATTTAGCTTATTAGAATCAATAATGGATGATTGTTCATGATATGAACATTTTTTACCAATTTGTCAGTATAAAGCATGTATATTTTGATTAATTTACTAGGATTTCATCAATTTTAGGAGGTTTTCTTAAAACCTGGGTAGAATCTACCCTTATTAGGAAATTAATAAAATTTTGACATTTTATCATATAGATAATACCAATACTCAAAAACAAGTAGTAAACAAACTATTTTATTGATTCCAGGCACTAATTATATACAAATAGATTCAGAGGTCTGAATGTCATTCACTCCCTGTAACGCCAGCATCTGCAGCATGATGTCATCAATTGAGCTAGTGACAACATCCATGACATTGGACTCAAATTTCATACATAAACTCAGGTAGGTCTAAAGTCTTTAAAAAATAGCAAATGGACTAATTCTGAGGTAGGTAAGATTCTAAGTATAGAGACCCTATGTTTTACATGTTTTCTTTCTTTAAAGTCAAACAAATGTCAATATTTCATGATTATTTGGACAGACTTGACATTTCAATACACTTGCAGTAAAATTAGTTCATTAAATTTAAATTTTAAGATGGGAGTGGCTGTAATTTAAAATTGAGGGGGACTGGAGTATTGTATATGTGTAAAGAGTAAAATTAGAGGGACCAGGAAAGAAGATAAAGCAAGAAATATTGGTTTGAATTCTGAATTAGAAAATATTATTGTTGATTACATGTGTAGCAATTCATTTTTGCAGTTCTTTGCTTGTTTTTTAAATTTTTAAATTCATATTTAACTCATAATTGATGGGCTCAATTAAGGTCTGCTGATCATCTGTCAATAGAATTTGGACAACAATTATGTTGTAAACAAGGTTTTTTATTTGTTTTTCTTATTTTTTGTAAGCATCATATTTGCAATGCATTAAAAAATGTCTATTCTTTTCAAATTGATGACCTGATGCTATTTAATGTCAATTTAATGTCATCTTAATGTTTATTTTTCAGCAGATCTTCATTGTTCGGGTATTCTGTATCTGGACCAGCAGAGTGATTTGGATCAAATACTGCCTCCCATGCTTCCCAGCTATCCACATAGAGGAGTTCTGCAGTCTTTTCCCTCGCCTAAATGGTCTTGACCTGAGTAAGGTTGATGTACAAGACGGTCTCACCCACACGCCCTGAAATTACCGCAGTTGTCAACATCTAGTGCCTTCACCTGGTAAGTTACCATGTTTCATTTTTTTATCCCTAGATTTGTGATTGTGAGTGTTTAGCCAGGAGTACATGTTAGGCATACATATGGTCAGGAATGAGTGTCTCTCACCCCCCCCCCTTTTTTCTCCACCCACTCCTCTTAAGAGAGGGGTGGGGAGGGGAGTGTTACACATGTTTATTGCACATGAAAGGGAAATTGGGGTTATGACACATTGGACTCATGTCAGCCTAGTATGGGGTATATGTTATTGGAATGATTATGTTTTATTAGTTTAGTAGGGGCATTTTGTAAAGTTTTCATGGTTAAAACTGCTTGAAACTGTCAACAGTGTCCATTGCAAGATAGCAGTTTTTAGAGTTACTTCCCTTAGACTAACTGACTGAGTGATTCAGAATTTCAACATGATGTAATTCTATTTATTTGGACTGACTGTATGTAATTTTTGATGAGTTACTTGAATTATGTTATGACTGCATAAATCACATTTGGCATTACATGTTATTACATGTATTTACATGTAATAGTGTTTATTTAAGTACCCCACCCTTGACAGATCAATAAATTCTGTATTTATGTGTGTAATCAGAATGTATATATTTTGTTTGTAAGGAATATATGAAAAAATTTGGTGTATTAACATTGTTTTGTGCAATGAATAACTTATAACTCTGATTTTTCCTCATTCGTGCACTTAGGATGATCTCCATTGTTCAGCCGCCTCAGCTTTGGAAGAGGATAGTGGCAGGGCGGCGGGGTCATTTTGCCCCATATTGATGCTGTCGGACAGTCGGTAGCCATCTGATTCATCACGACGGACATTCTTCTATATAATGAAGGTAAACTTTTCAGCATACTATCTTCTGTCTCTGTACTTGGAGGCGCATTTTGTGATTTGACACTAGAATAGTTACCCCTCTTGATTTTTGACATTGGCAAGAACTTGGCCTTTTCTAGACTTAATTTTCAATAATTTTAAAATTAAACAGTTCTGTTCATTACCCCAGGTACCTAGCTCTAATATTATATCAAAATTATGTCCTTTTTCGTTTGCTAGAATAGTGTTTTAAAGAAAGATAAGGGGGCACCTGCTAGTTCTGTAAGCTGCATTACACTGGGGGGTGGTGATATTGTTTGCACATGCTCAATCAACAGGAAAGGCCTGATTAGAATTATTTAGCTTATTAGAATCAATAATGGATGATTGTTCATGATATGAACATTTTTTACCAATTTGTCAGTATAAAGCATGTATATTTTGATTAATTTACTAGGATTTCATCAATTTTAGGAGGTTTTCTTAAAACCTGGGTAGAATCTACCCTTATTAGGAAATTAATAAAATTTTGACATTTTATCATATAGATAATACCAATACTCAAAAACAAGTAGTAAACAAACTATTTTATTGATTCCAGGCACTAATTATATACAAATAGATTCAGAGGTCTGAATGTCATTCACTCCCTGTAACGCCAGCATCTGCAGCATGATGTCATCAATTGAGCTAGTGACAACATCCATGACATTGGACTCAAATTTCATACATAAACTCAGGTAGGTCTAAAGTCTTTAAAAAATAGCAAATGGACTAATTCTGAGGTAGGTAAGATTCTAAGTATAGGAATGAGAATACCAAACCCCGGATGTTTACATCAGAGAAAAGTTATAGAACGTTGTAATAAGGAATGAATGGGTAGGCGTTAGGCGATTGGCTGAATTCATTTTGTAGTAAAATTATTAGTTTTTAAAATAAATGATGGAATGGGGGAATATTTTTAAGAATATAGCAACACTAGGAAAAATTGTAGGGGTGGGGGTTGATTTTTTATGTAGAGTGACATTTACTGCCGATCGCTGTAAGTTGTAAACAACTGCAAATTTGACCTATAAACGCCACGGGACCCTATATTTTTTTTGTCATTTCCTGAAAGGTCTTGAATTGAAGTTTCAAATGATACCAAAGATTTGACTGAAACTATTATAGTAAAGTACTGAGAGGTCATAACATTTGTATGGAGTTGTATGGGAAAATAATTGGTAGGCTTTTCCCTGACAGTGAACCAGTCTAACCAGTTTACGCTCGCTTTATCGAAGAACACCGACAAAACCGATAACTTCCGACAAGCGCAGATAACCCAAGATGTTCAAGCATCGTGAATATATTTAGAGGGCGCTTCATTTTCAGGATCTTGAAAACGCAAACCTGATTGGTTTAAAAAATTGAAAGCCTAAGGTCACTCGCACTTGAACCCTGATGCAGCTTCTTTAGACCTTCCACGAGACCATCAAAATAAAGGAGCTAGTGGAAGGTTTGATTTTAATCAGACTGATGTAGTTCTTGATAATTTGAGGTTTTTGCGAGGATATGGGTAATGCCATATTTTCTGTATTCTTGAGTAGACCTGGTCTCAGTTTTCTCTAGCACGCACAAAGATCTTCGTGTTGGAGCCCTGAAACTATATAACAGAAACAATATAAATTCCTGAAACTATATAACAGAAACAATAACAATTTATTTTAGGGTGTAGGATAATGTTTTTATTATATACATTTTTTGGTCAATGACCTGATGTATGAAAACTAGTGAAGACATTTAGATTATGTTATTGAAATTAAAATATCATTTGTTAAAGGGGCATAGTCACGATTTTGGTTATATTTCTTTTTTTCTTTTTTTATTATTTACAATGCTTTATGAATGCATTTCTAATGATCAAATGAAACTTGAGTGCACGTCGATGAGTTTTAAACAAGATACAAGGATCGCAATTCTTTGTCATGTAAACAAGGCTCGTGCCCTGTTTTTGTTTACATAGGTTCAATATACCAGAAAAAATCTTTTTCAAAATGATTTGTCTATATCCTTATTCATTTAAAGCATAAATAATTAGATCCCCAGGATTAACACATTCATTTTAGGTCTAAATCTGGAATTGTCACTTCAACGTTCAAAATGTAAACAAAAGCTTTGTTTACATAGCGAGGAATTGTAAGCTCTGTAACTCGCTTATAACTCAACAAATGGCATTTAAATTTTGGTTGCCTATCAAAAATACCTTACTGAAGCATTTTGAACATTAAAATCGAAAAAATAATTGTTGATCAAAATCGTGACCATGCCCCTTTAAATTCTAAGATATTTTAAAGATATGTCATTGGCAGATTATCATTTTTACACGGAAGTATTACTGGTACAAATCAGGTTTTTATGCTCGAAGTCGATCGAGATATCCGATGCAATATTTCCCGATGGTTGCACAAATCACAATGGAACATTAACAGTTTTCTCACATGGCACCTCCTCCAGTGTTTCCTGTATGTTGACAGTGAGGCATAATGCATATTCCCACAATGACGCACCTTACATGTCATTTCCTTGCATCTCGCTGTCCTACATCAAGGACGGCCATTATGTTGATGAAATAAAACAAAAGGTGAATAATAGACCTAAACTAATGTTAATTTATGAAATGTTTTATTTCAAGAAACTTTTATATGTTTTTATGTTTACATATGATTTTTTATATTATTTATGTATCGATAAAGGATTGCGGAGGACAAGACACATCTCTCATTTGAAGCAATAAAAAAGAACTTGTTCGAATGTTAATAAAATTGTTTTCGCATACAGGTTTCTAAATAAAGCCACATGACGTCAAAATTCGAATTTTTCACAAAACTTCAAAAATCTATTTATTATTATGAAACTATAAAAGTTATTCACATTGATCGGTACATGTGTCAACGTAGCTAAGTGTGATAGGCGGAGAACTTTAAACAGTATCTCCCGGCTGAAAGGGTCATATCAGGGTTTTTGTTCTTCTAAATTCTGCGCATTTGATTCTTTTTAAATAAAACATTGTTTTCAAATTTTTTATGTATTGTAATATATATAAAGACTCTAGATAACGACAAAAAATACATTATGTTTATAATATGTTTATGATCTCAATTCGGGAAAACTATCAAGACATATCATTTAACTGTCAATTCAGGGGACCACACTAATTGGCATTTAGCCACCGTGTCATTTAATATCAAATTTATATAATGATGAAATAACTTTAGCAAAATATTTTGGCATATTTGATCCTTGTCTAATTTGAAAATAATATTTCTACTTTAATATTTGCAAAACGATATCACCGTATTAACCGCAGGTCTGCAGAAAATATAGTAATATAACCCAAACACGTGTTACTATGGTACTCAATTGGTAATATAAAACCAAGCTGTTAATCCAGACACGCGACCTATATATATATATATATATATATAACCTACAGGACTTGTCTTAGCGCGATCAATGACTGAAATTCACAAAGTGTGACAGATCTACAGAATGGATATTTCACGACATTTGTTATTTGTGTTAACCATTGTCCTAGCGAAAACTACAGCAGGTATTTTTTTGCTGACACGTTCTATTCAACACGTATGCAAACAATGAATATAATGAAGTGTTTAAATTGTATAATAGTTTTAAATGGTCTTTGAATTTGTTTATCGTAAACCTTTCTTTTTTGCTCATTAGACACTTCTTCTATTAGCAAGGTCTTTAAGGAAGCACATGTAATGCATCAATGAAATGTAACGAAAATTTCTTTACGGAATTTTAAAACACGTACCATAATGCGTTCATATACTTAATATTTCAGTTTCATTTGCCTTATTTGAATGTCAGTTTTCATTACCGATATTGAACAAAATGAATATAATTTGTATTTAAAGGTAAAGTTTGTCAAAAAGGATGGGCACAATTTAAGAACAGCTGCTATTATTTTTCATCCGGGGACGCAACATTTAAAGACGCTATGGTGAGAATGAGTATTTTATTATGCATTATATATCGTTCGTTCATTAAGTAGAATGTGTACCTGCGCGACCTAATGTTTCTAAATTTTTCAACTGAAATCAAAGTAAACTAGTAGTTTATTATTTTATAAACAGATATCCTGTATCTCCTTTGGTGCTGGTCTGCTGGAATTCCAAAACAAAATAGAAGAGACATGGGTGGATTTACAAATCAAACATAGAGGTAATATAAAATTTAAGGATCATATTTATTGTTGACAATCATCTGACATGCTGCAAATGTTTTTTAATATTTATTTCTATATTATATACAGGAACTATAAAAAAAAAATTAAATGGCAAGTGAAATGAATAATATGTATCAAATCGTATTTTAGAGATTTATATACCTCATAGTTTGCGCTAATGAAGGGCGTTTAAAACATTACATTTCAATACATTACATATGACATAGAAAACTTCAATGCTGAATATTCGATAATTTACCCCCTCAACGGGAGAGGGCTACATTATGAATTGTATTACATGTATGGAAAACTTAAGGAGAATACAATTACCGTTCTCTGTTTAATTCCAGGTTATACTAAAGGTGTCTGGTTGGGATACAGTGACATTCAGAAGGAAGGTCGTTATGTTTCTATGTCCAATGCAGAGGAACTTGGCTACAACAACTGGCATAAAACGGAACCCAACAATGGTGGTGGCATTGAGCACTGTGCCGCTATACATGTCCAATACGTTGGCTGGGTCGATGTCCACTGTACAGCAAAATTTAATTTTGTATGCAAAAAATAAATGAGCTTGATAAATTAAATGTTGTTCAGTGTTTTACAGTAAGTTATACTTTATTATTTTGGAAAGTTTTATACTCCTATAGGAATAAATTTGGCAATCAATACAGGAATATTTCACGGTAGCAAATGAATGCGTTAACTGAAAGGCAATAATGAATGTTTAATACATTTTAACGGCAACTGCGTTGCATATTTTCATTGTCATCAGATATTTTTAACGTTTAACATTTGCTCATTTCAAAGAGGAAAAAATGGTGGTGACGAAAGAGTTCGAATACTGTACATATTTAGCTGTTTATGAAATTAATCATGTTAAATCATTAACATTTTTAATTAACTTAACTCATGAGAATTTATTGTCATCAGGTAGCTGTGAAACGTATATGGCTTGTTTCGATGGTAAAAAAAAGACTCGAGCTTTGTTTACATAACAATCAATTCTTACCTCTGTATCTCGCTTGAAACTTGTCTTTAACATTCAATTTGTTGGTCAATAATTTGAAATGCACATATAAACCATTTTATACATAAAAAATAAAACAGAATTTTTGATCTAAAATCGTGTCAAAGTCCCGTTAAGGGAGGAGGTGCATAATAAACTTGAAAACGGAGAACTCTATATTAGAGAAAAAATAGCACCCAAAATGTTCAAAACCAACAGAAATGACAAATCAGGAACACTAACCGAATTAGACAACACAGTGTAAAGGAGAAAGACCCTACTGACAAAAATCATTTAACTGATGAGAGAAATGCACAAAGACCATCAACGGGAAACAGAGACCAATGAAATCCATACAAGATATCTCAAGAATTCGCATAACCATTCGGACATACTGAACCACATGAACATCTCCATCATGGTCAGCACGCTGTATGATACTGCCTCCTTCGTCACAGATAAGGAATACAGAACCAAGTACCCAGGACGCCTACCAGCAGATGTTCAAGCTATGGTTGAGAAGCCCTTCCTCTACGTACTTGGCCAGTCATCTAGCAGCGATATAAACCAGTTGTCATACATACCAGTCCCGAGTCTTAAGTGTTTACCTGTTTGTTCGCCATTAAAACATACAACGATGTAGAACTACATAAAATGAAGAGAAATTCGTGTTTATTAGATATGTGTATGTAATGAACATATATTAAGCACGATTTTAATCTTCATTTCTTATAATAAATGTTATCTTTTACAGGTTTTACAGGTACCACAGAATAATTCAAAGACAAGAGTTTTATTTTTCTTTTCCTTCTACCAGCTAATCCTCTTTCTCTGCGAGCGGCTGCTATCATGAAAATCAAGGATTGTTGCATCCAATCTAGGGTGCGAGAAGCAGCCACATGACACAGCGGAGCATTACAGAAGTAGCAGTTATACCGTTATATGGCTCAGGAAATCGTACTTGAACATTTATTGATCTATTTCTGCTGCTTCGTTCGAGTAAAAGTCTGGTTGTGATAGTGTAACTGGATGGACTGTGGTTGAATCTTTGATATGATTTATTGTTTTTATTGCATTGTTAAAATCAAATATTTTCTGTCGTGTTCTGTGTTACAATGCAGACGGAAGGTCGGGTCGGAAAATCTAGCTGCTACTTTGTACCAAATTTGTGCAGGCATTTTGAGATAAATGCGGAACAACGGGGTTACCAACATGAACTTTTTGGATAAAATGATAAATTTTTTTACAAACACTCGATGCGAGAATGAAAGAAATATCGTCGAAAGGAATCGGACTCCAGAGAAAACAAGCAGATCATATTTCGGCAGGTGACAAATAGTTATTGTGGGAAAAAGTTTTTGTAGGGGGTGCAACTTTAAATTCTTTGTTAAATACAGTTTTCTATTATAACTACAAGTTGTTCGGACTTCGCGGATTAGACGAACACCGCTCCCTCACACGTGATCAGTTTAGTTTCAAAATGCCTTAAAACGTGGAAAAGGTGGATGTATGGCTAAAACAAAGAAACAGTTTTCTGTGGAATGTGGAATCATTTTTATTCGTGGGAGTCAATGTTCGTGGATAGCCAAAATGAAATTTACTTGGTAGTGTAATCGGGGTTATTATGAAAAGTATTAATCAAATGGTTGTGTTTATTTTTGTGGTGATGTTAAATCGTTGGCAACGGTTACCCATGAAATCCACAAACATTGATCTCCCCAGAACAATAATGATTCTACAGGATATCTGGCATACACCTTTGTTATCATGTAAAAACTTTTTTTAAGAAGATAGGGGTTAATCATCTCTGTTCATGTTGTCATCAAAGAGTTTTTGGTCCAAATCTATTACTTTTGGAGGCAGAGACAAGTGAAAACCCTTGGCTCGCAAGGATGAGGGTCCACTGTCCAATTAGCAAAGACTGTCGACCGGTGACGTCACATTCCGCGAAAACGTGTTATTGATTAAAAGGGGTATAACAACACAGTTGTTGATTGTGTCTCGGGCAACAGTTGATCTGTCAGACCGGCTCGCAAACTGTTGCCCGCGGCCTTAACAGCAGTGGTGTAAGTACTAAGGTCATATGTCATAAAATGCACATTTAATAAAATTCACCAACAAAGAAGAATAAAAAAATAATTATTCATCTAAATGGTTCAAGAAAGTGCATAATGTGAGTTCCTTTGTATATCTTCAGGTACATTACCGTAAATCCAGGAGTTTTTTTTGTGTGTCACAAAAGTCACAAAATTTGCTAAAATTGGAAAAATGTGTAACTATTTAAAATTTGCACCAATCATTGTTTGCTATTTAAAATCTTCCTGCAGCAATCAATACGGGTAATATTTCTGTGTGTTGCATATTTTGCGATCTAAAAATGACTGCGGAAAACGTGAAAACTGGATATACAGTATTTGCCATTTACGTCAAGCTAATGATGGGCATATATGACATATCGAGGATGCAATCTCTTATGTACATATATATTTCTACAATAAACTGTGTTTATTTTAGGAGTCATGCTATGGTGTATTCAAGGGTGCAGTAAAAATTGACGGAGTGTTAACATTTGCAAGGGTTCAGAAATCTCAAGACTTGAGAAAGGAAGAAAGTTCCCTTGGCTGTGCATTGCATCTTTTGACCACTGCGTATGAATATATACCAGCCAAAGATATTAAAATATCCTGTCCTTTTATTCATGATTGTTTCAAAGGGAAGTGCAGAGTCTCTTACTCGATCTGGACTCTGAGTGATTTTATTAGTATTGTCCAACAACTAAAATTCGTTTATATTTCACCTATAATCAGAGTTATAGGTATCTTGTGCATATTATATAATGTTAGTATATTTAAGAAATGAACTCAGTGTCTACCCAAGTTATACGAGTATAACCTGGGTTGGGGCAATTTACGAAGCGAAGCGGATTATAAAAAAGTGTAAACTGCTCCAACCCGGGTTATACGAGTAAAACTTGGGTAGATATTGAGTTAATTACTTATCATTTAATTTTCTGTAATTTGCTGTACAAATTGAGTCCGTTTTACTTTAGAAAATGATATTAATCTGTTCAAAATTAAAACGTAACGTCAAGCGGATTAGTATTTTGTAGATCTAAGCAAAAAAAGTAAAAAAAAAATTGCGGCACTCGGGGCTTGAACCCGGGTCGCCTGAGCCATGTCCACGACTCTATCGACTGAGCTACTCGGACTCTCGCTTCAGAACTTTGACGCTTAATTTCTCGAGAATGCCTTGATTGATTTTTAAACATATAACATACTCAGAACTAGTAAGAGGGTCACTATGAGGTGTAAAAATTTCAAAGAAAAATATTAAAAAATAAAAAAAGTCGAACATTCATTTTTTTTCAAATTTCCTTCCGATGACGACCGGAAGTAACGGCGGACATTCTCTTGACCGAGGTGCACCAGAAAAACGGTAGTTCTATCATCTCTGAAAATTTCAGCCCTATATCTTTACTCGTTTTTGAGAAACCTGACAGACAAAATTGACTTTTTAAAATCGTAAACGCACAATAACTTCTGACCGGAAGTGTATTTTCAAAAATTAAAAAAAATGTATCAGCTTTAGATAAAAACACGTTAATATTAAAAATTAGAGCGAAATCGACTCAACAATCTTCGAGAAATCGTCTGCACAAAATCGGTAAGAAAAAAAAAAGAATAACTAGAGCAAAGCTAGTTGCAAAACAACGAGTGGGTCTTCCGTTCATGTCGAGAGTAAAACTAGATGTTCCTGTAAAAGGCAGAGTTCTTAAACCAAATGCAGGAGTAACTAATTCAAAAATTTTAAAAAATGGAATAAATCTTGGTACGACTTAGCAAAATGCGGATGGCTTTAAGTACGAATTAACAAAAACCTTAACAATTTTAAGAACGACTTAACAAAAAAATTCCGAATGAGTCTAAGTACGACTCAACAAAAATCGAATATTTTTGGTACGACTTATTTTCACCATGAACTTTTCGTTATTTTTTAAACCCAGAACGCTGAATAAAAATTTCCGGAAAAATAAAATGTTTAACCCCGATAAACTTTAGATATTTATATGTTGTAAATAAAGAGATTTAATCAATATTAAAAATAAGAATCAAATATAAATTCGATTGTTCTAAGACATCGATATTTGATTATATATATTATTTTTAGCCATGAAGTTTAAATTCGACTTGAATGAATTCCAAAGTGAATTGAAGACTTTTGAGGAGAAGCAGCGTCCATTATTCCCTCCCTTTGGAATGACATGTCCAGTGGAGGAGTGTCCAAACAGTACTCACTTCAGGAGATACGGCCAACTCCTTGACCACTGGATAGATATCCACATGGAGAAGAGAAAGTTAGCCAAATGCAAATCGTGCAAGAAATGTTTTAGAACAAAAGCATCAGCCAGAAAACACATAAGCGCCACTCATCGAGAGAATAATGTGGACGGTCTATTGGTAGACATCATGGTACAGAACCGTTCCTATATTTCACCTGGAGACACACCCCTTCCGAGGAAAATGACACAGACAGAGAAAAGGTCAAGAAAGAGAGAAGAGGAAAAAGAAAGGAGAAAACGATTGCTAAAGGAGTGTGAGAGAAATCCTCTGTTTGATGAAGAAAGGGCTACCAGAACAAACGCAACTGTGAATCGTGATAAAGTGATGGTGTTCGATGTAAATGGCAATGCACAACGTTTGAGGCTATTACGATGAATTGCTCATAGATTGACTTTTTATTATGAGTTTTACATTATGTTTTGTTTTGACAAAATAAATATATATTGTTTTTGTCTGAAGGGGGGAGGAATGTGATAAAACTCATCCTATACCATATGTTTATTTTATTAAAAATCATAAATTGCATAAACAATTAACTAAGCTAGGGATAATTCAATATAAGATTCAATATAAGATACTTAAATAGTAACTTCAATTCTTGTAATAAGCTATTTTACACTTACATTACGGTTCAAGTGCTATTTTGTTTATACAGGTCAGCCATATTGGTCCCTATTTCAAAACGTATTTCACTAGGGTTTACCTGATAAGTTTATCACCTGTAATTTTATCCAATAAGGGGTATGGTTACATTTCATGGTTGGCTGATCGTTTCTTTTGTGTACTCACACTATATAAAGGCGTGTTTCGAGTAGTTCGGCGGACTGCTCGCCTTGCGTCAAATGCTTATAGCAGCCTACTTCTCGGGTAAGCTCATCTTCCCGTTCGAAGCACTTTATACCGACTTCGGTATAAATGATGGTAAGGCAGTGTTCAATAAAAGCTAACTCTTTTCTCTCAGAAGTTTATCTTCTTCAGACTAGGCGCCATAGTTTATTTTAATATTTTGAATTTCGAGCCCGATTTAAATTATAATAAAAACGTGTAGGAAAATTTTCATGTTTCTTATTTAAACTCTAAAGTGAAATTTATAATATTTTCATGGTTAATTTTTGTCACTTTCATACATATTTTTCATTGATTTGTTTCACTGGAGGTACCAGTTTCTCATCTACATTCATCTTTTGCAAATAAATTTGTTATCAATTTAAAACTTTGATCTTTGTTGACTTCATTTATTTTTGCTGACTACTAACCAGCAATTATTTGCAAGGGTTCAGAAATCTCAAGACTTGAGAAAGGAAGAAAGTTCCCTTGGCTGTGCATTGCATCTTTTGACCACTGCGTATGAATATATACCAGCCAAAGATATTAAAATATCCTGTCCTTTTATTCATGATTGTTTCAAAGGGAAGTGCAGAGTCTCTTACTCGATCTGGACTCTGAGTGATTTTATTAGTATTGTCCAACAACTAAAATTCGTTTATATTTCACCTATAATCAGAGTTATAGGTATCTTGTGCATATTATATAATGTTAGTATATTTAAGAAATGAACTCAGTGTCTACCCAAGTTATACGAGTATAACCTGGGTTGGGGCAATTTACGAAGCGAAGCGGATTATAAAAAAGTGTAAACTGCTCCAACCCGGGTTATACGAGTAAAACTTGGGTAGATATTGAGTTAATTACTTATCATTTAATTTTCTGTAATTTGCTGTACAAATTGAGTCCGTTTTACTTTAGAAAATGATATTAATCTGTTCAAAATTAAAACGTAACGTCAAGCGGATTAGTATTTTGTAGATCTAAGCAAAAAAAGTAAAAAAAAATTGCGGCACTCGGGGCTTGAACCCGGGTCGCCTGAGCCATGTCCACGACTCTATCGACTGAGCTACTCGGACTCTCGCTTCAGAACTTTGACGCTTAATTTCTCGAGAATGCCTTGATTGATTTTTAAACATATAACATACTCAGAACTAGTAAGAGGGTCACTATAAGGTGTAAAAATTTCAAAGAAAAATATTAAAAAATAAAAAAAGTCGAACATTCATTTTTTTTCAAATTTCCTTCCGATGACGACCGGAAGTAACGGCGGACATTCTCTTGACCGAGGTGCACCAGAAAAACGGTAGTTCTATCATCTCTGAAAATTTCAGCCCTATATCTTTACTCGTTTTTGAGAAACCTGACAGACAAAATTGACTTTTTAAAATCGTAAACGCACAATAACTTCTGACCGGAAGTGTATTTTCAAAAATTAAAAAAAATGTATCAGCTTTAGATAAAAACACGTTAATATTAAAAATTAGAGCGAAATCGACTCAACAATCTTCGAGAAATCGTCTGCACAAAATCGGTAAGAAAAAAAAAAGAATAACTAGAGCAAAGCTAGTTGCAAAACAACGAGTGGGTCTTCCGTTCATGTCGAGAGTAAAACTAGATGTTCCTGTAAAAGGCAGAGTTCTTAAACCAAATGCAGGAGTAACTAATTCAAAAATTTTAAAAAATGGAATAAATCTTGGTACGACTTAGCAAAATGCGGATGGCTTTAAGTACGAATTAACAAAAACCTTAACAATTTTAAGAACGACTTAACAAAAAAATTCCGAATGAGTCTAAGTACGACTCAACAAAAATCGAATATTTTTGGTACGACTTATTTTCACCATGAACTTTTCGTTATTTTTTAAACCCAGAACGCTGAATAAAAATTTCCGGAAAAATAAAATGTTTAACCCCGATAAACTTTAGATATTTATATGTTGTAAATAAAGAGATTTAATCAATATTAAAAATAAGAATCAAATATAAATTCGATTGTTCTAAGACATCGATATTTGATTATATATATTATTTTTAGCCATGAAGTTTAAATTCGACTTGAATGAATTCCAAAGTGAATTGAAGACTTTTGAGGAGAAGCAGCGTCCATTATTCCCTCCCTTTGGAATGACATGTCCAGTGGAGGAGTGTCCAAACAGTACTCACTTCAGGAGATACGGCCAACTCCTTGACCACTGGATAGATATCCACATGGAGAAGAGAAAGTTAGCCAAATGCAAATCGTGCAAGAAATGTTTTAGAACAAAAGCATCAGCCAGAAAACACATAAGCGCCACTCATCGAGAGAATAATGTGGACGGTCTATTGGTAGACATCATGGTACAGAACCGTTCCTATATTTCACCTGGAGACACACCCCTTCCGAGGAAAATGACACAGATAGAGAAAAGGTCAAGAAAGAGAGAAGAGGAAAAAGAAAGGAGAAAACGATTGCTAAAGGAGTGTGAGAGAAATCCTCTGTTTGATGAAGAAAGGGCTACCAGAACAAACGCAACTGTGAATCGTGATAAAGTGATGGTGTTCGATGTAAATGGCAATGCACAACGTTTGAGGCTATTACGATGAATTGCTCATAGATTGACTTTTTATTATGAGTTTTACATTATGTTTTGTTTTGACAAAATAAATATATATTGTTTTTGTCTGAAGGGGGGAGGAATGTGATAAAACTCATCCTATACCATATGTTTATTTTATTAAAAATCATAAATTGCATAAACAATTAACTAAGCTAGGGATAATTCAATATAAGATTCAATATAAGATACTTAAATAGTAACTTCAATTCTTGTAATAAGCTATTTTACACTTACATTACGGTTCAAGTGCTATTTTGTTTATACAGGTCAGCCATATTGGTCCCTATTTCAAAACGTATTTCACTAGGGTTTACCTGATAAGTTTATCACCTGTAATTTTATCCAATAAGGGGTATGGTTACATTTCATGGTTGGCTGATCGTTTCTTTTGTGTACTCACACTATATAAAGGCGTGTTTCGAGTAGTTCGGCGGACTGCTGCTCGCCTTGCGTCAACTGCTTATAGCAGCCTACTTCTCGGGTAAGCTCATCTTCCCGTTCGAAGCACTTTATACCGACTTCGGTATAAATGATGGTAAGGCAGTGTTCAATAAAAGCTAACTCTTTTCTCTCAGAAGTTTATCTTCTTCAGACTAGGCGCCATAGTTTATTTTAATATTTTGAATTTCGAGCCCGATTTAAATTATAATAAAAACGTGTAGGAAAATTTTCATGTTTCTTATTTAAACTCTAAAGTGAAATTTATAATATTTTCATGGTTAATTTTTGTCACTTTCATACATATTTTTCATTGATTTGTTTCACTGGAGGTACCAGTTTCTCATCTACATTCATCTTTTGCAAATAAATTTGTTATCAATTTAAAACTTTGATCTTTGTTGACTTCATTTATTTTTGCTGACTACTAACCAGCAATTAGGGATAATTGGTAGTCACTCCCGTACCCGACTGTCCCAGGAGCAGGGTTTATACCCCTCTTGGGGTACCAGTCTTATTACACAATAACTCATGACGCGAGGGGATGCTCAGCTTAGCAGTGCCCTTGTTTTTTTTTTTATTTCTTCCATTTAAAAAAAACGAATAAATGTTTTGCACTCTATAAGACTCTATATGAAGTTAGCATTGCTTAAACCCGTTTGTCATGGTAGCCTGGCTAGAAGAGCCTAGCTTAACTCTTAGCGCGGATTCAAGTACAAGATTCTGACGTCATAACTGAAAATGACGTCATATCTAGCTGCCGAAACTAGGCAACAGCGGTCATTTAGGTACCAAGTTGATCAATTGCAGCGCATTTCCGTCCAGCTCTCATTCGTTTGCTAGATTCTGTTGGAATTATTAAAGATGAGTTCTGTTTCGGTCAGTGTGGTCCATGTGACCAGATACCATA
Organism: Magallana gigas; assembly: GCF_902806645.1. Classification (NCBI taxonomy): domain Eukaryota; kingdom Metazoa; phylum Mollusca; class Bivalvia; order Ostreida; family Ostreidae; genus Magallana; species Magallana gigas. The sequence continues at coordinate 90,613 of NW_022994879.1, forward strand.
CGGACATTCCCTTCAGAGGCGGATCCAGCAATTTGGAAAAGGGGGGGTTCCATTTTAGGAAAACCAATATGTGCAAAATTCATCATTTGTCAATAAACAAGGACTTTTTTAACGTTTTCGGTGCGTTATACAACTGCATTTAATTAATAAACATTTATCTCATCACTATCCTATCTATTTCACATCTATTTCAACATCAGAGTGCACTGCATTATTGAGCGTTTTGGCGTTTTGGTTTAGGTAAGGAGGATTTGCATAATATCTAGCCTTAAGAAGCCTAAGTTCCCAGCAATGAGAAAGTGCGTCTATGCTTGATAAAAAAGAAACACTGAGAAACAAAAAATAACTCGGACTAATTGCGACAAACTATTATAAAAATGGATATATGTCTTTGATGTTTTTAAATTCTGAACTATTTATCAATTTTGATTTCTATCGATTGCCTTCTTAATATGACAAAAGAATGGGGATAATTTATTTGCTGAAAAGATGGTACGTGTGTTTATGCAGCACATTTGGGCGATTTTTAATAAAAATACACATACCTCTGAAAGAAGTGCAATTGAAATAGCTGAAAGGTATATTTTCCAAGATAATTTCATTGACACATTATCATCTTTCACTCGGAAAAAATAACAGGAACGAAAACAGATTCCTTACGGAGATTTATGATGGGGAATGTTTACATCTTTTCTCCATTCGGAATACATCGCGCAATTTTTCAACGTTATCATCCGGGCTTGCTGCAATACAAAATCTCCGTAGACATCACATTTTGAAACCTGATAAGCTAACAGGGGCGTTTCGACTGAAAAATCTTGGAAATTTTTCATACTTTTGAATGAACATCGTTTGAACCCTGGGGTATTTATAATTATCAAGCAATTAAGCCAAATGTGAATCCAGGATATAGAGTATAGTACAGATGCGATCATATTTAGAAAAGTTTTGAAAAGTTGGGCTTTTTCATAATGGTTTACCCCTTACACGGTAATTTTGTAACAGAATTTCCGATTCTTGGAAACAAAACAGTACGAAATTCTTTAAATAAGCAATTTTAAAAGCATTTATTTGAGATAATTACAGTATTTCTATTATAAGTGGGGGATAATTGCCTTTAAATAGGCATTAAACGTTTTAAAAAAAATCATATGTCCCGGAGAAAGGGGGGGTTCCGACCCCCGGAACCCCCCCTCTGGATCCGCCAATGCCCTTAATTCGTAGAGTGATTGAGGTTAAGACCTACACTCAGCTATGTTAAGGAAGGTCTAAGAATTCTACCACGTGTGATTTAGAAAGATTTGCATAAGCCCCGCCCCTTATTCATGAGATTTCACGAGATATGGGTATTTCGGTAATTAACAAACATCTACCAAAATGAATATGATTAATTATTGGGTTTGAATGGTTCAAGAAAGGTGTACTGAAATAAAATCATAAACTATTCTTTATATCTCGCGAAATCATGAAATTCATAAGTCGTCTGATGTCGTGTCGAGGCTGACTACGTCACATCGACGCTTGCAGCTGTGATCAGAATAAACATGTGGGCTTTAGTGATATATCTCGGAATTTAACTCGTTTACAACCAGCGTGGACAGAAATCGGCATAGGATTCAACTGAACAAGGTAGGATTTATCTGTACTTCCCCTAGATATTGTTTTATATTATTTAATATCGTTGGATGAAACGGAAACGAAGTGAAATTCCTCGGCTTCGATTTTGTTTACATTTGTTTTTCATGTAATATTGTGTTCAAACATCAGTTTGGTGACTCAGTCAGGCAAAGTAATTGTTCTACGTTTCGCTAGTTTTGATCATAAAGAGCATTGAAGCTCATTGTAGCTTTTTACTGGTCTCATATCGCGATAATATTAGATCGCATTTCCTCCATGTTCAAAGTACACAATAAAAAGTCCATGGCCAAACACTGTATGTGCTAGCACTACAAAGATTACTGTGAGGATCTGGAATGATAATTGACAAGATTGTAATGTTGTTTAAGTAAATCGAAATGTGTTATTTTATTCAGCCTTCTTTTATGAAGATCTTATTTAATTTATTTAAGACAAAATTAAAGTGTGTTCAAACTTAATTTCCACACATTTTAAATAATAAACATTTTATTATGCCTGTTGTAATATCACTGAAATTTAAACCGCCATTAATATGCCCAATAATAGAGTAATGTTTCATTTTCATGTTATCTTTAACACAATAGCTTGCTAATGATGACACATTATTCATTTTCAGTGTTACTTAGGCAGTAGATGGTCCACTGAAAACACTTCTTGGGATGTTGATAAAAAGTAGGTACTATATAAATATTTCTGTTACTCACTAACCTCAACTTCATGTATAGTTTGTTGTTTTTTAATATCATATTGATAATGATACTATTGTAACCTATTATAATAACTTGCATTGATATTTATTGAAATGAAATTTGAAATTGATATATATTCATCATTTCAGGTATTGGTTTTCTTATCAACTGGACTACCTCCTAATATCAACAAGAATATAATTCCTGGGTCCCCCGCCAGTCAAGCAGTAGATCAATACTAGTATCGACCAAGGCTGATTTAGGAACTTGACCAAGGTATTAGTGATATAAACATTTGGTATAAATGTCATGTAAATCCGTCAAAATTTGTAGGCATGAGAGCGCTTACAAGGTCAATTTTTGGATAAAACGGAGTCATTATTGTGGTCAAAGTCCCATAACTCCAACAAAAAGTATCGACCAATGCTGATTTTCGAACTTGATCAAGGTAATAGTGGTATAAACATTTGGTATAAATTTAATGAAAATCCGTCAAAATTTGTAGGCATGAGAGCGCTTACAAAAAAGTGTGACGGACGGACACACGGACGCACGGACGGACGCCCGGCATTTCTATGTCCCCTCTCCGCGTTGCGGCGGGGGACAAAAAGACAGAAGAGAAGAACATGTAGTGTGCAAGAAGAGTTGTCAATTTCCATAAATTCCACATTTAATATGACTGAAAAATACTAAAAATCAGAAAACACTAGTCTGGTTGAACAGTTTATCACAGAAAAGCAATCTCTATAGTATTTGTAAAGTTGATTATTAGAATAAATTCTTGATAATATTGATATATTAATTGTTTCTTCTTGCTTTCTTTGATTAGTACTAAAATATCAATTATAATTACAAGTAAACCTGATTATGCATTAAAAGAATTTATTCACCAGCATAGTAACATAAATTATTATGAAACATAAATGTGTAAATTACAAACTTAACACGTACACCCCCACCCCCCCATAAAGGCAACTGATGAAATTATTTTTTTTCCAATTTCAACAATTTTGTAATGATGATTGGTGTGAACAGAAACAACATTTTAACATTATTTTAGTGAAATTCACAGCGTTTAATTATTTTAAGAATGAAAATTAAAATCATCATCTTAGTCAGTGTTGCGTTTGAATTTCATGCAAATGACGCTGAAAGTGAAATGGGTCAGATAAAATGCAGTAGTCCAAGGGCATACACTTGATCAAATATATTGAACATCCCCATGTCTTACCATTTTATCCCCAATATATCAAAAAGTGCTGGGAGCTGTATGAAGTCGCTACGCATTTCATATAAATAAGCGTTAATTGCTGGAAATCCCAGTAAATTGCTGTTCATACACTGTTTACATTGAATTTAATAATTGTTCTTACTTGAATATTTTAGGCTCCCAGCACTTTTCGAAATTTTGAAGGTTCATTTTACAAGTTAAAAACAGAAATAGCTATATTTGTGTATGTTATGCCCTTGCACTTTGCATTTTTTAGTATTATTCCTGGTTCATCTATTTTTAGCAGTATCACGTGACAGGGTATTCCCAAGAGACTCAAAAATTGCTCATGCGATAACAAATTATTTAATTTATATAATCGATAAAATATCACTTTGTTTAACAATTTTTTGGAGTAGAATACCAAGATTGTTCAAAGGCTAACATTTTATGTGATAAATATCGTTATTTTTTTATGGACGCCCTTAACATAGTTGAGCGGATGGAATATTTTGGACGTGAGTGAGCCGATTTGCGTTTTGAGAGCAGCGCAAATCAAGAAGAGCATGTGTTGGGTCTAACTCAGCGGTTCTCCACTCCCTCAACGGCACCTCCGCCACCGTTGCCAGTCTCTCCACCACCCTCGCCCCCCCAGGACCACTACCAAACCGAGAGAAAATGATCAAAATGATCGAGAGGAGAAGGCAGGAAATTTCAGAGGAGCAACGGCCCAAGCCTGAAAGTGTGACTCCTCCCCGACCTCCATCGGTATCCCCCTTCCCCCCTACAACCAACAGCGGACCGGGGTCCCTTTTTCGTAGAGTGAGGAGTGTTGCCGAGACGGCCATGCCTTTTCGAAGGGATGGCCCTGGAATTCGCTTTTGTCTACTCCCCAGACAACCTCCTAGGAGGCAGTGGGTATCTCCACCCAGAACAGTGCCAGCCATTAGACCATCTGGCCCTGCCTTAACTGTAAGTATTTTAAGCTTAAGCTTATTTTAGTAAACCTTTACCTCATGATTATTCATTTGAAACTTCATCTACTGTTTCTGAAAATCTGCATCTTATTGATGAAAAATTAACTTGTGTGAAGTATATTTTTCAGAAACTCAAGAGCTGAAAATGTTTGCTTACAGAACCCCAACAACTGTTCGATGAAATAATTGTTGCCCGATTTGTTTTCAACTCTTGATTTGCCTAATTAGGTAGGTCTTTTATCAAAGCAGCACAAGGAGGTTATGGATAAAAGATTCATAAGGTACAAAATCTGGCCGGTAAAGACTGGATCAAGGCAATATTTAAAAAGATCATTTCATATTTGTCAGCTCTCTTCAGAAAAACATCTGAGAGTCTTGTTAACTCTCTTGAATTTAGAAATGCAGTTTCTTCTTTTATTTCTCAACTGCGGGGTTCAGACAGTTTCTGGACTGATGGGTTATCTGTTCCACTTCTCTCTATCAGAAACTGTCAGATGATGATGTACATTTGGCTGAAAAACAAAGATCATCCGCCTGGCGTAGTCTGAGATGTAATATCATCTATGAAAGACACAAACTTTTATTACAGTTAGTGACTGACAGTCCAGATTGCAACTGAGGAACATAACTCTTAGGAAAAAAACGAACCCCGTTTGTCATGGTAGCCTGGCTAGAAGAGCTTAGCTTAAAACTTAGCGCGGATTCAAGTACAAGATGCTGACGCCATAACTGAAAATGACGTCATATCTAGCTGCCGATACTAGGCAACAGCGGCCATTTAGGTATCGAGTTGATAAATTGCAGCGCACTTCCATCCAGCTCTCATTCGTTTGCTAGATTTTGTTGGAATTATTAAAGATGAGTTCTGTTTCGGTCATTGTGGGCCATGTGACCAGATGCCATACGGACATTCCCTTAATTCGTAGAGTGATTGAGGTTAAGACCTACAGATGGAATGTTTTGGACGTGAGTGAGCCGATTTGCGTTTTGAGAGCAGCGCCAATCAAGAAGAGCATGTGTTGGGTCTAACTCAGCGGTTCTCCGCTCCCTCCACCACCGATGCCAGTCTCCCAACCACCCTCGCCCCCAGGACCACTACCAAACCTAGAGGAAATGATTAATAGTGACTTTCATATTGGCAAATTTTTGATGATATTTCATCTTTTTAGACCTCCCCCAGCTAATTCCATGCAAAGGGTTGACCTTCCGTACCGTGTGCATGTTGCACAATCACATGTCAAAAACTTACCGGTGTATAGTTTACAATGTCCCATCCACCTACCTTTCGTGTTATATTACCCCCCGTCTGTAACATGCAATTTCACTGTGTTAAGTCGACACAACAATCATAGCCGCAGGTTTCGCATTTGACTTCTGATTCTCATGCACCTAACATATAGGGCCTACATATTGCACATCAATTTCAACAAGAGACACCCCTCTAACTATTGATAATCGTTAAAAATCATTTCATGAATTTTAAAAACGCTCATAAGCCTTCAAGTACAGCAACTCTCAATTTTTCAAAAATATTGACGATTACTTTATCTGAAACTGTCCCTTGCTAGCTATGTATCAAAACCCATGTGATAGGTGTGAACTTTATGGTGTCAACACTTTTAACTTTCAACTTTTAATGAAATCCCTTGAAATACTGAAAGATACAGCATAAGCTCCCTTTGACTTCGTATCGGTGAACTGGTATGGTAATACCAGTTAAAGGTAATCGAAAATTAAGACATATAAGTTTAACTAGTGTTTGCATATATGATATGTGTTATGTTATTAGTGAACACAGGATGTGTTTGAGAATTTTTTAAAGATGTAGATGTAGAAGAAATATAAGTACAAGATGCAGCTTGTTTTTGAATGGATGGTATTTGTTTGTATATCTTCCTCTTGATTCAAATAAACAATGCATGGTTCATTTTGATGTTGATCTCTATCTCGATCATTCAATAATTATCTCCGATTTCTTCATATACCTCGTCCCATCTACATTGTTGGTCGTCTGATGACAGATGCACATGAACAGTAATTTGAAGATAGTTTTGTTCGATGTTTTTTTTTTCGTAGTGTTTAGTTCGTTTTCGCTGATAAATCTTGAAGCTGTTTTATGCATGATTGTAGATAGGTGTCTTTTATAATTATATTTTACTGTTCTGAATTTAAAATAATCACAAACTTTCATGTTGTTTACCCCGCGAGCTGTCAACAAACTATTAATAAGATCTATTCCGATCAATATCGTGTTCAATTAAATGTTCGGCGGCATTTTGATAACACTGAGATATAAAAACATTAATTGTTGGAATCCTACTTTTTAAAATTTTATTATACTTCAATTTTACTACAAATATGAATATCTATATGTCTCATAACAGAAAGATGTAGTCCGTATTATGATCGGATTAGGATTATGTTTGCCAGTTCTTTATGGGTAAATAATAAATAATAATAAATAACAGACGACAACGAGCTCTGTACACAGGAGACTGCTGGCAGAAATGTCCAGATTCCAGCTTATTTTTGTAAGTTTGCGTTTAAAAATACACAAAATTGCAATCAATTTGTAACATTAGATTGTAATTACATAAATGTCTTGTAATGTTCATGTAATATTAGAGGATTTCCAAGAAACTGAGGCACCTGAATCCTAGGAACTGTTCTACTAAGAAAAAGATCATGATCCGACTGCCCCCACTTCTAAGAAATTGCTTAAATCAATCCATTTTAAGCATAGAATTCCAATCAATAAATAAATTATATAATGAACTGTTCCCTTTTTTCCATTATAATACTTTTAATTTTTTTTCATTTTTAAGGCTGTAGAATTATAAGCTATAAAATCATATATTTGAGGGAACTGAGTATTTTATTTGTTTTAAATTAAAATGATAATGTGTCATAAAGCTATGCATTTACTCATCCAATCTTTAAAATACATTTGATTTTTTCTAAATTCAATTCTAAAAGTACCTAAAGGAGTGAAAATTAATCTCTTGCTATTTTTCAAATACATGTATATTAATTATTTTATTTTGAAATTCTTTATGTGGAAGGTTTAAAGAACTTCGATAATTTGTGGATCATTTTAATGGGTCCTTTGCTAACAAATTTACATCATCAACAATAACTAACGGTACATAATCTAAATTTATTTATAATAACGTGCATGTAAAAGAATTACATTTATCTTTTTATTTACCTGGAATGCTCTTCACATCCACCTCTGCAGCAGTCTCTATATTGCTTCCATATGTGTTTCCTTCACGCAAATGTAGGGAATACAGTGGAGCCTCAGTTATCCGGACGCTTTCGTTCCCAAATCCAATCGTCCGGATAGGTGAAGCGTCCGGATATCTGAAATGTGTCTATTGTTGTTATGAATGATAATGTAATTGTATTCAATGGCTCCCAGTGTTGATACAAGCTTTTTTGCCTTTCATACCATATAGCAACACATACTAGAGTTGTCTGTTGATATGAACGTTTTTAAATATAAAGAACTCTGCTTTATTTAATTATTTTGTCATTAAATATTAACCGGACAACAATGATAACCGAATCTAGCTAAATTCTTTGTGTCCAAGTGTGATATGTGTGTGATACACTGTTGTTCGCAATTTTTCAACTTTTGAAAGTGATTTGGGAAGTCAGTGTGTTTATACAAGCTACTCATGAGGGTCTAGCATGTTAAAAAAAGGTGTAAAACTTAATTGACAGGGGTAATCTTTTGTACTGAGTAGGGTATCATCAAATTTTACCGTCCGGTTAAATGAAGCAAGATTAGTAGTAAATCAGGTTTTTGTGGTAAAAACAGACCGTCCGGATCCGGAACGCGGAATTCCGGATAAATGAGACAAAATAACGTATAAAAAAGCCTGTTCCTAAATAAAATCGTCCGTAAACTGAAGCGTCCGGTTATCTGGCGTCCGGATATCTGAGGCCCCACTGTACTCTCTTTTTAGTTTTCTTTTCTGAAATAAAAATTTTTTGTACATACGTGATTGTATTTCCTACAGTTCAATTAAATTATGTAAGGGTTAGTCAGTCGCATGTACATTGTACAATCTCTCTCTCTCTCTCTCTCTCTCTCTCTCTCTCTCTCTCTCTCTCTCTCTCTCGTAAATGGTAAATCATTAGGTAGCTCTAGTGATTTTTCTAAGACGCACTAGGTTAAATACTTAAAAATATCTGCAAGGAAGTGTGAAACACAGGGTGAAGAACTAATTATCTGATTATATACTCATCATTCTCATGTGAATAATTTTTAAAATTTTAAGTGAAAGTGGAAAATCATAATGAATAAATATAAACAACTTTATTCTATTAATAATATTTTAAACAACACTTGTAGAGTATTTATAATTACACTGCATTTTTTTTTGCTGTAGTCGATTAAATAACATTAACAAGTAATCAAAAATCTCTTTGATTACAGATTACTGTCAATTACTTGAAAAAGAGTAATCATTACAATCGATTATAATTACTCGATTACGATTACCCCTTGCCTGGTCATCAATATCTTTTTTTGTGATGTAATAAATTTCTTATGTTCCTTAATCAGAAAGATATCTGAAACTGACATGATTGTATATAACCCTCCCCCCCCCAAACCTTGTCATGTTTCAGGTACTTGCTATAGGCAGGCAAATCGCCAACGTTACTATAAATAGCACAAGTAAACAAAAAACCAAACAGCGTCAAGGTAAAGCTTCCGCTATACCAAATAGTTACACAAAGAGCCACGTTTTGTCAAAAGTGTTGGCATTTTGTTTCTTTTTTTAAAATTTCGAATAAATTTTCTATCGTTTTTAGTTTTCTTAATAATAACGTGTTTTTAAAACATTACTACGCATTTTGGACACATACAATGCGCATGAATTTCAATGAACTACTTTGCTGCACGATGAAGAAATGGGGAATGATTATATAATGCTTGTCGCAAAATTCAAGGCAGCAGCTGTTGAACTTTTTAACTTCTACTAGACAGACATATTTTTTGTTTATAGCCGCTTACAAAATTTGGTCGTTCTCTGATGCTTTGCCGACATTAAAAGCAAGAGAGAGAGAGAGAGAGAGAGAGACAGAGAGATTTTCAGTCTTTTCTACACGATATGCATAAAGACACACCAAAAGAGCCTGGCTTTCTGTACTTCAGTACTTTGATTAAGCTAAGGCTTTATAGAGCTTCTTATTGTAATTGACCTGTGAACTTGAAACATGGCATTGCATTTTAGCTTTTTATTAATTTCGTGCATCATTACCTTTAGCAGAAGTCGTCTTCTTTTGAAAGCAATGGATGACTGTTGTTTTTTGTTCCATAGTTTCTTCTTGTCCATTCTAATGCCATGCAATTTAGAGACAACCCCAGGTGAAAGAAGGGCATCTTCATTAACCTATTGTCCGGAGTAAAAAGGAAATGAATTAATTAAGTAAATGAAAAAAAAAACTAGAGGTACTGTGAGCAAGCTCACAATTGATACCCCCCGCTAAGAAAAAATCATAACTCATGTATTTTTTCTATTATAGAAAATATTGGATGAATCTATTTCATCGTCCATTTTCTATAAATAACAACTGCTCTATTTTTTAAAACTGTTAATGCTTATATGAGTACACAAACCAATTTCTATTCTTTAAATTCCATTTTAGTTCAAGTTAACTGTTAATGCATGATAACATTTGCATCCTTATGTTAACAAACATGACTCGAATCAAACGAAATTCCACATGTCAAGCAGCCACTTAATATAAACATTTTGAATTATTGGTATACTGAGCCTGATTTTTTTTTAACAATGACCTTGAACTTCCTCAATTGACCTGTGGTCAAGGTCATGACACACTCTTAGGTTATAAGCATTCTAGATGTGAATTAAGAACTTCCAATATTTGTCCATTAGAAAGATATGGACTGCACACGAGTTTTACACTTTTCTGCAAATGACCTTGGCCTTGCCCAAATGACCTTGGGTCAAGGTCATGACAAGCCCTTAGCTCATAAGCAATCTTTGTGTGAACTGAGAACTTCCAATGTTTCTCCATAAGAAAGATATGGACCGGACAAGAATTTTGCACTTTTTTCTGCCATTGACCTTGACCTTGTCCAAATGACCTTGGGTCAAGGTCATGACACACCCTTAGGTCATAAGCAATCTTTGTGTGAAGTAAGAACTTCCAATGTTTCTCCATCAAAAAGATATGGACCGGACACGAATTTTGCACTTTTTTTTGTCAGTGAACTTGACCTTGCACAAATGACCTTGGGTTAAGGTCATGACACACCCTTAGATCATAAACAATCTTTGTGTGAAGTAAAAACTTCCAATGTTTCTCCATAAGAAAGATATGGACCGGACACGAATTTTGCACTTTTTCTGTTGGTGACCTTGACCTTGCCCGAATGACCTTGGTTCAAGGTCATGACACACCCTTAGGTCATAAGCAATCTTTGTGTGAAGTAGGAACTTCTAGTGTTTCTCCATAAGAAAGATATGGACCGGACACGAATCGAACAGACAGACGGACGGACGGACGGACGGACAGACGGACGGACGGACAAGGTGATTCCTATATACCCCCCCAAACTTCGTTTGCGGGGGGTATAATGATTGTTAAAGAGCCATTCTGAAATATTATTGTTGGGCGACAAAGCAATAAAGAAGAGTATGACCAGACCACAATTATATATAGGCTTGAGTCCAAGACTCTTCAGTTTAAAAATCAACTCTTAACTGACTGCACTGAAGGATTAATTAACCTTATCCTGTAGAAGGAGCGTGTCAGTTCTTAGCCTAATTTACACCGTATCACATAATAGTGGCATATCTTTTAACTAAATACATTTATAAAATTAAAAAAAAATGTATATCCTTCATACTTGACTGATATATGTATATCCTTAATTCTTCTGTAAAACAGCAGCTGATACTCTTGAGGCCAATGATGTTGTTCCCCCATAGGCACTGAAATTAAATCAAAGTAAAAACTCATATTCTTACACAATAAGATTTGAGGTAGTCCTTTGAAGGATTAACTATAGATCTTGGCATGCAAAGATATAACAGGTACTTGTAATTTATAAGCTCCTAGAGACTATATAATTGTTTGTACAGTCATAGGCAATCATACATGTATAAAGGAAAAAGATATGAGGCTAATGTGCAACAGAATGGGTGCTCACAAGAATTCACTCTGTTAAACACACCTTTATGAAGGTGATCGCGCCTCAGTGCTCGCGAGCACCCATTCTTTTGAACATGCCTCTAATTTCCATTCATCTGCTTTGAGTGTTTCATATTAATCAAGATATATACACTTAAATTAGTTGTGGTATTGATTTTGTGTGTTTTAAAAAAATTAAGTACTTAGATTTGAGATATATATCATACATTAATTTCTCAGCGGTTCGTTGGTGCTTTACTAGCAACCATGTTGTTGAAGTTTTCGTTGCTCTGGGTGGAACCAAGGCACACAAGCTGTGGTAGTATTCGCTTTAGGCTTAGAGTTATTCTGTTTAGAGCTTCCCTCAACATTTCATCATTCAGGGGTTTATCATTAGGCAGATATTTCATTCTATCAACAAATTTTTAAGTATTTTGTTATATTACATATGGCTTCATATCGATAAATAAATCATTCTTCTCATATGGAGACATATCTACAATTCATTTTTATCAGACTGAGTGTTAAAAGATAAAACAAATTGTTTAAAGGACATATCGCATGCTTTTCAATTTTCGGAATTTTTTAAATAAAATCATTCTATACTCATTAAAAATCAAATTTATTAACGTTTTCATAAAATATTCTGCCTAATTCGTGAGTTTGAAAGCGATGAAATTCAAATGTCGCGATATGCATATTTTCTCTCTCGATCTACCCGCCATGATGTGTGACGTCATATGCGACCTCGAGCGAGAAGGTGCTGTTAGCCATCTTTGTAATTGGATTAGATTTAAACGACAATTAAACTAATTATCACCTATTAAATTGCCGATAACGGGACATGATGGTGTTCTGTGCCTCCTGTGGGTGATTTAGCCACCGAAAATGGGGATTTGGACTTGTTTTTTTTAAGTTTCCCTTACGAAAGTATGCGGAAATAGGGGTCTATCTGTCGACGAGAGGATTTATGAATAAACATTCAATTCATATATTATTAATTATATGGTACATTTTTGTAATTATAGTTTCATAAATAAATCGTATTCATTTCTCAAAAAGAAAAAAATAGAAGTTTATGCACAGGGGCCTGTGTACAAAACGCAAGTTCATCGGAGAAAAACAACGAGAGGGGACGCCATTTTGGATACCGCCTCGCTTCATTAGCTGTTTTCTTTTTCTTATTGTTAAACTTTCTATACGTTCATGTATGCATCGGTTTTGTATACATGATTTCTTCATTCATACATGTAGCTCACCTCTTCAGAAATCATAATTTTAGTACGGTAGGTGAGGTTTCTGTGAGTTTTATGTTTTGTGGGAGAAGTCATGGATCGAGTTGTCGATATTGATTGTTTACGCGAGAAATAGACATAGTTTGTTGATATACATTTATACGTAAATGGATAAAAAAAAATACGGAGATGGGATCTTACAGAAATAAACAATAATTAGGGAAAACGTTCTTGCCTGCTTTTATAATCCAGTGTAATATAGAGTAAACAACCTTAGAAAGTTGTGATCAGTTACTGCCGAAGAAACAAACTTCTTGTGCACCACAGTTTTACAATAATGAACATTCTGAGTAGTTAGGAACGCCAAAAACCAAGACTGTTGTAGATTTTAATAAATAAACACCTTTAACAGATTTATTTGAGCTACAATCCTTATTAAGTTGTGTTTACAATGTTTACACGTCAATCAATTTGATCGTCATTGCCGACTTCATCGTCGCCTTTTCGGCAATATCATCGTTTTTTATCCGTACTAGTGGCTCAAACATGTACGACTGAATAATAAGATTCTTTTAATTTAGTCAGCATGTAAAAAAAACAACTTACATGGTGAATGAATGTCAAAATTTAAAGAAGATAGTGCTAATCCTACAATTTGTTTACAATCAGCTGTTCGAAGAAGGTCGCATGTGACGTCACTGTACCACGTGACACGCTATCTAATTAACGAGTTTTTAAACGATCGGGGCTATCATTTAAATTGATATTATGGCTAATTACCGCTTTTATACCGTTAACAAACTGTTAGGAGTAATTATTAGATACACAAGGAAGCCAAAAAATGTAAAATGTCGTATACTTTAGAAACATGCGATATGTCCTTTAATGTATGCTCCAAATGTACACTATAAAATCAAAGAGCTTACTAAATCTACTACCAATCTGTAACTTTTCGGATTTCTGTGGTAGGCACACCAACTAGTTGAACACAAATTGTGGTCACCAAATATGTGGGGTACAACCATGTCTAATATCCTTCCAACTTCCTCCTCGGATTGCCTTTTGATGGACAGAGGGTGCATATAACATTTTGTAATGTAACAAATAACTCCCTCTTGCTTCAGTTGCTTTTGGATTTTGAGAGACTGTATAATTGTTTGGTCATGTTTTTCTTCAAATGATTTTTATCACATCTTTTTACCAAAATTTGATAGAAATAAGTAACAAAGAGTCATTCTTTAAATATTTTTGGATGATAATTTCGGTTAGGGCTTTATTCAAATCTATCAGAAAGCCCTTCGGGTTTTTTTTGGGAGGATTTGATAATGCCCCGACCAAATTATTACCTCCTACATGTGATAAGAATGAATCCTTTTATTTTGAAATAACAAAATGATATCCTGCACAGGCGCGGGATTGACCACTTAACATAATACATTTTTAATTATGATAAGCCATTTCTGTGTTCATTTTTGTAGATGCAGTGTCCGAAATTTAATTAATTGTTTTTATAAAATGTTCTATAAAATTGAAAAAAAAAATGCACGGCCAGACATTTAGATGACCGGTCAGAGTTGAAAAATTTGAAATGGATACATGTACGTTCACTTAATTCTAATTGTTGCAATTAACTGAAAAGAAAATAATGAAAAAATATCTATTTTATGCATACATCATGCATTCATATAAAGAAATTAAAAAAAAGGTTACTACAGTATCAATCTCTCATTGTATAAGAATTTAAAACAAAGTATAAACATTTTAAATAAACGCTTACATTTGCATTTTTATATGCATATTTTAAGCCAAAGTTGGCATATTCAAACATTCTGCCCAATAAAATTAAGTGGGTTTACCTAAAATGAAATTATAATTTGAATTAATTTTTTATAGAACTGTTTTTGTTCCTTTTTTAAAGGTTCTTCAGCACAACAATATTATAGGTTCATTTAAATTTTACTTGACCATTAGATCTTATTTCATTTTCTTAAGTCCATCATGCCGATTTTGATATGAATTTTTGAAATGATGCATTACTTGAAACCAATACTTTAGCTTTAAAATTTCTAGCTCACAACCAAAGCTAGTTATTCAGTTCTAAAAAACAGCATATAAATACTCTAAAAGCCGATATTGATCTTCTTTTCGACAAACCATTTTTCAAAAATATACTTTATTCAACCATTCAAAGCATATTGATGTATCGAGGTAGAAAAAATGAATAAATATTTGAAAAAAAATTTAAAGGTAGTATAAACAAGAGCACCACAAAGCGGTGCATCTCCTCGCAGAATGAAATAGTGTGGTTGGAAATGCATTATTTAGGAATATTAATGTAATTGAAGAGACTAACCATAAATATCTTTCCATTATAAACCTTCTTGAATTAGGTTAAATATTTCGTTTATTCCTATCTCCATGTACACTCTAGGGTGTATCTATTGAGAGGAGGGGGTTACATTGACATTGATGGACAATTCCTCCTCTGTTAGCAAAAACACGCCACAGATTTTTTAAAACGTTAGTCATATAGTATATCTCCTTTATTCAGTGACATGATTTACCCGATTAAACAGTAAGTGTAGGCAAATTAAAATTTCATATTGAATATGAAACATGGCCAAAGATCAAACGAATAACAATCTGCTGTTTTGGAAACAAAGCTCGAACTTTACTTATGTGTTTTTTGGTATGTCTTGTCATATTTATTGAACACATTGAATCAGTTTACCTTGATTGCAACGAGTCATTTGGTCAAAGAAATAGTAATTCCATATTTTACATTATTTGTAAACAGATATAAAACTCGAACTTTCTTTACATTACAATGATTTCTAACCTCTGTATCTCTCTTAAAACTTGACTTCAAACGATCAAGTTTTGGTCAATCATTTAACATGAGCAGGTAAACCATTTTATGCATGAAAAAGAATTTGTTTTAAAATTAAAATCATGCCCAGATCCCTGTAAAGCTAACACGCTTATAATGCTTACACAAAGTGCCTATCGCACCCTGTGACTTAATTACATGTTGAAAACTTGGCGGATGTAACGAGTTACGCTGTGACGAAGTAAAATAGACCGTCATTAACTTTATCATTACCATTGTTATCATGTCTTTTTACTGTACTTAGTTGCTAGATTGAAATAGAAGGAAATTAAAGTTAATTCATAAATTTGTTTATCTTCATAAATTGTTTTTAGATGTTATGATCTGCAACTTATCGGTCATGAAATTTGACGCCTTTTACAATCTGATTAATTATATCACTACTTGTGTACACGATATCTATATTTTTTTCTTATATTGATACATTTTTTGTTATGTTTGTTGTTGTGTTTTGACAAAATGGTTTTATTAAAAGCGTTCGTTGGTCCTGACAATGTTAAAACTACACTGGTCTGTTTAAAAAGAAAAGCTCTATATATAAATATAAGATAATACCTTTACGAAATCTAACAGATAAAATAAACTGATATTTCTTTGTTAAATACATGTACATATAATAGTTTATAGCTTAACAAATCAAAATTATTACAGTAATTCCGATGGATAGTTTTGTTGACCTCTAAAACAATGAACAAAATCAATATTGTTATACTTGTTTAAATTATTTGTGGAGTATATGTTTTAAATAAAGTTATATGTATCCAATGTTAGAAGGCTTTGCTCGGAAGATCACAGACAATACATTTAGAAATTCATTTTAATTTATGAATAGGTATATCTCTATAAAAAATTACTTAGGGTTTATGGTCTGTAATTTATTTTTTTGTTGCAATATCATCGTCAATGTTAAGTTTATATAGGTTTTGTAGTATCATTTTTCATGTATTAAGTTTGTACATGTTTAATATTGTGTATAATTTTGCATCAATACCAATTTATTCACGTTTTATCGTTTTCTACACTTACAACGTTTCATTATTTGTAATATTAAAAAATAATCAATGACTACGAAAAAGGGGAAAGTTTTAACAGATTACTGATAACCATTCAGATATCATTAGCATGAAAAGTATGTTAGAAAGTAAACATACTCTTTAATAGTACATGTATGTCTGCGATGCATAATAACACATTCTTATTATTAAAAAAAGATAATATTGGCACACATCAGAAGCAGTCCGAAAACGTCATGAACTGTGCCAAAAGTGCTTGTTTTAAAAAAAAATACGGTGGCTGATTTTAATATATATAAAAGCATATAAACAGACAGATAGTGTTGACAATTAAAACAATTAGTTCAAGCTGTCGTCTAAAGGATTTAATAGCAAGTCATGTTTGAAAAACACAATTGACAAACAAATTATTGGATCATAAAATCGCTTAAAATTGAATATGTAGACGATGTATTTAAATATATATACTTTTTGGACATCAAAATGTTATCGAAAGATATACTTTGGAATAAGGTATAGGCGTAAAAGTCCTTGTTTTGGTCCTTTCTCCATGTAAGGTTGTCTAAGCGTTGTTCTGAAAAAAAAGACGAAAAAGATTCTATTATATATAAATGTGTACATCTATATCTGCGACCTTTGTTAATTCATATCTATATATAGTCCTATTACGGGCTTACATATTGTAATCAGTTCTAGGAGTATATCCTTTTAATTGTAAAAATGCTATACTCACGTCTATCTTGTGTTTTTGTAGTATTTTCGAAGAGGAAGTCTCAGGTTGGAAAGAGTGAAGCTAGGCCTAGCTAACGGTCCAATACTAACAAGATAAGCAGTGGAAAATATGCTAGTAGGTACTGTCATATCCCAGTGCTCTTTTTCTTTGGTTACCCTGTTGAACTTTATAGGAAAAGATATCTTATTAGAAAAGATAAAGCTGCATTATTCGATCAATTTCATGTGTACAATGCTGAGTTACCAGTAAAAAACAGTACATGTATATATAAATATTATCAACAGAAAAAAAATCAATTATTATTTTGAAATTTACTTTATAAGTGTGATTATTTTAATCGCATTATTTTGAAATTAAAGCCTTTTTAATACTAAGAGGATTATCAAAATGTTTATGAATGAATCTCGTTTAGATATGTCCTCAAAATAAAAATAAAAATTAAAAAGTGCGGCAGTGGTGAAATCTTTTTCTGCATATCAACAAACAAATAAGTTAACATTGAATGTTTTTATATTGATATATAAATGTTAAAAAGGCATACAAATAATGTTTCACAAAACAAATTAAAAGTAAAAAATCAAGGATAATGCAGTCTAGATGTAATGTTATTAGATGTCAAGAGCAGATCGACTAAAAAATTGCATAAGTCTAAGATTTGTCTCCTGCTGTGGGCTTGATATGATGAGTGGCATAACAAAATTTGCTTTTGTACATTTTATCTAACTAACGATATAGATGAACATTACATCCAACCATATTATCTTAAAGAATCTTACCGCCAGTCCTCTGAAGTCACGACCTTCTACTGTAGTGACCATGACATCGCTTGTCTTGTGTACAGTAAAGGATATACTAGCAACGTTTTTAGACTCTTCCGTCAAGAACATATCGATGCTTACTCTGTAATCACCGAAAAATGTCACCCCCTTAGAAGTGTGTAGATCCTCCAATGATCCGGTATAATTGCTGTGTCCTTCTATGCTATATTTGTTTATCATCGCCTGGCAAACTACAACAAAAAAATTAAATTTATTTAGTCAACAAATAATCAATAGATTTTCGTTGATGGGATATATTGAGATCAAATTACATAATCGTTAATACATAAGAATTGTGATTCATCAAATTGTAAACGTTGTTTTATCAAGCTAGGTTTAAATGGCTTGGTAATTATGTGGTTGCATTATAGGAGGTATCAGTGTACTTTTCGAAAAAAAATTATGAACATTGTATTTCAAAAAGTGATATATATTTGTTAAGTAAATGAACTGATATACTAGTAATACGATACTTCTTTATTAATTAGTAATTAAGAGTCTTTTTTGTCAGGATACTTCTAATAATACAATGTTTACTGGAAGTAAATGTTATTGAAATAAAGAGAGTTTTAATAAATTGAGTCGGTTTAAAGTACATTCAAGAACAAGAACTTCTACTTTGTCTCTACAAATGTTTAAGGAGCCATGAGACATTCAGATTAATATCAAAATACTTAATCTTCTCAATACTTGTATTTTCAACATATTGTTAAAATACATTACGTACTTCGAAATACACAATAAAATCAAGTTTAAAATTATAAATTTATAAAGTTTCCTCCTAACAGCAAAGCACGATAGGATTGAGCCAATGTTAATATCGACAAGTGTCCCATATCACCTTTAGTCCTGCAAACAGGCTGAAATCCTGTCATACAAAAATCGTAATATACAAGGTCAGGAAAGGTGAATTATTCACGTAACTATGCCATTCAGCTATAATTTATAAACCTTTCAGTTGCAAGAAGACACGATTTTGTTTTGACGTCCGTATCAGATATGTGTGGCTGTTAATATTTCCATTCAAAGTACGATGAATGTTTAAAAACAAGAGGGAGGGGTCAGACACCTTTTCACTTAGTTATTTCTTTTATCAACATTACCTTTTTGAACAGACTGATCACAGATGTTTACAATTCAGATCTCCCTTCAGAATGGGAGACTCCAAAGTTCTTGTAAGATAAGATCAACTTTCTAGAACTATCAAAACTTGGCAAAACTCAGATACAGACCCAGGAAGATGAATAGAAAAATGTGATCTGCATAGCATGCTCCTTTGTAACATGTATATAAGTTGCGTTTAAGAATTCAGAGTGAAAAAAGCTAACCCATTTCACAGGCAATGCCCTGAAATCCACGCTTGCATCTAATACAATATCCTGTTCCAGGAAAGCATTCCTCGCAATTCTCAGGGCATGGATTTGAACACTGGGAAATGTCTGCCACAGGACTGGGACAACCTTAGTAACAAAAAAGTAAAAAAAAATGCAAATTTTTAGTCTCAAAACGAACTCGCCTATAATGTTCCATATTAATTCAATACGGTTGTATCATAAGGTCTTTGATTTTATGGATGAATAAAAAGTTTTTTGTTTTAAAATTAAGCATATTTAAAATATATATTTTACATGTAACAGTTTTAAAATTTTAAAACATTTTTTTTTAATTTATGTAATACAGAAAAATAAAGCAAATATTAAATTATAACTTGTGAAAGTAGTTATTGTTTTCATGATTTGTTTTTAAAACAGTTTAAAGGGGCATGGTCACGATTTTAGTCAAAAATTATTTTTCCGATTTTAATGTTCACAATCCTTCAGAAAGGCTTTTTCAATAGGCAACTAAAATTTGAGTGTCATTCGTTGAGTTATAAGCAAGTTACAGAGCTTGCAATTCTTTATTATGTAAACAAAGCTTTTGTTTACATTTAGAATGTTGAAGTGAAAATTCCAATTTTAGACCTAATGAATGTGTTAAACGTAAGGAACTGTTTATTTATGCTTAAAATGAATAAGAAGATAGACAAATCAGCTTGAAAAAGATTTTTTACTGGTATATTGAACCTATATTAACAACAACAGGGCACGAGCCTTGTTTACATCACAAAGAATTGTGAGCCCTGTATCTTGCTTATAACTTTACAACTGACCCTCAAATTTCATTTGATCAGTAGAAATGCTTTCCATAAGCAATGTAAATAATGGAAACATAAAAAAAGAATTTTACCAAAATCGTGACCATGCCCCTTTAAGCGGAAAACATAAATAAATTTGAAACACTGAAAGGAAGACTCACCATAAACGGTGAATAAGGTAACCTACTATGTTGGCGGGCAAAAAAAAGACTCGCCATAAACCTCTACTTCACAGAGGTCGCCATAAGCCTTGGAAGAATATCCGGAAGGATAGGTGACTCCAGCTAGTCGCTCATTGTAGAAGATGACGTATTGTCCATGGTAGAGACACTCAATAGACACGTGATCAGGAATGGTTTCTCTTGTGTATGTTGTATCGTGGTGACATAGGATTCAGTCTTCCTTGTCGGTGGTGTTCGAAATATACAGCGAAAACCCGAGAAAGGCTGCCGTATAACCGTTGTTGATACCTTTTGAAGAAGAAAGTTACATTGTATTTTGGTGACAAACAACGTCACATCATATTCGGATAGACCTAAAATTCATTTGATGTCATACTTGAATATGAAACTCAAGTTACCCCATTCGAGGTTTTCAGTCCGAAAGTACATTACGATGTGGTCGATCATGTAAATTTTTCCAAGGTTAACCCACCACGTGATTGTTGCATTTGGCTGAGATATTGTGCATTGTTGGTCAGATATGCTTCGAGAGGTGAATCTACCATCAACCGCCTTGTCGCTACTTCCGTCAAATGGCGAAGACAGCCAAGTTTGTTTCATGTAGCTCAACTTTTCCAGATCTGCAAACGTTTGTTTACTTTGAACTTATATTTATTGATTTTAAGATACATTTTCCACCGAGTTAAAATTCTTTTTGTCTTTTTTCAACCTCCGAAATGTGACGAAAAAAAAGTGACAAAGTACAAATTTTACTGCATGATGGAATCTGTGACCACTTATACACTTATTTACGAAATGTTCCTTATTCTGACGTTATAATCTTTATTAAGGTTTTTGTTTCCCGAACTCATTGTTTATGTAATGTACAAGTTTTTTTGTTGGTTTAACTGTTTATAATTTAATATCAAATCAATTAAAAATAGATTACTTAGATTTTTAAACATGACAACTTCTTTCAAAACCCTTTTGTGTGAGACTTTCTCTTAAGATTATTTATAAAATTTAGATTAAACTCTAATTAAGACAAAGGCATACCATTTTTATAGAAATGATGCCATAAACATGTATGCATTAAACCAAAATATATATTAAAAAAATAAAATCTAAAAATTCTTTTTCAAGATCCTTTTTCACCTTATAAGAACACTTGAATCAAATGTTTACGTGTATCTACTGCTGAAGTGTATTGACGTGCTAAAAATAAACTATATAACCAATAAACTAGTCTACATTAAAAAAGTCACGCATGGCTTCTACCGAATACATACAGTTTTTGCACATCTGAGAACAAGGAATTGTGCAAGCAGAGTCTTCATGCCCATACCCAGGAACAGGACAGCCTAAAATATCAAATAGAAATAGGCCCAGTACTCAACCTAATCCTTACAGAAAAAGAGAACTTTAAGCACTGATCATTAAATAATATGATATATTTGAGCAATAATTTCTACCAACGCACTTTTATACAGCTTTTTTATTTTCAAAAAGTAATGACTTACAATATTAAAAAATGACTTTATACCATAGTTTAATGTACGTTGAAATTGTCATCGTTTGTGGGGGACCAATGTTCGTGGCTTGCAAACGAATAAACATCCCACCGAACGTATTTATTTACGAAATAGAACTTGCAACCAACAAAATTACGTCACCACGAACTGGGAATATTTTGTCTACACACGAACATTGAACCCACGAATAAATATGATTTCACAGTATTTTAATTTTATTTTACAGAATACAACCAATTTTAATAAAACTATAATTTCTAGCAATGGTTTGTCGTTTTTTTTTTTACCGTAAACCTCCACTTCACAGAGATCAGCAAAGGCGTACTGACTGTAGAGTTCCGGGTATGTGACTCCTGGTAGTCGTTCATTGTAATATATAACATAACGTCCAACGACGGAACAGAATATATCCACCACCGACGGAGTTGTACTGATGTTGTAATACGTATTATCATAACAAACGACGCCATCTCGGAGATCGGTGGTGTTGGACACGATGATAGAAAATCCGAGCAATTTTCGTGCAAAATCGTTATTTTCGCCTACAAAAGTTACGTCAGTGGTATGTATAGACCCATTCACGATAACTGCGGTACTGCTTTCTTGATTATCGTTACAGATATTAAGGTAGTAGATAATTGAATTACGTGAATGAAACAAATGACATTACGTCATATTTAACCAAGTTATGCTATTTTTGTCTGCAAAAGAGCAGTACTACAGTAACAGTGCTCGATAGATAGATGTGTTTGTTGATAAATGATATAACAGATTCCTATGATATAGTATTGTATGGTATGAAACAATATTGTTTGATATAATACAATATAATATCATATGTAATATTATAAAAACTTATATGACACAATGTAATATTGTATCATTTTTTTTTATATTTTATGTTATGATATTGTAACATGATATCGTTATGTATAGTATAATTGTATATTATGATACAACATTGTATAATATTATATTGTATTATTAACTTATTATCTTATCACATGATACTATTCCATAAGATATTTCAAAATATAATATTGTATCCTATGATACAATATTGTATATTCTATAATATTGTATCATACGATAGTGTATTATGTGATTTTAGTTTTTATTATATTGAATTATATCATATGAAATTGTATAATATGATACTGTGATATTATATAATATCGTATCATACGATATTGTATAATATGACATTGGTTTATAATATGATATATTATCACATCACATGAAATTGTATTGTATGATATTGTAAAATATATTATTGTATCATATGATATAATATGTTTTATATAATGTTGTATTATATATTTTACTATATCACATAATATTGTATCATTTGATATGATACAATTTTGTATCAAATTATATTGTATCATATGATACAATATCATATTATGTTTTAAAAATGATACAGTATCATACAATATCATACTATATTATACAATATAATATCATATGTTTCAATGTTATGATGTATTATGTAATATGATATTGTAATATAATACTATATTGTTTTATATATTATGATATTGTATTATATGATATATGTTGAAAATATGATAGGATGCAATATTTAATTTTATATTATTGTATTGATTAACATATGAACATATGATTATCATACAATATTTTCATAGATGATATACGATATTTTGTCAAAACAGAATCCATGAATATCCAAGATCATAAAGTATGATTTTCATTTAATATGATAAAGGTGGTCTCATAAAGGTGAAGTCTCATATGGGTGATGTCTCGTCTCGGTGAGCTTTGTAATCTGTGATTACCTATGTTTATTAAAAGGGATCGTTGGTCCTGACAATTTTGAAACTACACTGGTCTGTTTAAAAAGAAAAGCTCCATATATAAATATCAGATAATACATATACGAAATCTAACAGATAAAATAAACTGATATTTTTTCGTTAAATACATATAATAGTTTAAAGCTAAACAAATCAAAGTTATTAAGGTAGATCCGATGGATAGTTTCGTTGACCGCCAAAACAATGAACCAAATCAATATTGTTATACTTGTTTTAATTAATTCGGGATGTATGTTTTAATAAAGTTATATGTATCAAATGTCAGAAGACTTCGCTCGGAAGATTACAGACAAGACATTTACTTGGTTGCTTGATTGAGACAGGAAAAAATTCATTTTAAATCATGAATTGGGATATCTTTATAAATATTACATAGGCTTTATGGTCTGTAATAATTTTTTTTGGTTCCAATATCATCGTCAATGTAGGTTTTGTAGTATCATTTTGCATGTATTGAGTTTGTACATGGTTAATATCGTGTATAATATTGCATTAATACCAATTTTTCACGTTTTACCGTTTTCTACACTCAAACGTTTCATTATTTGTAATAATTTAAAGATAATAAATAACTTGGAAAAAAGGGTCAGTCTTGACGGATTACTGATAAACATTCAGACGTCATTAGCAAAGAAAGTAAACATACTCTTTAATACTATGTCTACGATGCACAATTGTTACATATTATTATTAAATAAAACAAAGATAATATTGGCAAACATCAGAAGCAGCCCGAAAAATTCATGACCTCTGCCAAAAATGCTTACTTGTTTTAAATAAAAATACGGTGGCTGATTTTAATTTATATAAAAGCATATCAAGAAGACATATAATAGTGACAATTAAAACAATTAGTTCATGCTGTCGTCAAAAGGATTTAATAGCAAGTCATGTGTAAATAGCCCAATTGACAAACAAATTATTGGATCATAAAATCGCTTAAAATTGAATATGTAGACGATTTATTCAAATATATATACTTTTTGTACATCAAAATGTTATCGAAAGATATACTTTGGAATAAGGTATAGGCGTAAAAGTCCTTGTTTTGGTCCTTTCTCCATGTAAGGTTGTCTAAGCGTTGTTCTGAAAAAAAAGACGAAAAAGATTCTATTATATGTATGTGTGCATCTATATCTGCGACCTTTGTTAATTCATTTCCATGTATAGTCTTATTACGGGCTTAGATATTGACATCAGTTCTAGGGGTATAACCTTTTAATTGTAAATTCTGTACTCACGTCTATGTTGTTTTTTTGTAGCATTTTCGAAGAGGAAGTCTCAGGTTCGAAAGAGTGAAGCTAGGCCTAGCTAACGGTCCAATACTAACAAGATAAGCAGTGGAAAATATGCTAGTAGGTACTGTCATATCCCAGTGCTCTTTTTCTTTGGTTACCCTGTTGAACTTTATAGGAAAAGATATGTCATTTGAATAGGTAAATCTGAATTATTCGATCAATATCATGCCAACAATGCCGAATTACCAGTAAAAAACAGAACACATAATCAACAGGGGAAAATATCTATTATTATTTTGAAATTTACCTCAAAAGTGTGATTATTTTAATCGCATTATTTTGAAATTAAAGCCTTTTTAATACTAAGAGGATTATCAAAATGTTTATTAATGAATCTCGTTTAGATATGTCCTAAAAATGTAAAAACAACAAAGATTAAAAAGTGTGGCAGTGGTGAAATGTTTTCTGCATATCAACAAACAAATAAGTTTACATTGACTGAATGTTTTTATATTGATATATAAATGTTAAAAAGGCATACAAATAATGTTTCACAAAACAAATTAAAAGTAAAAAATCAAGGATAATGCAGTCTAGATGTAATGTTATTAGATGTCAAGAGCATATCGACTAAAATATTGCATAAGTCTAAGATTTGTCTCCTGCTGTGGGCTTGATATGATGAGTGGCATACCAAAATATGCTTTTGTACATTTATCTAACTAGCAATATAGATGAACATTACATCCAACCGTAGTATCTTAAAGAATCTTACCGCCAGTCCTCTGAAGTCACGACCTTCTACCGTAGTGACCATGACATCGCTTGTCTTGTGTACAGTAAATGATAAACTAGCAACGTTTTTAGACTCTTCTGTCAAGAACATATCGATGCTTACTCTGTTATCACCGAAAAATGTCACCCCCTTAGAAGTGTATATATCCTCCAATGATCCTGTATAATTGCTGTGTCCTTCTATGCTATATTTTTTTATCATCGCCTGGCAAACTACACAAAAAAAAAACAAATTTATTTAGTCAACAAATAATCAATAGATTTTCGTTGATGGGATATATTGAGATCAAATAATATAATCGTTAATACATAAGAATTGTGATTCATCAAATTGTAAACGTTGTTTTATCAAGGTTTAAATTATAAGTAGATTTTTTGGAGATCAACAGTTTTCAAATGTCAAAAATGGCTTGGTAATTACGTGGTTGCATCATAGGAGGTATCAGTGTACTTTTCGAAAAAAAATAATAAACATTGTATTTCGAAAATATATATATTTGTTAAGTTAAAGAAGTGATATACAAGTAATAGGATACTTCTTTATTAATTAGTAATTAAGAGTCTTTTTTGTCAGGATACTTCTAATAATACAATGTATACTGGAAGTAAATGTTTTTGAAATAAAGAGAGTTTTAATAAATTGAGTCGGTTTAAAGTACATTCAAGAACAAGAACTTCTACTGTGTCTCTACAAATGTTTAAGGAGCCATGAGACATTCAGATTTATATCAAAATACTTAATCTTCGCAATACTTGTATTTTTAACATATTGTTAAAATACATAACGTTGTGACGTACTTCGAAATACACAATAAAATCAAGTTTAAAATTATAAATTTATAAAGTTTCCTCCAAACAGCAAAGCACGATAGGTTAGAGCCAATGTTAATATCGACAAGTGTCTCATATCACCTTTAGTCCTGCAAACAGGCTAAAATCCTTTCATACAAAAATCGTAATATACAATGTCAGGAAAGATGAATTATTCACGCAACTATGCCATTCAGCTATAATTTATAAACCTTTCAGTTGCAAGAAGACACGATTTTGTTTTGACGTCCGTATCAGATACGTGTAGCTGTTAATAGTTCCATTCAAAGTACGAATAATGTTTAAAAAGAAGAGGGGGGAGGGTCCGACACCTTCTCACTTAGTTATTTTTTATCATCATTACCTTTTTGAACAGACTGATCACAGATGTTTACAATTTGGATCTCCCTTCAGAATGGGAGACTCCAAAGTTCTTGTAAGAGAAGATCAAATTTCAAGAGCTATCAAAACTTGGCAAAACTCAGATACAGACCCAGGAAGACGAATAGAAAAATGTGATCTGCATAACATGCTCCTTTGGAACATGTATATAAGTTGTGTTTAAGAATTCAGAGTGAAAAAAGCTAACCCATTTCACCGGCAATGCCCTGAAATCCACGCTTGCATCTAATACAATATCCTGTTCCAGGAAAGCATTCCTCGCAATTCTCAGGGCATGGATTTGAACACTGGGAATTGTCTGCCACAGGACTGGGACAACCTTAGTTACAAAAAAGTAAAAAAAAAATTGCAAATTTTTAGTCCCAAAACGAACTCGCCTATAATGTTCCATATTATTCAATACGGTTGTATCATAAGGTCTTTGATTTTATGGATGAATCAAAAGTTTTTTGTTTTAAAATTAAGCATATTTAAAATATATATTTTACATGTAACAGTTTTAAAATTTTAAAACATTTTTTTTAATTTATGTAAAACAGAAAAAATGAAAATATTAAATTATAACTTGTGAAAGTAGTTATTGGTTTCATGATTTGTTTTTAAACAGTTTAAATGGGCATGGTCATGATTTTAGTCAAAAATTATTTTTCCGATTTTAATGTTCACAATCCTTCAGAAAGGCTTTTTCAATAGGCAACTAAAATTTGAGTGTCATTCGTTGAGTTATAAGCAAGTTACAGAGCTTGCAATTCTTTGCTATGTAAACAAAGCTTTTGTTTACATTTAGAATGTTGAAGTGAAAATTCCAATTTTAGACCCAATGAATGTGTTAAACGTAAGGAACTGTTTATTTATGCTTAAAATGAATAAGAAGATAGACAAATCAGCTTGAAAAAGATTTTTTACTGGTATATTGAACCTATATAAACAACAACAGGGCACGAGCCTTGTTTACATCACAAAGAATTGTGAGCCCTGTATCTTGCTTATAACTTTACAACTGACCCTCAAATTTCATTTGATCAGTAGAAATGCTTTCCTTAAGCATTGTAAATAATGAAAACAGAAAAATAGAATTTTACCAAAATCGTGACCAAAGCGAAAAAAATAAATAAATTTGAAACACTGAAAGGAAGACTCACCATAAACGGTGAATAAGGTAACCTACTCTGTTGGCGGGCAAAAAAAAGACTCACCATAAACCTCTACTTCACAGAGGTCGCCATAAGCCTTGGAAGAATATCCGGAAGGATAGGTGACTCCAGGTAGTCGCTCATTGTAGAAGATGACGTATTGTCCATGGTAGGGACACTCAATAGACACGTGATCAGGAATGGTTTCTCTTGTGTATGTTGTATCGTAGTGACATAGGATTCCGTCTTCCTTGTCGGTGGTGTTCGAAATGTACAGCGAAAACAAGAGAAAGGCTGCCGTATAACCATTGTTGATACCTTTTGAAGAAAGTTACATTGTATTTTTGTGACAAACAACGTCACATCATATTCGGATAGACCTAAAATTCATTTGATGTCACACTTGAATATGAAACTCAAGTTACCCCATTCGAGGTTTTCAGTCCGAAAGTACACTACGATGTGGTCAATCATGTAAATTTTTCCAAGGTTAACCCACCACGTGATTGTTGCATTTGGCTGAGATATTGTGCATTGTTGGTCAGATATGCTTCGAGAGGTGAATCTACCATCAACCGCCTTGTCGCTACTTCCGTCAAATGGCGAGGACAGCCAAGTTTGTTTCATGTAGCTCAAATTTTCCAGATCTGCAAACGTTTGTTTACTTTGAACTTATATTTATTGATTTTAAGATATATTTTCCATCGAGTTAAAATTCTTTCTGTCTTTTTTCAACCTCCGAAATGTGACGAAAAAAATAGTGACAAAGTACGAATTTTACTGCATGATGGAATATGTGACCACTTATACACTTATTTACGAAATGGCCCTTATTCTGACGTTATAATCTTTATTAAGGTTTTTGTTTCCCGAACTCATTGTTTATGTAATGTACAAGTTTTTTTGTTGGTTTAACTGTTTATAATTTAATATCAAATCAATTAAAAATAGATTACTTAGATTTTTAAACATGACAACTTCTTTCAAAACCATTTTGTGTGAGACTTTCTCTTAAGATTATTTATTAAATTTAGATTAAACTCTAATTAAGACAAAGGCATACCATTTTTATAGAAATGATGCCATAAACATGTATGCATTAAACCAAAATATATATTAAAAAAATAAAATCTAAAAGTTATTTTTCAAGATCCTTTTTCACCTTATAAGAACACTTGAATCAAATGTTTACGTGTATCTACCTCTGAAGTGTAATGACGTGCTAAGAATAAACTATATAACCAATAAACTAGTCTACATTAAAAAAGTCATGCATGGCTTCTACCGAATACATACAGTTTTTGCACATCTGAGAACAAGGAATTGTGCAAGCAGAGTCTTCATGTCCATACCCAGGAACAGGACAGCCTAAAATATCAAACAGAAATAGGCCCAGTACTCAACCTAATCCTTACAGAAAAGGAGAACTTTAAGCACTGATCCTTAAACAATACGATATAGTTGAGCAACAATGTCTACCTACGCACTTTAATACAGCTTTTTTTTCAAAAAGTAATGACTTACAATATTAAAAAATGACTTTTTACAATAGTTTAATGTACGTTGAAATCGTCATCGTTTGTGGGGGACCAATATTCGTGGCTTGCAAACGAATAAACATCCCACCGAACGTATTTATTTACGAAATAGAACTTGCAACCAACAAAATTACATCACCACGAACTGGGAATATTTTGTCTACACACGAACATTGAACCCACGAGTATTTTAATTTTATTTTACAGAATACAACCAATTTTAATAAAACTATAATTTCTAGCAATGGTTTGGTATTTTTTTTTTTACCGTAAACCTCCACTTCACAGAGATCGGCAAAGGCTACTGACTGTAGAGTTCCGGGTATGTGACTCCTGGTAGTCGTTCATTGTAATATATAACATAACGTCCAACGACGGAACAGACTATATCCACCACCGACGGAGTTGTACTGATGTTGTAATCCGTATTATCATAACAAACAACGCCATCTCTGAGATCGGTGGTGTTGGACACGATGATAGAAAATCTGAGCAATTTTCGTGCAAAATCGTTATTTTCGCCTACAAAAGTTACGTCAGTACTATGTATAGACCCATTCCAATAACTGCGGTACTGCTCTCTTGGTAAACGTTACCGATATTTAGGTAGTAGACAATTGAATGACGTGAATGAAACAATTGTCATTACGTCATATTTCACCAAGTTATGTTATTTTTGCCTGCAAAAGAGCAGTACTACAGTAACAGTGCAGGGGTGAATTAAATGATATGTATCAGGATGCTTAAATGGAAAGATACAAATTATAAAAGCTTAACCTGTGTATTAATTTAAGAAATACAAAAACAATTCTAGAAGTAAAGTTTATTTTGTTTTGTATAGATATGACGTTCTTGTGTATCAAGAAAAAAATGTTAATGTTAAGGTTGGATTTTCGATGCATATGTACAATATAAAAAACAACATACGGACTTGTAAATGAACAATAACAATATTTACTTTAGTCAAAGGAAAAAAAGATAGTGAAAATAATAATGCTATTCTTAACAACTAGAATAATGTTATTCTTTACAACTTTCTGGTAAGTTGTTAATTGGTTTTTTTTTGTTTTTATCTGACAGTACAACAGAACGTTCTAAAACATGAAATATTAAATGAAACGGGGAACATTTTTTTGACAAAGTATGCATATGTGTATTTCTATATTATTTATCATAGATAAATATAGAAATACACATATGCATACTTTCATACAATACCTAATTGATCTCCTCATTTTTTAGCGATTTGTTTCAAATATTCTTGCCGATTTGTGAAATCAGAAAGCATATATTTTTTTTTATTAGTCTTTACTCGTTGTTTAAACTCTTAATAAGTGTTTTTAAATTGACGAGAATACATTTATAAAGTTTTCTTTCCATCTTACTTTAGTACATTTTGTAAGGACAATTTAACTGATTCGCCGAGTTAAAAATTTAAATGTATTCTTCCCTGACCCCATTCCACGTTATCCGTTCTCGAGTGAACTTTAATAAGTTCAATCCGTCGGGTGTTCAGTAAATCCACTCTCCACATAGCATAACACTGATAATTCATTGTTGACGAGCACTGATCGCCATTTAGATGTAGCTCACTCTGTTTACCGTCAACAACTCTGGAACTTGGGTGTCTTTCAGAAACTGTGTTCAACTGATAGGTTGGGCGATGTAGAGCCATATTTACTGTCAATATAAATAGAATGCGGTTACATTTAACAATTTTTTTCTTACATGTCACCTTTGTACCAGGGAAAATTACATCTTACGGAAGGTAGCCATCAACAGAAAAATAGATTTTTACCTCGTTCATAATTTTCACATGATTTTCCGGTGAAACCTTGGGAACAGATTCCAATGCATTCACCTGTGGAATATCTACAGTGTTCAAGACAGTTTTGGGGACATTGTTTGGAACAGTCATGTCCCCAGAAACCGAGGGGGCAACCTGTTCAAAGGAAATGAATTGAAATTTAGTAATTAAATTATATCTAACTATTACTTTGTAAATATTATTTCATTAATTTTTTTTCTTCCTATAAACTTTTTAAAATAAAATGTTACAAGACAACAACAAATAATTACCGATCACTTGAACCTCGCAAAGCTCAATATAAGCTTCCTCTGAAAACCCGTCTCCTGGAGATTTACTTTCCCTGCTGTTGTAATAGATCATAAATTGTCCGGTTCCTTCACAACCTACTGTCAGTGTTAGGTTAGAACCGTTTACTTCTCCATTTTTGTGAAAACACATAAACCCGTCTTCTCTGATGGATGTGTTTGACAGATACAGAGAAAAATTTCTGAATCTGCTTTCAAACAGGGTTTGGTCTTTTGGTAAAAAAGCAATAAAAATATTACTGATAATATCTGTAAATTGTACATATGCGTTCGCGAAAACTTCACCGAATTCAGATAGTTACATAACATTTCGATTGTCTTACGAAGACCTGTCAGTCACCTTACCACGCACCAATTTTTGTCAGTCACTTAAATACGCATCAATATCTGTCAGTCACCTAAACACGCACCAATTATTGTCAGTCTGTCTATACGATGGTATTTATTTCTTGAATAAAATACAGTGGTTCTAACAGTAAACGTCCTCGATATAATACAGTGGTTCTAGCATTGTATTTACTTGATATAATACAGCAGTTCTAACATTGAACTTACTCGAAGAGTCGACGTTGAGTCGGTAATATATTCGAACCTCGGATATGCTTCTGAGGCCCCCGAGGTCAACCAACCACGTGACGTTAGTTGGGGAAGGTTTAGATATGGCGCACTGGTTTCCAGCCGGCGATCGGTCTGTGTACAATCCATCCACACTGCCTTTTCAGAGGAATATATCTGGGACGTTTGCCATGTTAGTTTTTTATAAGCCAGATTGTCTATACAAAAGAATATTAGATTTATATATGTTTTTTAGTGATTTTGTGAAAAAAAAGAATTATAATTATAATGAAAAAAAGAAGAAATATAATTATAATGAAATATTCGTTTACTTGAAATATAGCAACTGTTTTAATATCGCATAAATCTGTGGATTTTGATTTAAATAGTTGACAAATATGCAATGCACTGAATTCACTGAATCCATGCCATAATCTATGTTTTTTCAACTTTTTGACTATTTAACAACATTTCGGATGATTGTTAACAAATTAATTTTGAAATAACAATAGTTTGAAATGCGTTGATGTTTCAATAATAGTTTTCTGAGTGAAATAACTAAGTATAGAATTCAAACTTACCTAATTTGTCTTGACACAACGCAAGAGGAATGAGAAGATATATCACTACTAGCAGGTTCATGACTTCGTCTCTCAAATTGCTTCTTACCAAGCCTTAGATCTTAAATACGACTATCTTATGAATATTAATCATGATTTGTAGGCAGAATTTTACAAAACAAGTGTGTGCAAATATATATGCCTCCTCTTCGTTAACTTTCCTTTGCTTTCTTTTTTAAAGTACAGAATGTTAGCGACATACTAATAATATAATTTTTTCTTATCTAATAATAACTGTACCACCAAAAAACGTGTTTTATACTTAGCTATGATATTTTTGGGGGATTGATTTTTCTGAAGTTAAATATGTATTCATAACCCATCGATAATTTTGATTTATAGACACCGGATATTTTTTATACCCCCGCTCCGAAGGAGAGGGGGTAAACTGTTTTACCCTTGTGTGTCTGTCTGTCCGTCTGTCCGTCCGTCCGTAACAAAAATTTCTGTCGCATTTATCTCAGCAACTATTTATCGCAGATGCTTGAAACTTTAACACAGTGTTTGTTAAGGCATGCCATATTGTGGGATGTATTTTCGTACCAATCAGACGTCAACTTCCTGTTAAATGACGACTTTGTTTATTTTTAGCAAAAAATTACAAACAAATTTGTGTCAAAGAATTCTTAGCAACTGTTTATCGCAGATGCTTGAAATTTTTACACAGTATTTGTATAGGCAGGCCATATCGTGGGATATATTTTTGTACCAATCAACGTCAACTTACTGTTAAATGACGACTTTGTTTACTTTTAGCAAACATTTTCATACAAATTTTTGTCAAAGAATTCTCAGCAACTGTTTATCGCAGATGCTTGAAATTTTTACACAGTGTTTGTTAAGGCATGCCATATCGTGGGATGTATTTTTGTACCAATCAGACGTCAACTTCCTGTTTAATGAGTACTTTGTTTATTTTTAGCCAAAATTGTCAAACAAATTTCTGTCAAAGATTTCTCAGCAACTATTTATCGCAGATGCTTGAAATGTTAACACACTATTTGTTTTGGCATGCCATATTGTGTGAAATATTTTTGTATCAATCGGACGTCAACTTCCTGTTAAATTTGAAACAAATTTTCGTCAAAGATTTCTCAGCAGCTTTTTACCGCAGATGCTTCAATTTTTTACACAGTGCTTGTTAAGGCATGCCATATCGTGGGATATATTTTTGTGCCAATCGGACGTGAACTTCCTGTTAAATGAGTACTTTGTTTATTTTTGCCAAAATTTTCAAACAAATTTTCCTCAAAGATTTCTCAGCAGCTTTTTTTCGCAGGTGCTTGAAATTTTAACACACTATTTATTTAGGTATGCCATATTGTGGGATATATTTCTGTACCATTCATATGCCAGCTTTCTGTTAAATGTCGACTTTGCTTTTTTTTCATATTCACATAAGAGCGGGGGTATCACTAGTGAGCATTGGCTCACAGATATCGTGATATTTTTTTTTAAATTTTCATATCTAAGCAAAGAGAAATGTTAATAATTTCACAGTTATAAATATAATTCTTATATTCCTTGTTATCTGACTTTCATGTTTTTCTCCTGGTTCGTCAGCTTTGTTTTTAATCTGTTTTTTTTTTGGCATGCTAAACATACGTTGTTTCATCCCCCCCTTCTTATCAGCAACATTTATCTATGTTTGTGTCACCAGCATTAGGTATTGGTAAGTTATTTATAAATTCATACTTTTGAACATAGTCAATTTTTAATTTACATTGTGTAAAGTCCTTTAAAGGATATACAATACAGCTTTAAGGACAAGGCATTGCCTACTCAAATTATGTAAATTATTTACATGATTAAATATCTTCAAATCAATTTTAGTCATGCGATTGAAATTTGTTGAGTTGTCTTTATCATCTACATCTAAAGTAATGTAAACAACATTCGCTGATAAACAAAGAATTATTATCATAAATTATCAAACGTCTCGTTTATGTAATGTATAAATAGCGATATTTGCGTTAATTTTAACTGCCACGTTTTGTATACACTCCGTCATCATAGGTTTCTGTGTTCACTGGTTTCGTTTGATAACTCCGTGATCATACGTGTTGACGTAGTCTCTGTTTTAATAACAAACAACTGAAAAACTGCTTTTTTAATTTTGTTTTCGTGGTAAGAGAGGGTAGCGTTCAATGCTTTAACGTTAATTATGTGATACATTGGCAACAAATGACTGGCAGTAATATGTACCATATGCTTTTATTTCAAAACAGATTTATGATAACTAGAGAAATAAAAGACAAGACAGAACTGTGAGATCAGCAGTTTGGGTTCAATACCAATATGTTTTTATTCATCTAAACTATGCCCGAGAATGTTTGCGTTGGTATTCGTCAATAAATTCTACATCAAGTACAATATCTTGTGCGGAGGGAAACCAAAAACAGCGTCATATAAAATAACAAAATTGCAAGTATAACTAAGTGAAAAGCTGTCAATGTGACAGCAAACCGGGTTTTCTTTTATGTAAACTGTATCCATAATCCATGTCAACCCTTATCCAGTGAAATGGAGTACCCTACATGTATATGCAACATTTTGCCAAAAAATGACTAAGTTCAAAAGCTGGTATTTTTTCGATAAATTATCGGAAATAAAAATTCTAGCAATATGCACACCTCTAATATATGTACAATTGATCTGCAAAAGAACAACTTCCTATCTTGAGAACTGTAGGAGGAGTTATCCGTACAATGAAGGTACCCTATATGCAACATTTTGCCAAAAAATGACTAAGTTCAAAAGCTGGTATTTTTTCGATAAATTATCGGAAATAAAAATTCTAGCAATATGCACACCTCTGATATATGTACAATTGATCTGCAAAAGAACAACTTCATATCTTGAAAACTGTAGGAGGAGTTATCCGTACAATGAGGGTACCCTATATGCAATATTTTGCCAAAAAATGACTAAGTTCAAAAGCTGGTATTTTTCGATAAATTATCGGAAATCAAAATTCTAGCAATATGCACACCTCTGATATATGTACAATTGACTTGCAAAAGAACAACTTCCTATCTTGAAAACTGTAGGAGGAGTTATCCGTACAATGAGGGTACCCTTTTGGCATCCGCCCGCCCGCCCGCCCGCCCGCCATTTTCACCATTTTAATAACCGGATTTTTCCGTTGGAAAACCCGGTTAATAAAATTAAGTCCGATAAATGTCTGTACATACAAGATAGATGCATTTGTATATTGCAAAAATGCTGTTATAGGGATAAAAATAGGGGACAGGGGACACTGCCAAAAGGATAACTTCTCTTATAGTTTTTAGAATTGAATGCTATTGTTTTGCATATTAATTTAACATATATTAGAGAAGGAAGCTTATAATGTGTTTATCTTTTTTTTAAAATAAGATTTTGATGTATAAATGTTTTTCTAAAAATACATTCTGTTTAACTTTGTCATATTTTGCAAAATGTCACTCGTAGGGTATCTGTTTTATGTATACAACCCCTCCGACAGTTTTTAAGTTAAAGAGTTTCAATTTTCAGATCAATTGTACATATTAGTATATCAAAGCTTTGAATAATACTTTTAATAATTTATGAAAAATACCAGCTGTTTGACTTGCACTATATATTTGCAAAAATATTGGATATAGAGTAGTTTATTCTTCTGGATAGCTATAGGTAGATTATTAATTAACGATCGTCAAGTGGATTGTGGATACTATGCTCACAAAGAAAACATGGTATGTTGTCACACTGACAACCTTTCTGTTGTCATATACTTACAATGCAGTTTGTAGTCCATAACATCGTAAGGGCAAATTCAGAAAGGTCATTCACATTCCATATATACAGCAAGAGAGAAACTGGTGGGTTTTTCAAGGCATCATTAAACAGTCCCAAATTAACATAATCGGAGACTGGTTCGCTTTCAAAACATGTTTACTTCAAAGTTAAATTTGTGTGGGTTGAGTTTATTGCAAAGATGTTGAAAGTAAAATGATTTAAAGATAAGTATTTGAATTGGAATTAAAATAAAGAATACTGCAAGTTAGCACTAAGTGCAATCTGAGTAAAATACAGATCACTACATAAGCGCACAGCGCAGAGAGTGCGCTTCTGTAGAGATCTGTATTTTAATCAGATTGCACTAAGTGCGAAAAATATGGTCATGAATCGAAAATATTTGTTGCCTGGGGTCATGCCGTCAGGCATAACTAAGGTTTGAAAGTCGCATTCTTCGAAACAGTGCAGACAATGGGAGCGAGCAAGGAACATCATGATATTTCACAAACAGATTAATCGATCCATATTTAAGGTGTCAGCATTTACATTCACAAGTTATGAAAATATGGGATATAATAACAACAGCGAGCAAGAGTTTGCAAGTTAAAGGGATGTTCACCATGCAGTGCAAGTGTGTAATCCTGATTTAAAAATAGATTAGCCATATTTGAATGATGGTAAAGGGGGAGGGGGTCATCGCATCAAATTGTAACATATATTGTCTATTACAGTACAATGCAAGTAATAATTGGTGTTGGGATATCACTATTACAAGAGAGTCATCAGTTTGGATTTAAACAATATTTAAATTTATACAGCTGGAATGTTTACTGGAGGAACTAAATCGTCAAAGTGGGGTGTGGCCCGATCTTCGTTCATTTGGGCGATTTCATTAATCGTGAAAAGAGAGCATAACCAGCGTGTCTTACTACATGTACATTACTACATTTAACAATTACTAATCAATTGTGTTTATTAATTTGATAGATCTTTTGCCAAAACATCCGATCCAAAGTATAATATACATGTATAAAGCTGCTACAAAACATACGTAAAAAAAAATTCATCTGACCCCATCCCATTGAATTATTTCATTGGATCGAGATATCGGCGCTTGCGTGAATGGTAAAGCAAGACTTCGCGCCATAATGTATCATTCATAGTTTTTGGCCGCCGATTAGTGGACGAGTCCGTTAGGATCATGCGAATACCCCAGAGCACACCGGGTGTTTACATCACAGGCACGTAGCATCGGGGGTGAGGGGGGCTGCTTCCCCCTCCCCATTTTTTTGCAACAGGCACATTTTTTCTTAAACTTATATAATAAATGGAAATATCATGGATTTGCCCCCCCCCCCCCCACCCCACCCTTCCACTTTTTAAGGGACACATAACAAATGAAATTGGAATAAGGAATTCTAATTAAATAGAAGTTACAGTTAGTGTTTTTTCATGAATTTGAGAATTCACCTTTTTTTTTATTTTCTTGTCAAGATGATTTTGATGAAGCTGCTCCACACACATTCAAAAACAATACGCGTTTGTATACCCTTTCATATTTCATATGGTTGGAAATTTTTAAAAATGTCTTTCAGTTGATTTTGCACCTTAATATAAAAAATACAATTTTGAAAAATAACTTTTTAAACTCTAGCTTTCAAGCTTACATGCGCTTTTATGATATGTGTACATTCCAGCGAAAATTAAACTTCATTTCTGATAAGATAGCCTAATTGATACATGCATGATATCATTGAATAATTTTGTTTCGTCAGGCAAGCTATTGGAACGCTATTACTTGTACATCTTTATTTAATAACTGCATGAAGAAGTTATTATTGTGATATCATTTCTCACATTTATTACAAAATACGCATATGTAATATGTCCTAATTTTGTTAAATATTTGAGTTTGAATTTGGAAATGCCATACACCTTTGGTAATTGGTACAATCGATTTAAAACATGTTCCTAATAACAATTCGGAAGAAGGTAAATGAACAAAAATGACGAAATTTTAATCAAAAATGTTATACTGAGAATATGGTATAAAACGACGGATACCAGACGGTGTCATTACTATTCGTTTGATCAAAATGAATTTTATTTAAATTGTTTTAAATGTGAATCATTTTAATAGCATGTATTCATTAGCTGATTTATTACATATTGCGTTAAAACCACGCAATCTCAGGGGAGTGTAACTACTGCAGCGTAGTAGGATAATATTTGAATATTTATTTGAAGAACTATTTATTAGATTTTCTTAAAGATTAGTATTTGAATTGGAATTAAAATAAAGAATACTGCAAGAAAAGTAAGTGTTGATTTTTATTTCTGGAGTAGCAATGACAAGATACATGTATATAAGTTTTCTCCTGTGCTGATATTTGGAGTTATCTGCCCTTTATCATACCAAAAAATCTATTTAAGCCTTCTTAAAGTGGTTAAAATTATAAATGTTTTTATCTATTCAATCTATTCAAGCAGTTAATGTAGGGTGATTTCACCATGCATCGGACACCCTTTGGCTTTTGAATACATTCCCGACACCGCTAATGTCAAAATATAGATGAAATGTACATGTTACGTCACCGGGGTTTACAAAATGATATTTTTGGTACAAAATATGTTAAAATTTGATAAAAATAATAAATAACATTGATTTATACCGTAAGCAGTTTTTTTCACCATGGATCGGACACAATTAACCAAGGATCGGACAACTTTAACCTAGGATCGGAAATACGAAGAAGGAACAGCTTTTATTCCCTTTTCAGCAAGTTAATCCTTTCATGCGCTAATCAACGTCTCACCTTAATCATTATTAACGGTTTTTAGGTGAAAAGCAGAGTGTGAAAAGTTTGAGGTCTAAAAACATTTTATTAACTCGCATTGTCTCTGTCTCTCTCCTCTCTCTCTCTTTCTCTCCCCCTCTCTCTCTCTCTCTCTCTCTCTCTCTCTCTCTCTCTCTGACATCTAAAATGTAAAAATAATAATTATATATGATATCATATTATTTGATTTTTCGCAATCAAATAGATCAGTCAATCATTTATGAAAGATTGACTGGAGAGAGAGAGAGAGAGAGAGAGAGAGAGAGAGAGAGAGAGATTATCATTTCCCACGGTGCGTGTTATTGGTCGTGTGACGTTGCAAGCACATTGACATCCGCCATCGACAAGCTAGCAAACCGTCAGTAGTCATAAAAAATCAGTGTCAATTGGAACATGAACATAGGGAGAGGATAATTCGTATAGGTATAGCAGGTGTTGATGCATCTAGATCATTCCAGACTGTTACAGCTGTGTAAAGGTAAGTGTGTAAACATCCCTGTGACAGTGTAGTAGATTTTACAGGCATGTAGCATTTATTTGGAAAGGGGACATACTTATCTGATATGAAATGATCCTGAGACAAACAAAAATAAACACACAATACAAAACAAAATGTTCAATAATCTTGAAATCTAAATCCTGGGGGGGGGGTGTCACTTACTCACCTTAGACATAGATTTCCCTATGCTTTTTCCTATGTTATCAAAAAAGCAGTTTTGTTTGCTGCAAGAAAAAATGCCCTGCCCAATCTATGCCTGATAAATCAAAATCTTAGACCTATACTGCTGCATTTTATAACTATAACAAATTTTGTTTGGTAAAAAAAATATGAATACAAATGTACAAATTGCTAATCTTTTTATTTTTTTAACTGATTTTTGGCTTTTCTTTTTTCTGCATTTAATTTCTTTTTTCTCTCTCTCTCTCTCTCTTTCTTTTCCTCTTCTTTCTTAAGTTTTGACTGGTAAGCTTCATCACATGTGATGACGAAATACCCATCTTTGGAGCCAGTTGAAGGTTTGCTTTTTTCTTTAGCTGCCAGCTTTGGAACATGTGGAATATTTCCAAGAAAATCAACTGTTGGCTGGGCACTTTTCATCTGCTAGTAAGAAACATATTGATTGATGCATGTATGAATAAAATTAATTGTACAATATTTTGGTGATAAGTGGATGGGTGTTATGTATTGTCTATTAGTTGTATCATAGTTAAAAAAGAGCCCATTCCCCTCAGTTATTTAGAAGTTTATAATTATTTAAGGAATGAATTTAATATATTATTTGTTTTATACAATATAAAATGGTTTGGGGCAGTTTACAAATTATAAACCGCAAAACGGTATATAAAAAAGTGTAAACTGTTTCAAACCATTTTATATCGTATAAATCTAATAAATATTGAATTCATTGCTTATAATTTAATTTTTTTACTCTTCATTGTAGATGAAAAAAACCAAAACCGTCATTTGACCTTTAAAATGACGTAAATTTGTACAAAATTGTAACGTAACGTCAGGCTCATTGATACGTTTTTAGCTCACCTGAGCTGAAAGCTCAAGTGAGCTATTCTGATCACATTTTGTCCGTCGTCCGTCTGTCCGTCTGTCTGTCCGTCCGTCCGTCCGTCCGTCCGTCCGTCCGTCTGTAAACTTTTTACATTTTGAACTTCTTCTCTAAAACCGCTTATCCAATTTCAACCAAATTTGGCACAAAGCATCCTTATGGGATGGCGAATATAAATTGCAGAAATAAAAGTACGATCTGTATTCAAAGCGGAGAAAACCTTGAAACTGTGGAAAAAGGGGGGTGCATTTTTTAAAATCTTCTTCTCAAGAACTACCGAGGCAAATTCAACGTAGTTTAGCATAAATTATCCTTATGGGAAGGAAAATATAAATTGCAAAAATTAAGGTCTAATTCAATTTCAAATCTGAGTTATTACGAAAATAATGATAAAGGAAAGGCGTGTTCAGCTTCGGTTCGGTTCGGCATCCGGTAAAATGGGTAGGCAAGACTTGGCCTGGTCAAAACAAAAGATTGGCAGTTATTAATCTGCCAATCTCATTAAAATTTCAGGATATTTGATGGACCAGTTATATTTGTATTCGCTGTAAATATTGCCGCAAAATAATGCGTATTTGGAATTGACGATTGCCGATCTGCCCCGGCTTTTATTTTGCCACGGCCCGGGTTTGCATACCCATTTTACCAAGACTCGTATTCCATACTTCTAAAACGAGGTTCTTTGTTTAAAGCAGCTATGACATTATACGAAAAAGGGTCGATCTGACTATGATGAATTTGCTTGTTATGCAACAGTTCGTGTATGAAGGGAAA
This sequence comes from Magallana gigas, assembly GCF_902806645.1. NCBI lineage: Eukaryota > Metazoa > Mollusca > Bivalvia > Ostreida > Ostreidae > Magallana > Magallana gigas. The sequence continues at coordinate 132,792 of NW_022994879.1, forward strand.
TTTTTTGAAACATGCAAAATATATTGGTGCCGGTTTTGTGAAGTAAATTGAGGCTAAATATTTCAATGCGTTGACAGATTTCACACATGACGTTGGTGTTAGCTTGTTCTGATTTTCGTTTCGTTTTCATTATTTATGCTTTGTAATTTAACCTGTGAACTCTTGTATTTCGTGATTTTTACGTATCAATTCAAACAGAGACTTCGGTAAATCAAACAGTTAACTGTTTACCTGCGCAAATTAAGCAAAATCTGATGTATCAAAAAAGTACTGAAATACAATTCATTCTATCGGTAATTCGGCTTTATCTTTTGCGTAATGGTAGATTAATGCAATAGGTTTTGTTGAGATCGATGCTCGGCATTTTCTCGAGTTTATTCAGTTTAAATAGAGTTTGATATCGCTGAAGGAAATATGTAGGTATATATACATGTATATATATGATTCATTTCGAAAAAATAAATTGTGTTCTTTATTTGTTATAGTGCATGCATGTTTCTTGTGTTTAATTGTTTACAATTTCTATTTACTAACCATATTTGAGTGTTAAGCTTCGAATTATAAGCAAGATACAGAGATTTGCTTACAATTCTATGTTTGTACACAGATCTTAAAAACTAAAGATTGAAAAGGTAAAAAATTTGTCAATATTTATTAATATATCAATATTTATTAAGAAGTCTGTTCTGCCAGAAACCAATTTTAACAACTTATTGTATTGTAAACTTAACCTTTTTTCGTCATTATTACTCCTACTGTACATGTGATCCTTGACTGTGTTTGTGTACATTTGTATAAACTTATTTTGAACCTTAAATACCAATGAACTGGTCTTGAGTGAATAAAAGAATTGAAAATCTTAGGCCATTCTTTTTTTCCATTTTAAATGCTGAATAGGAAATACCAAGTTAAAAATCTTAAGCTGAATGTAATAAAGTCATATCAACAATTTATGACTGAAACCTAGGGAAACTGTGAGCTCTGTATCTTGCTTATAATTCTACGATTGACGCTGAAATTTTGGTTGAACATTAGAAATTCTATATGAATTAGAGTATGTTAAATACTTGAACAATGATATTCTGTATATACCTACTCTCTGGGGTCCCCTCATTATACAATAAATAATGTGAAATCTACATCAATTTTGATAGTTTTTCAGACACGAGTAAATAAAAACGACTTCTTTAAAACAGTTTCCATAGTTCTGACACATTTCTGTTATGGGGATAAAATAATTATCGCTATTCCTAAGAAAATATCACAGCGGAAAATTATCCTGGTTTGTACGCGAGGTAAATAACAGTCATTTAATTATAATGGAGAAGACAAATTAAATTTTTGAATGTTTTAATTTGAGGAATTGAGCACATTGAGGTACAATTTTCTTCTTCACATCTGTACATGTAGGATTTTAAAAATAAAATACAATAACTATTACATATTTTTTTTAAATACAATAACAAGTAAGTAGTTGATGAAACAAATGTACCTATATGCTCTCATATATTTTGATCGCTTTACAAAGTGGGGGGGGGGGGGGGGGGGGAGGGGCAGAACGAAAATATAGGGAATTGGAAGTTTTATACAACTTAACAGTGTACCCCTACCAAATGTTTAGTTTTATATCTTGCGTAGGATTTTCTTATTCTGGTAAAAAATAGTATTTCATTGAGGTACAATGTCAAATATTAGGTGTATGCAAAAATAAGTGTAAAATTCGAATACTTGACAATATTTATTTTTTGTTATTCTACCGAGGGACCATACGGCACAATATCTTTTGAACGCCAATTGTTGCTCAGGTGAGCGATGTGGCCCCATGGGCCTCTTGTTGACGTTAGTCTTACTATGACGTAGGCAACATTCTTTATACGATATAAAATAATTTAAATTTTAGCCAATCAGAAAGGGCGTTACAACCAGAATTGAATTATTTAAGATTAAGAAAAATGTTCAACGTGCTATATGCCTTTTCCTCTGCTGTGATATCATATTGAATTCATTTAGTTCTCTAATACATGTTACATGGATAATAAAGTAACTCAGTTTGTTTGTTAGAATGTTTAAGGTGTTTAAACCTTTGATTTCAATTTTTTCCAGGTGTGGAAAACTGAATCTCCATCAATGTTGACCCCATGCTCAAAGCATGTCTCATATAGCTGCTTCCGGCCAACTGTCAAGGAGCATTCAATGGCAGCCAAAGCGAGATCAGGAGGACATTCGCCATTGGTGCTCTCCATTGTTGGCTGCAGTGCTGGTATCTCCACATTCGTGACAGCAAACCCCATGTTCTTAAATGCTTCAATCTCATCGGCAGAGAAATTGGGGATTTCGGCATAAAGCTGGAAATCACTTTCATCCGCTGAAACAGTTAAGTAATATGGTAAGATGGACTCGGTTCTTTCAATTTACATTTAAACAAAAGGCTGATTTTAAATTGGATGGTCTGATACCTGACATATAGTATCAGTGATTGAACAGACATTTTGGTGTTCAAAATTTAATGTATATTTTTGATAGGTCACCTGAGTCACTCAGGTGACCTATTGCAATTGGTCTATGTCTGTCGTTGTGCAGTGTGCATGTAAAATGATTTAAGTACATGTATTAATACCAGATGGATGGTGATTAAATGTCAAGGTTGAATATTCAAAAGCTAGAACAGGTGAATTGAGTAACATATTATAGCTTTTAAAGCTTTTTAGCACACCTGAGCTGAAAACTAAACGAGGCCGAGTACAGAACGAGTACGCACGCTTTCGCGCAGCGTTTCATTTGTATTGTGACGTCATCTTTTTGCGTTGTTGACGCCATGGCGTGATAGTTTCAACTTCAGATCTTTAGCAAAAGTTGTTGAAAATACCTCGTTTGATGCTTAAAATTGATTTTATATTGTGGAATAAACATAAATGTCTCGAAGTATAAGCTATATTTGGGCTCGGGTCGAGAACGTGAAGAGGGTTCAGCAAGCCTAGCCCTCTCACGTTTTCTTAACCTGCCTAAATATAGCTTAATTCATATATTTCAAGACAGAAACCATGTATTTTATATTCATGACCCTTTATATGTGATGTTATATATTCATTTATTACTTAATTATGTCTGAATGTTTTAATAATACTATAAAGATCACCATTTCCGTTTTTGCCAAATAAAAAATAGCCATTATCTGACAAACTGGGAAATTGGGTATACAAAAAAGCAATTTTGATAAGATCCCTGGAACAAACCAGGAGGTAAAAGTTTTTTTTTATTTATCCATTTGATGCCTTTTAGCAATAACTTTAATATGTAGAACAGAAAAAGAAATCCCTAGGGCAGAAGTTTAAAAAAAATGTAAAAAATGTGCAAAATTGATACATTTCAAGCAAAATCCCATAGGGTCCTATGTTAAAAATTAACAAACTTTTAGATGACCCCTTAAACAAACGGTGTGGTAAATGTATTATTTTTTTATCTTAAAAAAATAATTATATCAGTAGAAATTCATGTAAAAAATTTCATTCAAAAATCTAGGGCAGAAAAAATTAGACCCGGCCTCGTTAAGTGATCTTTTCTGATCACTTTTTATCTGATGTCCGTATGTCTGTCTGTAAACTTTTTACATTTTCGGCTTTTTCTCCAGAACCACTGGGCCGATTTCAACCAAACTTGGCATGGGGCAAAAAAGCATCCTTAGATAAAGGGGATTCAGGTTTGTGAAAATAAAGGGCCAAACCCCCTTTCAAAGGGAAAGAATTAAGAATTATAAAAATTTGTTGGTATCTTTATTATTGTTATTTAAATGGAAGCATCCTAAGTAGTGTAGATTCAGTTTTGTTCAAATCATGATCCCTGGAGGTACGGGGGGGGGGGTCCAATTTTTACACACCAGTAGTATAATATAGAAAAAAAATCTTTAAAAATCTTTTTTCAATAACCAATTAGCCAGAAAAGCTGGAACTTGTGTGGAAGCATCCTCAAGTAATGTAGATTCAAAGGACTATGTAAGGTTAGGGCCTAAAATGGCCCCCTAAAAGGAATATCATTATTTTTTTGTAATTCTTTGTTTTCTTTGTACAGATATAAATGTGATGTTTAAACTTAATGTTCATTTTGATTCAAGTGCCCACAGTTAAGAAATACGGCATTCTAAAGACAACCTTTTCCCGCCATTTTTGCATTTAAGCATAAAAAAGCTTGTTTTCAAGCAGTTTTTCTTTCATCAAACATAAAGCACATGCTTGAACCAACAAAATATTTTAATCAGAGATGTATCTAGCCAAGTCTAATACTAGTAAGTGACAAAAAAATTGTCCTGGTTCAAGCATGCGCTCTATTTTTCCCATTCGTAAAAAGATAAGAAAAATGTCAATTTTTTGACTAATTTTGATTGAATTATAGAAATAGTGTCACTTCTGACATCATGTACTGCTAGTGAGTGCAAATAAATCAAACAAATATGTGAAAAATATATTTTATATCAACTCTTCTAAATTATAACATGACATTTTATTGTACCCGAGAGACTTTAAAAAATGGTGAATTATGGGGGCTCAATTTAACTCTTATCATATATAGTTCTTTGTTCAAATGATTCCCAGGGTTGAGTGGGACCACAGTAGGGGGGGGGGGGCAAATTTTTACATAGGAATATATAGAGAGAAATCTTTAAAAAAAATTTTAAAAAATTCCTCAAATAGTTTAGATTCAAGTTTGTTCAAACAATTATCCCCAGGGTATGATGGGACCAAATTGGGGGGGGGGGGGTCAAATTTTTACATAGGGAGGTATAGAGAAAAAAAACCCTGTAAAAATCTTCTTGAAAAGCATTCAGTCCAATATATTTATATGTTTAATTTTGATGTTTTGGTGTTTACAGGTGCTATTCAACCTTACGGTGAAAAACTCTCTCAGTTTCCGAATATGCAGTGGAAGCAGCAACTGAGGGAGTTGAATGAGGGAGGGCTGGTGTACATTCTCCAGCCATGTCACAATTTGCAGGGAATGATATGTAGGAAGAGGTCATTGCTTCAGGGTTTCCCTTTGCACTATCTCCTGATATTTAGAAAAAATTAATTAAACAGTACTAATCAAACTTTCCATTAGCTATGTCCATATATGATAGAAATCATTATTAATCAGTGTTAATGTTCTATATTTAAAATACAATCTTCTTTAAATTATGACATTTACATATTTTGTGTGTACCTGCAGGATCAGCATACAGTTGTGATGGCAGATAGTCTTCATTTGGAATGGCAGATGGATTGAATGGATAAATACCAGTCACCCTGAACCCATTTACAAGATAATCAGGTTTTAGACTGCTCCATGACTTTGTGAAAAGCCGAAAAAAGTTGGCATGAGTCACAGGACATGCTGTCTCTGTTGTGAAGGAAGAACTGATTTCTTGCCATTTTTTTTCAAGGGTCCAAACACAGATCTAAAAGTGAACATGTCCATGTATAACCAATATATAGAATTCCATTGAATGCATCCATTAGCCAGTTAGTCTTAGGTCATGTATGTGTTACTTGAAAAAAATAATGACCATAGTAGAAAACAATAGTCATGTAAATATTAACACCTGTCTAAAGGTTGCAGCCAATGTGAGCAGTGAGCAGGCATTTCCATAAGAATGATCTGGTTTTCTCGTGCACTTTCAATGAGTTCCACATGATGGTGGCTATCATGCCCATCGAAAATGAGAATTTGGGGTCGTTCCTCGAACCATAGGAGGGATATGCCCTTTAAGGAGAAATGCTCTTGTTTAAACAAAGACGCATTGAAATGCCCCAAGCACTTTGTATCTGAGGGAAAGCAAACAATTTGTAAGGAATGATGAAATGTAATCTACAATGTATACCTGTTTTGTCCACCCAGAATCAGACACGCTGATAAAAGACCCAAAGGGGGCATTTTCTGTGTCCCAGGATTTAAGTGCTTGCTGCGTTTTGCCTTTTGTGATGAAGTGAGGAGGCATCATTACACCTGCTGCATTGCCACATGCCAGAATTGTGATGTTCTCTCGATTCCCAGATTTCGAATGAATGTATTTTGTGCCTGTTCTGGATTATGCAAATTGAAAAAAAAGATTTTTTTTATCCATTTTGTCATATTTTTACTCTCTAAGTGTCACATTTTTATCATTTTGGCTTTTATTAGATATTTTATAATTTCGTGGGTGTAGATATTTTATAATTTCATGGGTTTTGATATTTTATAATTTCATGGGTTTAGATATTTTATAATTTCATTTCAAACACTTTGGTTTTAAAATTATACCATTTAACTTTAAGAATGGACAGGCATGCAATATTATGTGGCTTTGTGTTCCAGTTTGAAGTTGCTTTCTTTAGAAAGCATTCTACGAATTCAGCAGCAGAAATACGATATACGATGTACATGTACCAACCCACACTATATTGACTTTCTCACCTCAAACTTTTGAGAGTGGATTTTGGAAATTTATTTTTGTTGTATGACGTGCAAAAAAGAAAAAAAAAACAGGGAAAAAAACACCACAGCCCACACGGAGGTCAATATTATTTATTCAAAATTACCGATATAAAACGGGCATCTGATCCGCGTATATGGTGTGTTTTAATTGTGGAGGATTATCCGATATTACCTGGCTACAACAAGTGGGGAATCAGAAGAGAGCGCAATGAAACTCTCGTCCATATTCCATATGTTCATTGGTTTGTTGTCCAGTCTGTTTGTAGTCAGAACGTCGTTTAAAGCAAAAAAGTACTTGTCCGTTCGTTGTCTCGTCATCATTTGATGTCGGATTGTGGCAGTGGCCTCCGGCTGTCGAAGTGAGACTTCACCTCCATTCCTCTTTTTGAACAGCGTCCACCATTTCTCCGAGGGTGCACCATTTTTAAATGAAACCCCCCTCTTCCTAGCAAGTGCCCCAGCGGCACGCAAAAAGTTCCGTTTACTGAAACCTACGCCCATCTCTGCCCGTTCGGTAGCACTTTTAAGAAGCTGTTTTTCTTCATCCGCTGTCAGAACTGGGGTTTTCCCATTAACTGCCCCGTCTTTAACCCTGTCGGTTACATGATCATGTAATGTTGATTTTGGTACATTGTACTTTTTACTTGCTTTCAGCAAGGACAAAAAGCCATTTTTAACTTCGTTCACAGCCGCCGCCATGCTCTCTGGTGACCACCTTCTTCTTTTAGAAGGATACATCTGTAATGTTTTATTTTACTCTGCAAAATAAATTATTCGTATCTCTATTATCAAACTTTTAATTTATCTCAAAACTGCACGTTTCGTTGTTTTTGAAAATGGAGGTGAGTGGGGGGTGGGGGTGTATCTTGACAAGCAAAAAAAAAAAAAAATACCCAAAATCAAAACAAAAATCCTAATCCGAAGGGGGATGGGATAGCATATTGCACATCTAGCTTGACATTTTATTATTTTGCCTTTTTCAGTTCAATTTTTTACGTGCTCTTAAAGAGGGGAGGGGCGCTCCATGTTAATTAATTTATTTATTGCAAATTAAAGAAAAATGTTCGTGCGCGAAAAAGTTGGATGCTACATGCGTATTAAAATATACGAGCTACCATTCCTATTTTGTGTGTAAGGATATCGGATGTAGATCAATAAATTTAATTCCAAACCAAAGAAAATGGTGAGGGGGGGGGGGGGGGGTCGCACTTTGACGATTATTTAATTGTAAAGGGAGCCGGGGGAAAGGGGGGTGGGTCCTGTAGGTCCTAGGATTTAATGAACATTAGTCGGCTATTTTTTGTTTATCCAAATGAATTAAATTTTTTATTTATTTTTATCAATTTACTATAGAAAGGTTGGGGTGTCTATCTTAATAGTTCGTAAATATAGCTTTGGATATAAATTATATTAATTAATTGCTGCTTTTAACTAAACAAAAATGATTTTAATAAAAGTAAATGTACACAGAGCAAATGACAAGAATTAGACCCACAAGAACTTACGAAAGCCGAATAGGGCCACATAAAAAAATATTTTTATCTCGTAATTACGAGAAAAGATCTCGTTATTACGAGTTAATTATCTCGTTATTACGAGAAAAGATCTCGTTATTACGAGTTAGTTATCTCGTTATTACGAGAAAAGATCTCGTAATTACGAGAAAAGATCTCGTTATTACGAGATAATTTTCTCGTTATTACGAGAAAAGATCTCGTTATTACGAGATAATTTTCTCGTTATTACGAGTTAATTTTCTCGTTATTACGAGAAAAGATCTCGTTATTACGAGAAAAGATCTATATAAAATGGTGCGTTTCTGAAAAAGAATTCGACTGGATCACACTTTAAGTCTATCTTTTTCATTCCAGAAACGTTGATTCAATTTTGATCAATATTTAAAAATAACAACGATCATTATTCATTAATTTCTACATATCAAAATGATTGGATTTGACATTTTATCTGGTATTAATAAAAGGAAAGAACTTTATGTAATTTTTCTATTCAACTTATATAATTACATTATAATCCCACTCCGAAGTAAATACCAGGTAGTCCTATTGTCGTTAAAACACAGTTTTATTAGTTACAGGTCACTTTAATGACTATATAGTTTCAGTCATGGATATGGATACACAGGATTTACCCGAATTTGTGTTTTATATGTTCATACACAACCCACATGTATATTGAAAATAATTGATTTTATATAAACATTTTGGAGTCTGAAAAAAAACCACGTATCCTTCTTAATGACATATAGTTCAATGAATTTTTTAATCAATTTGCTTTGCTAATTCTTCTGAAATTTCTTTAAAACTGCTTGGTCCGATTTTATATCAAATTATGCGTTTTAAACGATGATCACATGTGCAAAGTAAGTGTATATTAATAGACATTACAGTAGTTCATACACTTTATATAAAAAGAATAGAATAATGAAACGCGCCATTTCAAAAATAGATCTTTTCTCGTAATTACGAGATAATTAACTCGTAATAACGAGATCTTTTCTCGTAATTACGAGATCTTTTCTCGTAATTACGAGATAATTAACTCATAATAACGAGATCTTTTCTCGTAATTACGAGATAATTAACTCGTATAAACGAGATAATTAACTCGTAATAACGAGATAATTAACTCGTAATTACGAGATCTTTTCTCGTAATAACGAGATAATTAACTCGTAATAACGAGATCTTTTCTCGTAATTACGAGATCTTTTCTCGTAATAACGAGATAATTAACTCATAATAACGAGATCTTTTCTCGTAATTACGAGATAAAAATATTTTTTTAAGTGGCCCTATTCGTCTTTCGTAAGAACTAGTCTTTACACATATTTTCACCATGCATCGGACATCGTCCGATGCATGGTTAATATGCGTCCGATGCATGGTTAATTAGCGTCCGATGCATGGTGAAATGATTAAATTTTACAAATTGAACGCTACAATTAATTGACTATATTTGAAATGCTATTTTTATTAAAATTTGGTTCAAAGTTTGTCCTTTTCACTTTATGGATCAAATACTAAAGCATGTGTACAACAATATGTAAAGAAAGATAACTCTAATGTTTTGATGATTCATAAAATCCCGGCACCTTACCTTTCAAAGATGGCGAAATTGACGTCACTCGAAGGTCAGTGTAGTGCGTTTTTACGAAACACGTGATACAAAAAATCGCGATCGTTTTTGTGTTTAGGTCTTGGACTTTAAAAATGTTTAGAAGAAAACACGAACTCATAATGAGTATTTTGTATGTTTAATCGTCCGATCCAAGGTATGTGTCCGATGCATGGTGAAATCACCCTATTTCATTAATGGAAAATATCTAAAAACAGAATTTCATGCTATTATTATATAGAAACAATTTTTACAAAGCCGAATTACATTATCCTGATGCATTGAATATAAAATACTTTTAAATATTTCATCAGTTTCTCATTCATTTAAGCAGAAAAAAGTATTTTAAAGGAGTTTTATGATCACCTTATTGTTTAAAAAATATTTTATAAAAATTTTTAGGGGGGGGGGGGGGGGTCAAATTTACAAATTTTGTAAGTAAAATAAACAAAAACGAAAAAGATACCCGCTCTGGTTTTTAAGAATTATATTTTATATAAATATGATTTTTTAAAATTTGCAATTGATTTATTTTTTCTTTGCCTGCAATTTTTTGAGAGACTTTCAAAAATACAGGGTGAAAATTGAATGGTGGGTAATATCATACCTTATGAGTATTAATCACCTTAGAGAGTTTCATGAAAATCTGAGATGGTGTGTGCAATGACCCTATAGTAATCTTTTAGTCTTTACAGAGAATTGGTGTTAAGAAGCTACAAATGTAAAATTGTTCACGCACGACGGACGACGACGGACGAAAACAAATAGTAATCATTTGTCATTGTTCAAAGTATTTGGCTAATTAGATAAAACTCATGTATGCATTCTTTCAATTTTGTTAAAGTTTGTGTTTTTATGAATTGCCTTCAAAATTCATTTGAAAAAAGAAGACGTAAGAGCTCCCTTACCCTGAAGACATCATGAAGTTATCATCTTTTTTAGTGGAAAACTTGGAATTGGTAGATTTAACTTTGTTAGTAGTATGACGTTCATACACATTGTAATGTTAGTGGAAACTCGCATCCTTTTGTACAACCGCAAGAGACCTGAGGAATTAAAATCTTTGAAGTAAGACAGGTTTCGAACTCCAATTTTCAACCAAAAATATGAGGTTTTAAATCCATGATCTCAAATTTTGTATTTATTGCTCCTTTTCCATTTTATTTTTAGTCTGCAGTGTTACAGAAATCGTTCAAAACGAGTATGTGAAACTGATCTTTCTCCGAGAGAAAAGCTCTGCAAATTTGAAAAAGAAATGTGGAAAGGTGAGCAATTCGTATGTTCAATATTTTTTTAGATACAAATATTCACATTCTATTTCTTTACACAAGTGAGGGAGGTGAAATTTAGCAAAGAGAGCCTGAAATCCACAGGAAGTGTGCAGATGATGGTGATTATTTTCATGCATTTAGAAATGCTTGTGCATGCTATAAGTTTTTACCATGCATGCATGTACACATGTAGTGATGATCCATGCTTCATGTTCAATTACCTTTTGCAGCAGAACCAGGCCCAGAGACCATAAAACTTAGACAAGCTTACTTCTGATCTAAGTCTCACTTTTACAAATGGAACCTATAGTGGGAAAGTGAGACTGAGATCAAAAGTGAGCTCGTCTAAGTTTTATGGCCCAGGGGCCTGGTCATCCGAAGAGACAGATAAAAGAGAAGGGTGAGTTATCAGTTAGTGGAGATATCTTCGTTTTGTTGAACACATGTAGATTCTTTCTGCTCCATGCAGAAGCATACTTGTTTCATTTGTGTGTGTGTGTGTGTGTGTGTGTGTGTGTGTGTGTGTGTAAATGTAGTGTGATAAAACTCATCCTAGTTCATCTGTTCATTATGTTAAAAATCATAAATTGCATAAACAATTAACTAAGCTAGGAATAATTCCATATAAGATACTTAATATTATATTCAATTCTTGTGATAAGCTATTTGACACTTACATTACGTTTCAATTGCTTCTTTGTTTATACAGGTCAGCCATATTGGTTCTTATTTCAAAATTTTTTATATTAGAGTTTAACTGATGAGCTAAGCACCGGTAATTTAATCAAATAAGGTGTATTGTAACATTTCAAGGTTGGCTGATCGTTCTTTTGTGTACTCACACTATATAAAGGCGTGTTTCGAGTTATTTGCCTTGTGTCCACTGCTTATAACACCCTAATTCTTGGGTAAGCTCATCTTACCGTACAAAATACATTATACCGACTTCGGTATTTGATTTGATAATGTACTGTTCAATAAAACTTTTTTTCTCAGTGGATTAACCTCTTTAGATTAAGCGCCGTTGTTTAATAATATTTTGAATTTCGAGCCCGATCTTAATAAGAATAAAAACGTGTAGTATTTTTTTCATTTTCCTTATTTTAACTCTAAAGTGAAATTTGTATTATTTTCAGTGTCATTTTTTTGTCATTTTCATATACTTTTCATTGATTTGTTCAACCGGAGGAACCAGTTTCTCATCTACATTCTTCATCTTTTGCAAATAAATTTACTTTGATCTTTGTTCATTTATTTTTGCCGACTGTACTATTCAGCAACTACAGACAAGTAGGAGTCACCCCTATACCCGACTATCCCAGGAGCAGGATTTATCCCCCAAGGAATCTAAAAGGACAAATTGTTACCATTTTCGGCTGCACAGTACCCGGAAAGCTTTCAACTTTATAAGGTAATGTAAATAAAATATTATTAATTATAGAGATACAAATCTGATTATATGTATATATTGATTATATTTATTTGATTTTTTTCTTGCATCTAATTATACATACTAATATATATAACATACGTTATTCAAGCATTTTCTATTCAATTTGTGTTGTTTCAAAGTGTACATGATATCAGTTTCATAGTTAATAAAAATTTCCTGTCTTATTTCAGGATAATGACCGAAAGCACACCAGCAAGTCGACAAAGAAGTGGATAGGGGAGAAGGAAGGGACTGACAGACGGTGTCATGGTCAACCCCGCAATATCTCCTCACCTCAATCCAATTGAATGTCTGCAAATATGCAATTCTGCAAGTGTGAGATGGAGTCTGTCACATTGGTCAGGTACAGACTATGGCCGTCTTCTTCTGAAGTACCCCGAGTTGCGTTTGATTTTAAATTGATGGAGTTTGCTGTGGTCATTCAGCTTGAGGGTTGTTTGTCTTTAAAATCTTTCTGTGATGCCATTATTCAGTCTCAGAATGGATTTCCTGTTATGGTGCGACCTGATTAGGTAATTTTTTTTTCTGTTTATTTATTATTTATTTTCACTTTGCCTTAAAGATGATCTAATTACACAGGATCAACATAGAAATGCTTTGTAATAATGAAAATCACATTTCCTCAGTTGTCTTGCTTTTTATTGCATTATTATTTATATAAGTTACAGAGAGATGATGAATTTGATAATTACTTTATTAAAAATCAATGTAAACGCAAGGATCACTTCGTCCAGCACCAGACCTTTTTAGAGGAGTAACAGTTGAGATTATTAGCCAGATTTATATTCTATGAATGTTTATTTTCATAATAAAAAGTTAATGTCACAGGCAACTCAAATAAGTGATGGTTAATTTTGATGAAAACAGTTTTGAGTTATATTTTGGCCAAAATAAATGTGGTAAATAGAGAACCAATCAATTAATATAAATCTTATTTTAGCATTATGATAAACTATTTTAAATTAAGCCATGTCTTCATCACAAAAATTGATTTGAATAAACTGATATTCAAATACAAAAAATACTTGAAATACATGCAATTAAAGCTAAACACCGCTGGTATATAGGCACCGTCACACAGATATATTAACCCTTTGATTTTTGTTACACTAAATTGCACATCTTAAACTTGTTGATGTATAGCTTTCCTTTCATGGTCTTAAGATTTTATGCATTTATTTATTAATTTATGTGCATAGTATCTTTGTATATGATGCATTGACATGTTTATTTGATATTACCGTTCTCCTGATTTGAAAGACATCAAAGTACTGAAGAAATGACGGGAGTTGATTTTTTCGATGTTTATTTATTTGAAATCAATGATATGTTATTTTGCATGACAAGTACATGTAGTTTCTAATTTGAATTACGCACATTTTTATAATATAAATCTTTGGACTTTTTCGACAAGAATGTCGATCGAGAAACCCCCATATGACTAATGTTAAATGATATTTAAAGATAAAATTAATTCAATCAAACTATGTATCAGTGATAGAAATATTTTTCGAAAATTGTATGGATCCAAGCAATATTGAAATATAGTCTCGTTCAACCAAACGCTCGGCTGACACCGTAAATCTCCGACAAGGATTTATGGAGACAGCCGAGCGTCGAGTTGAGCGAGACTATATTGAACTCTGGCGTAGGAATACAAACGACTACAAAAATATTTAAATTGTCGTACCATTTAAAATCTGACTATTTTCAAGGTATTTATAAATAATTTTCCTTGAAAAACAATGCTTTAGCATACGTTACATCGAATTCATCAATTATTTTTAAGAATTAAGTCTTGTTACAGCAATGATTTGTGCTGAGGTCCAAACACTGTTTCACTTTCGGTTTGTCCTGTATCTACCATCTGCATGTGCAATTTTGAAATTTTGGAAACAAGTATTTGTTACATAGAAATTTCCCACAATGCAAGTCGAATCGATTGAAAACACGGAGAACTTCAAAGGGTGTGTATAGAAATGCTTCAGATCCTTCTGATCTGTTTTTTTTACTAGTCCACAGTCATGAAGTCGGGAGCTTCTGATTTTATTTTACTAGTCGCCGATCATAAAGTCAGATGCTTCTGTCTGATCTTGTGTTGACTATTTTCCGGACCAAAAAAAAAATTGCATTGTTTACCTTACAGGGTTGCTCCTATTATTTTTGTTTAATTAGCTATTCCAATTCTTTATGTAAATCTAATTTCTTCGAATGCAAGATACATTCATAATTTAATGTGCTGGATGGGGCGGATAAAACCCTTTTTTGTTATATTCAGGGGTTGTGATCGGTGTTCAATGGCGACTCATCTTTAACAAATGTATTTGATTATATAGCTTTGTATTATAACATGTAACATACTTGTAATGTAAATTGAAAAATATTTTTCTTTTAAATTATATGTTATGCTTGGTAATAACTGAGCTCACATGTGTCAAACCGAGCACAGGCTTCTATAAATTATATTTGTTCACATGCAGCACTATTTAATGAAGTACTGAGACGCAACTATAAACAACCCAACATTTAAGACATTCATCTGTAGTATATCGCTGGAACGTCAATCGCAGACATATAAAACGTACGAATTCTTTAATAAGGATCATCAGTTCTTCCTGAAAATGTATCATTGCCTATAATATTTTTGAAATATTTTTGGGGATTAGTCACACTTTATTTTTCATAATTTTTTGGCCCATGTTCACGTGCACCAAATAACCAGAAAAGAACAGTTTGATATCATGTCTATGATAACTGTATAGATGCACCTATACCTGACTTGCGTCTAAAAACAAATATCAATGGTGTATGAATGAACCATTAAAGGAAATCATAGACAATTATTAAATGTCATAGCCGACATGATGTACTATTGTTTATATTTCAACAAATTTGATTAAGACGAAATATGAAGTACTTTTATATGTAGTTGTACTTTATTAACCAGTATTTTTCGCTTTTTTGCCAACCTTGAATTGAACGACACAAGACCTTCATTGTCACATGCTTTATACTAATTGATCCTATCCCTTGATTTGGCAATTAACATAGTATCCAACGTCTTCTCAAATTTGGAATACACTACCACACAACATATCATTGCCGAAATTGTTAAATCGACACTGGCAAGTGACGCAGCTATCTGCAAGCACTGACCGATATAAAAATGCTTTACCTGCACAAATATTTAGACACAGGGCAACCTTTTCTTTCATCAGTACACGCTACAGTTCACACTTTAACTGATGATCTTTGTCTCTTACATGATGTCTGGACTTCATCAAGACATTAAACAGTTCTCTGTTAATTCGACCTATTACATCGTTGATGTCAGCAACCAATGCTTTGTATAGTCAGTACTGTGGTTTCATTAATATTCAAGGGTATCAATTTTCGTGGATAAAGTGAAAATCACAGTTTCAAGGATACGTAAATTCGAGGCCAAGGACCCCATCAATACAAAATGATAACAGAAATTTCATTTCAGTGAACATTCAATTTCGTGGGTCAATTTGACAATGGAATCCATGCAAATTGGTATTCAACGAATATTGATGAAACCACAGTATCAGTTGGTCTCTCATTCGATATTTTTGGAAGTTAGTTATGTTTTCCCTTACGGAATGCGGCACTGTCTCCATCTGTAGTCATATGGCTAATGGGGTAGGTTCTCTGTAAGTAATTCATGACAGATTTCCTCGGTGGTGAAGTGTTCACTTCATGGTATAGGATGCTGAGCATTTTCCTGGATGATATGGGCATTTGCCCATTTTTGTACGCTTACGACAAAGCTTGTTTTTTTGCAGCGACCCTATGGTTTTTTTGTCTCAGTGGTAAGATTTTCACATATGCTATAAGTACCCTGTGGTGCAGACTGGAATGGATTCCTGTCCCGATACCAGTCTAGTGGATTGTTGTTGTGGCCGTCACCTTCAAATGGTATACGTGTAAGGCGTGGGTATAGGCAGTTTCCAGAGTGTCCTTCAGGTACTTTCTTACCTTCTTCAACCATCTCCACCATCATGGGACCATCTTACTCCCACTGATTTGCAGTCCGGTGTATGATAGAGCTGGACAGTTGAGGGCCAGGAATATTTCTTGTAGGATGGTCCCCATTATCGAATTTTCCATTAAGGCTACCCATAGGCTTATGTTTGGTTTAAGCAGTCTTTGGACCCCGGCTGTCTGTCTTCATTTCTTCCTACAGATTTTTTTGTTTTGACCAGAAGTTGCAGTACAGGCATTTAAGGGTCTATTTCCAGTAAACTTCTTTTTGTCGTTCAGCTTTAAAGTCAAATTCAAGACACGTTAAGCAGTCAGTTGTTTGTGCTTCAGGTTGGCAGCGTTGAATATCTTGCTGGTCTTCCCAATGTGAACCATTCTGTAGGAGTTCTCAGTGGCGTAGGTACCTTTTAATTTACTGTATTCAAAAAAAGGTAGGGGCTCGGGGGGCGAAGCCCCAGGAAGCTCCTGGATTTTATGTTATTTGAATGACAAAACAGCCTTAATAATAGGACATTTTTTAAGTATAATGATTCCAATAAATATTAACAAAAGTTGCTGAATTCCGAGACAAACATTATTTACCGGGTACTCTTCGAATATTTTCTTAAAAATTTTAAGACCCCGATGCTCTTGGATTTTAGGTTTTAACTTTTAGATTTACAGGCTTTTTGATGATGAAATATTGTAACAAAATGTTACAATTTTACATACTGTATGTGGAAGGGAAATGTTGAACTTTAATAGAATGTGTAATTATATATGAAACACTAATACCCCAGCGGAAACCAACTGCATATGACTAAAGATAATAGGCGTTTTGAAACAGGTCTATTATTCAAACCGTAACATACTTACCTAAATGACAAATTTTTGATCAAGTTTATTAGAATGTATTGTGACTTTGTCAAAATTTTATTCACCCGACCGCCGACTTTAAATTACATGTAAATATAGACTGACAGAATACAATTACGGACAAACACTCAAAACTTGATGTGTTTTCAGATTTTAGTATGAATATTTAAACTTGAAAGGAGTTAAAAGTTATTCATCTCATTTTAATAAGTTTATTGTAGATCATTCTTTAAGCCAATAACATGAAAGTCAAAGGTAAAGCATCTTCCATATTAATTTATGATTCACACGAACTTCCATTTTCTGTGTTTTAATGAGGCAAACTCATCAATGACCTGATTGACATCGATTTCTACTTCTCTGTGTATATGGAGGAGGGCAAGTGATGATAATCTTTCTTGATTCATGGTGGAACGCAGGTATGTTTTGACACATTTGTCAACTTTACGTGCAAACAATAGGAAACTCAAATCATAAGACCTATGCTTTGCAAAATGTTGTGTATTCATTTGCGTTTTTGCGTAAAGGGCGCTACGCCACTGGTTCTGCTCCTGTTAGTTAGGGGTTCATTCTCAGGTATTGTGCATGCAGTTCTTGAGCGGAGTTGAAAGATGGGACAGTGGTATCTATAGCTAAGGCCACATTCAGAATGCATTTCCTATCTTGCGTATATGTATTCTAATTTAATTTGCAAATACCTTGATGGCTGCCCCGTTTTTACCTGCTCCTTTTTGCCCAGAGCCTCTGCAACGGTAATTTTTGGCTGTGAAATGTGCACTCTCATTTTTGCTCTGTCCCTTCATTTTTTTAATTGTTTAATACTCAGAAGAATATATTCTGGTAAGGCATTCAGAAACTTTTAACTCATGTGACCTATTGCTATCTGTTTTCGTCCGTCGTTGTCCGTCGTGCGTTAACGATTTTACATCTTTCACCTCTTGAAAACTACAAGGCTGATTGATACTATTTTTGGTGTGAGGCATCTCTATGGTAATCTAAATTGTAAAATTCATGGCACTACCATCCCCTGGGCGGCACATGTGGGGCCAGATATAAAAAAGCCAAATTTTTTAAAATCGTTTTCTCTACTCCCACACATGTGTGGAAAAAACTTGTTGAATAGTTATGATGTCCATGAAACCATGAAACAACAAATGCCTGGAAGAAATGTACGCATCTTAGCAGTTAACACCATTCTACATATACAGCAAACTTTTCTTCTCCCATTGACAACAGCTTGTCTTTGGCCAGTATATAGATGGAATTAAGTGAGGTCCTCTTGCTTTTCTTTGAAGAGAAAAGGAATGTCTGCTAGAGTTATGCAGTCTTCTGCGTCTACAAATTAAATAAAGCATTTACCTTCAGAATTTTTTTTCAGATTATGTGTAGTTTATTAGTTAATTATTTTCATGAACTCTTTCTTTAAATAAAGAGTCCATTCTAAAGTATGTATAACTAATCACTTAATGTTTTTTTGGTTAGAACTGATTGTGGGCAACATAAATAATGTTTATATATTGCTTCGTCCAATCAATAAATGTGAAGCTTCTTTAGTTGTCTTACTGAGAACTTGATGTACATTCTTGTAATAGATATTGTCTCTGATCGCTAATCCAGTCACACCTGTAGCAGAAGCAGAGATGGGTTTCGTTGAAGGAGTGACATACTTATAAAGTACTTGATCATTAATACAGTAGCAATACTATTTAAAACGTACACTGTAAAAAAATGTGTAAAGCTCCGAAAGATTTTTCTAAACACCAACCATGTTAGAGATTTTTTATGTGTTTAATTTTTTAACATGTTCTTAACATATTGACAAAAGTGCTTAAAATCTAAACATGCTACTCATGTTTAGCGATTAGGTTATAAACATATGAAATTTCAGGTGTTTAAATTCTAAACACATTTATTCAATGGTTCTAAGGCATATATTTTGAAATGAGACTGGAATATACATTTCAAACTTTTATTAAAATAATCTTTCAGATTTTCGAAAATGTACAGATAATTTTAAGCACTCATGTATTCAAGTTTTAATTGTCTTTTCTACAGTTCTGATTACAAACGAACAGAATGTTCACTATTTTATTTTCAGACATGTGACAATCTAATGACTCATTGGCTAGCTCATCATCAACCTTTCTGGAAAACTTGAGGTAGTTGGTAATTCTTTCTGTCCTGAAGTACATAGTGTTAAAGAAATCCCTACAACTGATATTGTTTAGGATATGTCAGATCTAGCGCATAATGCGGAAAGATTAAAATGTTCAACGCTTCCTTTATGTTGTGCCCCACATTCATACTGACACCATCACCAACCACGATACAAGTTGATACAGATTCATCTCCATTAGTGACAACAACAAGCCTTGGTGCCTCAGATTTTTCCCCAGTCAGTACCATGTTGGAAGACTGTATAATGAAATATCGTTATATAAAGATAAGTCAGTCATGTAATTTTCTTTCTCAAATT
Source organism: Magallana gigas (assembly GCF_902806645.1). NCBI lineage: Eukaryota > Metazoa > Mollusca > Bivalvia > Ostreida > Ostreidae > Magallana > Magallana gigas. Next base: position 152,431 of record NW_022994879.1, read on the forward strand.
TGTATTTTCAGGATAAAAATTATTTGCATTAATTCCTTGAGTAGAAATCACATATCTTGCAAATTTATGGATTTATAATATTGGCACATGGAAAGACCTAACGACACACTGGTCTATTAGGCAGTAATGCTATACTATCATTAGATTGAATGTCTTTTGAAAATAAAGCATACACTTGATTTAATGAGTTCTTAAAACACAATCTTGCAATCAAAAATACCAAAACGTAAAGTCCACACAAGTCGGAATTACGAGGCTCAAGTTGCATAGATTTGAATTTACATTCTACACTGTTTTTCTTCAAAAAGTTTTGAATATCGTGATTGTAATCAGCTGGTGATTTTCCAAGGCTGTCAAAAAACTCTGCTTGGGATGGGCTGCGTATGATTATTGACACCCAATGTTCTCCAGGCATAGGTAAAGGTTGTGTATTGACGTTGAAGGCACTTGGATAATGTGTAACGATTTGAGGTAATGTATTACTAGCAAATACACCTTTTACGTAGCGTCTTAAGCAGGGGTCCATTTTCACTATGTTCAGCAGCTGTGTTGAATTCATGGCTGAATGTAGTTAATGTCACGTGATTTGTCGACTTCCAATAGAGATGAAAAGGTAGCAAACACAATGGCGTTAGTAGCTTTAGTTGTTGCTTGTTTGAATTTCAGCTCCAATCTGGTGTTTCCCCGACGAATCAGGTTTAAATACTCTTCTCCAAATCCACAAGGATCTATAGTAAAAACAAATAGCGAATATCCGTTTCCAAAATCATCACGAGTGATTATTAGTCCAGCGTCATTGTTCCATTTTCCAGAGGCTTCAAACAAACGGGTGTAAGCTGATGAATACAGTCCCGTTGAAAAGTCTGTTTTCAGCGGTCTACCGGGTACGCTTTCCCCGTTGATGTATACCCCAACGTCAGTTAATCCCATATGCTCAAAATTAAAAGGATTGGCCGTGTAATCCCCATTGACGGCTTTCTGGTCCACCAAAGCTACCACGATGCGATCAGGGACCGCCTGAGGAAAAATGTTGTCCCAGTAAAACTCTGTGGATCCTTTAGGAATAGTATTCATTTTCAATTCATTTCGCATAATGGTATACTTCACAGTGGTTGCTTCTATATGTTTACTGTGGTTCAACAGAACACCGGGATCTACTCGCACCTTGGCCACTTTGTACACGACGTCCAGCAACTCTAATTTGTAAGCCGGTGAAGATTCAGCAGACATGATGAAAAACGGGGCACTGGATCTAAAAAGTTTGATGTAAATGTCTACCCCGTTTATCAGATATTTATCTATATCAAATATGTCCTCCATCAGGTTTCCCTCTAGCTCAAAGACTGCACTTTGCTGTGTGTATCCATATCGCAGGACCAGTCCAGTATTCCCTTCATTGTATGCATTGGCATCACCGAGATTTCCCTCTTCTTTATAGAACAATTCTGATTGTTTCTGTGAATTGAGTTCATCTTTCCCACTGAACAAAATTGTCTTGAAATAAGCCTTCCACGGATAGTTCGTATTGAAAGGAACTAGTTTGTTGTTCAAATAGACATCCATCTGGGAGAACATACTCTGAAGGGGCAAATTTACAATGCCTGTTTTTTCATCACTGGTCAGAGCCGTTCCATCTGCTTTCAAAATTCGGGCTTTTACGTACAATTTACTTCTCTTTAAATCGACGTATTCTGCTCCCGAACCAGATGCTACGATTTCAATGGGTGTATCTGACACTCCTATGCTAGAAATCGGTCTTGCTTCTGTAAAATACACTTTTTCGACCGCTACCTGATTAGTTGGAGACGCAAAAAGAGACAGTTCCATGGGTTGAGCTATGTCTTTATTATCACTGCTTAAAAATGCCATTTCTATTGTTTAAAGATACTTCTGTAACTGTCAATTTTAAACTGTTTTTTGGTTCTTGATTGTGCTTTCTTGCCTGGTACACCTCGATGTTTCTTAACTCACTTCTGCTTTGTCTCTCCTGACGCTTTTCGTCGTTTTACAGGTTTAGATGACTTTTTTCTCTTCCTTGGATTTTGAGGTGTTGTTAGCTTCGATTTCTTTGAAGGAATGGCAGAAGATTGTGAATGTGGCCGTTTTATACTTCCATGCACCTTGACGAATGGGGCGCCCTCTTTAACATCCTTGGCATGTTCGACTTTGGCTCTTTCCTCCACGGCAGCTACGGGGGTCATTTGAGTGCTGGTTTGTTGTACTGATTTTAATTGTGAGTGAGGTCTCAACGGAATGACGTAAGACTTGTAACTTTTCACGCCTCTCCCAATTTGTTTAGGTTTGTATCTATAAGGGTTAAACTTTTTCTCTGCCATGTTCTTGTAAAAAGCTTCCCATATTCTGGGATCACTGACGTAAGTCTGACAATTCATGGTCACAGAACGTAAGGAAACTTCTTAAAATGAAGTGTTACGGTCACCGGTCCGTCTAAGAATGACACTAAGTTCCCGTCTCTGTCTGTAATATATATGCCAATCTGCTGCAATTGCCCGATTTTTACTGGAATGTAATACGGTAGTGTGTAAGTAATATTACCTGGTTTCTGCCCCAGGTATATGCGTCTTAGGAGGGGTGCTTCTTTTGCACCAATAAGAGTTTCTTCACAAATATCACAGCACACAAACAACTCGGATTTCTTCTTCTCGGACGTAATCCAACTCTCTGAGGAAAATTCTGTCAGAGCAACAGTCCAATATCCGTCGAATTGAATCTGTTTATTCAATTGAACTCGATAGCTATTTGGTTTATTGTCAAAATAATCAGAGCTGTCTGTAGACGTCAACACCATCCGAACGCTCATTTTGAATGAACACATTTTTGCAGAAAAAGGGGCATTTTATTGTTTTTCCAGAGAGTTTGCTAGAATCCATGAATTGAATTTCCTCGGCCATCCTTCCCATTTTACAAACACTTCTTTGGTTTTTCCACGACCCCTCCTTTTCAGTATTTTTTCCACTCTATAGGTAACATCCTCAGACTTGACAACTTTTTGAAGCTCAGATTCGTAGAAGGTACCTTCCATAGGATCGTCTGCCCAATCTTTTACTTTGTATACAGGTATTTTACCCCCTTTGTATCTTTTACTCACTTTGAAAAATTCTTCGGTCCATTTCTGTTGGTAATCTCTTTGAAAAGGGTGCTTAAGCTGCGATATTCTGACAGTATCTCATCTCCAACTTTTAACTTGAAAAATGGTTTTACCCTTTTTTTCGTTGTTTTCTTTGACTTAAGCAGATTCATTTTTAGAGGGTCTGATTTTGTTTTTCTTCCCGAGAGATAAGCATCGAGTCTTATTTCATCAGCATTCCCCTGATTGACAGTGGCTGGGGCATTACCACCCAACGATCTGTGAGGTCTGTTGTTGTAGCTTTCCACCAAGTCTTGTAACACATTCACAAATCGGTAAGTTCTGTTTTTCATGAAATAGCGATACATAAGGTTCTTCATAGTACGGATCACTCTCTCGGCATAGTTTGCTTTGGTCTCATGTTGCGTGTATATGACGTTAATTCCTTCTTTTTTCAGATATGCCTTTACCCAACGATTTTTGAATTCGCTACCTTTGTCTGTTCTAAGAGTGTGTGGTTTTCGTTCAGTTTGAAAAACTGATTTTAGACCATCGATAATGTTTTGATGATGTTTATTTCTTAGGGGGATTATAAATAAATATCGACTAAATATATCAATTAACACCAATAAGAATTTGTAGCCGTCGTTGTGGGACGAGATATTACTGACGTCAGCTAAGTCACCATCCCACATTGAGTCGATTGTGTTCACTATCACTTTAGAGCGCGGGAATGTCTTACGAATTGGCTTATAAAGACTATAAGGGTCTTCGTTGTTAAAAAATTGTCTAATTCTCCGCCTGCCAATCTTGTATTTACCTTCTTGTTTAACGGCTTGATACAACTTTTCGGGACCTGCAAATGCTCCCGGTTTACCGGGAGTGTAGTAGAGTTCCTTTAAGTAATCCGTGTAGTTTGACATACTGAGATACACTAATAATCTAAGTTCTCTATTCACATCTTTTATATTCAAGTAACAAACAATAAAACAGACAACTTGTTCATTTTTTTAATTTTCTGTAAGAATGAAAAAATACATGAATTGATATATACAATTATTCTTTCATTAATTATTTTGGATTCAGTATGCATGACCATAATGTCAATCAAGATCACTCTCAATTGATTCGGTGTCCTGTAAATCGCCCACATTGCATTCCATGGACCTATTGTCTTGGTCATCGTAACCGAACGGGGTACGTTCAGTACAGTTTAACATCCCAATCTGATTCTGATGAGAATCGCTAAACATGCAAAGTTCGGTATCTTGTAGTTCTGGAACACATTCATGTATCTCGTTGAGAGCATCTCTAAGTCTGGCTAATTTGTTTCTGTTCAATGTGACTCCTTTCTTTGTCGGTATGGGTTCTGGGGCATCGTCGGGCTTCCAAAAGTGCCTTATATCCACTGTAGGGTAACCTGATGACAACGAAACAAACACGCCACCGCCAATATGCCACTGTACTTCTCCATCCTCTCTTCCAACGTTGTCTATGAAGTCTTGGATATCTGGTAAAAGGGATTCAAATTTTAACCAACGAGCCAATGTAAAGGTAACTCCTTTCTTGGTGGCAATGAGACGACCGTGAGATTCTGCGAGATGACGGATGTGAACATAAAGCGTTCCCTTGAAAGACATGACGGTGAGAAACAGGTCATTCAAGTCGTCCAGACCTATCCTACATCTTGGCTCCTGAGACTGTTGGTGTGTAGCTTTCTTTGATTCGTTTCTGGAATCCCGTATTTCTTTGGTAGGGATGACCAACGATCTTGCCATGGCTAATTTTTTTTCGTATTCAGACTTCGTTTCATCGTCATTGTTCATTAAGAGTCTCGATAAATCAGCTTGATTGGCTTTCATTAATGCCACTCTGAGACCCATAAAAGCCCTCGATCCTCGGCGTAAAATGATACTAATCAGTTTTCTGTTTTGGTCATAACTGGTTTTCGCGGCTTCTATCTGTTGTCTCATTTCATCTGTTATTATGTTTGATGCGTACATATGTTCTGCTACTCGAATCGCCATCATCTTCTTCACCAATGTGGAGTAGTTTGCTTTAATAAGGTTTTGATGTTTATTCTCCATATCTGTTCGCAGCAGCAAGAATCTCGCAAGAAAGAAAATAAACTTGTATCCTCTCTGAGACTTGCTCAGGACTGGTGAATATCTTTCAAATCGATAAGGTTATAAGTAGTATAAGGCTCCTAGATAAGGGGGTCAAGTGAGGTCCAATCCAAAATGGCGTCTAATATTATTTAGGTCAAATCCAAAATGGCGTCTGAATAAAGGTAAACAAAGGCAGTATAGACAGAACAAAGTCAAATTTTATTGAATTTAAAGCAAATAAATGAACAAATGAAACATATATACATTGTTAAGGAGAAAAATGTTAATAAAGAACAATTTTTTTTCACTCGGAACACGTTTATTTGCTGATTTCACATGATGTTTCTCCGCCTTTGAGGGCTTGATCCGTGAAGAAGATCGAGAAATAATCATTTTCGTTGAACTTCGCGGCCATGGACCATTTTTCAGTGGCTTGTTCCTTCGGTCCTCCGTTCAGATAGATGTTTGGTCCCAGGAGTTTGTTGAGTTCTTTGATGTTGAGTGGTTTTTTCAGCTGAATTTCCCCGCTGATATTGTGGGTTCTTCCGTTTCTGACGAAGCAGAATTTTTTGCAATGTTCGGTGAAGAGTGCCTTGAGACTTTTGAATTTTTCTTCCGTGGCGATTTTGGGTTCGACATAGATGCTCCATGCTTCTCTTTCTTGTCCTGTGGCTGCTGCTTTCACCCATGCTTCGGCTTCGTTGAAAGTTTCTGTCATATCCTTGATGTGGGGGAAAATTTGGTCCAGTATTTCTCCGAATATTTTGACGTTTTCTGTGTTGTCTAGCTTGAGTGCGTCGACTTCTGCTTCCATGAGGGCCAATTTTTCTTTAGCTTTTTGGATTTGTTCATCAGCTTTCTGTTGAATTTCTCTGATGAAAGTTGCGGCTTCTGTGGTATCGTATAAGGGAGTGGCTTTCTGTACTTCTTCTTTCATTTTTTGGTTGATATTTTCCATTTCTTTGACATGCTTTTTGTATTCTTGGAGCTCTTTTTCTTTTTCTGTCATTTTTTTATCCAGGACTTTTTCTTTATCTTGGATTCTTTTAGCATCGCTGTCCATCCAAGTGAACAAGTCGGCTTCCATGCGAGTTATCATGTCATTCTTTTGTTGGAGTTCTTTTTCTTTTTCAGCCAGTTTTTTCTCCATTTCCTTGGATTTTTGTACGTAATCGGTGTCGATCCAAGTTTCGATTTCCATTTCCATGCGTTTCATTATTTCTCTGTTTTCTTGGAGATTGTACTTCAATTCCTGCAGTTCGTTTTCTTTTTCAGTCAGTTTTTCTTCCAGTGCAGTATTTTTCATATCTGTTCTCTCTATCTCGTTTTCTAGTATCCAATTGAAGGTGGTTAGTTTTTTGTACTCTTCCTCGGAGAAGAATAGGGGAGGAGCTTTTTCTAGTTTGTGGATTTTTGCTTGCAGGTTTTCAACTTCTTCTTCCAGTTTGTCTATTTCTTTATTCTGTTCGTCATTTTCTTTTTCTTGCTCTTCAATTTCTTTTTCTTGCTCTGCGACTTCTTCTTTCAAATCCTGAATTTTCTTAGTGGCTTTTTGATTTTCTTTGATGGCCTTTTGTAGTTCTTCTTTGGTGATCTGCAGTTCTTTTTCCACGTCTCTTTTCTGTTGTACTTCTGCTTCAGCCTCTTCCTTCATTTTTTCTGCTAGAATGACGTCCAATTTCAGCCTGTTGAACTCGTATTCTGGGTAATAGTAATCCTTGAGCAGGTCTTGTATTTTGTCGTAGAGGGATTTTGTGCCTGTTCCGGGTCCAAAGGTTCCTGTCACTAAGTGAGGGTTTTTAGCCAGTCTTCTTTTTTCTTGGATGACATTTTGTAGAACTCCTTGTCTTCCTGCTTTTCTCTTTTCAGTATGTCTAAGTAAGTTTCTCCGCCTTCATTTCTTGGAGGCTTTAGAAGAAATGCTGGTTTTTCTTCTTTTTCCTCGGAGGCTGAGAATCCAAACTTCTTGGCTGGCTCAATCTCAGTCATTTCTTCTTCTTTTGGTTCTTCTTTGATTTTCTTTTCCTCTGCCATGTTGCTGAATTTCTCTCTGATTTTTTCCACGATAAGGTTCTGAAGGCTTTCCATTTAATGGTGTGAGGAACTGAAGAGAAACGCTGTGTTATATACCCTCCGTGTACGTGACTTGAGTCAATGCAGCTGCGACGTAAACAACACCTGTGTGACCTCGCTAGCTCTGTGTACGTGTCTGGAGTCAATGTAGCTGTGACGTAAACAACAGCTGTGTGACCTAGACAGCTGTGTGACCTAGTTTATGGTAAAAAATACTCTGACGTAGCTGTCTAGCGACCTTGATATGAGTTCGTAAACATGTTTTGATGAATATAACTATAGCATTATTAAATACTTTTTTCATTTTGGATCCTTCCCTTGAAAGCGAGAGAGATGAATGTAGACGAAAGCATTTTGTTGAATAAATCTCGTTTGTTGAGATATAAGAGAAAGCGATTGATCGATCAAAATTTAAAACTTTTAAAGAAAAAAAAAGCGGTCAGAAAAGCTGTTAAGAAAAAAGTGGTTTCTGACTTTTACAACGTTAGATTAGACAGGGGGCGACAATCTCGCAAATTTAAAGTGAAACAAAATGTATATACGGTCAGCTTTCGACCTTTCCCCCAGAAATCAGATAGCGGTTTTGTGAAACGTTTATTGAGCGACATGTTGAAAGAAGTGAAAGAGCGCATGCAATGAAATCCTAACGATTATTTGAGATTGAATTTGCGCCATCCGTCTTTAGATTCTGAGATTTGGTATGAATTTACTCAATCAAAGAATTTGAACGAAGCTACTATTTTGAATAAAGTTCAGGCAGTGCAGCAATCGAAGAAAGATTTTACTATTACGGACGGATCTGCTGAATTTGAATTGTTTCACGTCAAATATCCTCAGGGAAGCGGAGGTCAAAAAGTCAGACATCTACATGCTAATAAAGAGAAGTTTAAGAAAGGAAAAAGATCTGTATTGAAAATTAAAAATGTAGGTGATCATCTCTGTCTCCCTCGAGCTATCGCTGTAGCTCGGTTACACAGTCAGCGCCCCTCGGATTCCTTGGAATTGCCCCGTTGGAAAAAACAGTGGGATCGTATTAAAAGGAATGATATTCTTTCCCCCCAGCAGAAAAAAGAAGCTTTAGAGCTGATGAAAAAAGCTCATTGTGATGCTAATTTGCCCTGCGGTCCCGAGGAATGGAACAAGTTACAAGAAGTATTGTTTCCTGAATATCGATTGAAAATATTTCAATTTAAAACGGTCTCTTCTCGACTGAAATTAGAGGCTATTTACAAAGGAAAAGGAAATGGAAAATGTTTGAATGTTTTGTTGGATGATGAACACTACGATACTATTTTGTCTATGCCTGGATTGACCGAAAAGCAATATTACTGCGATTATTGCGATGTAGGTTATAGTCACATTGAAGATCATAGAGTCAAATGTCCTTACCTTTGTTCTTTTTGTTTGGGGGACACCCCATGTATTTCCGATGGGAGTAGCATTGTTTGTTCTGATTGTAAGGGGTATTTTAAGAGCAAGATTTGTTATCAGAGACATTTAGAGTCTTACAGTAAAAACTGTGAAACTAGTGTATGCAGTTTAATGGATCGATGTTCTCACTGTCAAAAATGGATGAGTAAAAAGTTACTCCCTTATCACAAATGTGGGGACGGAAAATGGTGTAAGATTTGTAGAGAAATGGTCGAGAAAGATCACCAATGTTTTGTTCAAGTCAAACCTACTCTGAAAGAGAGAGGGAAAAAACTTCAAATGTACATTTATTTTGATTTTGAATGTACTCAAGAAAATGGAACTCACGTTCCTAATTTATGTGTAGCTCATCGTGTGTGTCAGCATTGTGATCAGTTAAAGGTAGATCAGTCCTTTTCTCACTGTGAACATTTAGGCCCTCGACGCCATTTGTTTCGTGGTTCTGAAACTTTGAAACAATTCATGGAATGGCTTTTTCAGGCCCAGCCTCACGCTACTCAAAAAAGTCAATCTCAGCTTTTGCACGAAGGGGGCATTGTCATAGCTCACAATTTCAAGGGATACGATGGGCAATTTATTTTGAATTATTTGGTACATACCGCTTGCATAACTCCCTCGGTGATCATGAACGGAACTAAGATTTTATCTATGGAAGTTCTTGGTTTGAAATTTATAGATTCTTATAATTATTTGCCTTTTGCTTTATCAAAAATGCCTTCGGCTTTTGGATTTGAGGAAATGAAGAAAGGATATTTTCCCCATTTTTTTAATACGGAGCAAAATCAGAATTATGTGGGTCCCTATCCCCCCGCTTCTTATTACAATCCTGACGACATGACTTGTTCTGGACGAAAAGCGTTTTATGATTGGTATCGGCAACAAGACGGGAAATTGTTTGATTTTCAAAAAGAATTCGTAGATTACTGTATCTCTGACGTAGACATTTTACAACGATGTTGCGCTCAATTTAGAAAGACCATACAGAATTTGGTACAAGTCAATCCTTTTCAAGAAGCCATTACTTTTGCCAGTACTGCTAATTTAGCCTATCGAAGGGGATTCATGCCGGAAGACAGTATTGCCATCATACCGAATTTGGGATACGACCCAGCCCGACAATTTTCAATGAAAGCTTGTCGATGGTTAGCTTGGATGAGTCGAGACGGGCGGGTGATTTATCATGCTAAAAATGGTGGAGAAATAAATTTAGGGCCCTATACCGTAGACGGTTACGATCCAGAATCGAATACCGTGTACGAATTTCATGGATGTTACTGGCACGGCTGCCCTCAATGTCATTCTGATTTAGAGAATGAAAATAATCCTCATCGAGTCGATTGTACTTACGGGACGTTGTACGAACAGACTTTAATTAGAGAACATCATTTGAGAGAACAGGGGTATAAAGTAGTTTCTATTTGGGAACACGATTTTGATTTGAAAATGAAAAATAATTTTGAATTGCAAGAGTTTGTGGGCAATTTAAATTTTCAAGATCCTTTGAATCCTAGGGAAGCTTTGTATGGGGGGCGCACCAATGCCACGCGTTTATTTTGTACCGAGGGAGACATGAGATATGTAGACGTTTGTTCTTTATATCCTTTTGTTTTGAAAGATAGACCTTTTCCCATGGGTCATCCAGAAATCATCACGGAGAATTTTGAGGAGATTTCTAATTATTTCGGGTTGATTCAATGTCAGGTTTTACCCCCTCGGGGTCTCTATCATCCCGTTTTACCCTATCGTACCGGAGGAAAATTATTGTTTCCCTTATGTCGTACTTGTGCCCAAAAACTTTGTCAAGATTCTCAGTATCGCTGTCAGCATACAGATTCTGAACGCTGTATCACGGGAACTTGGGTGACTAGCGAACTTCAAAAAGCATTAGAATGCGGATATCAGTTAAAGAAAATTTACGAAGTGTGGCATTTTCCAGAAAAAAGTCAGGATCTCTTTCGCAGTTACATTGACACGTTTTTGAAAATCAAACAGGAAGCCTCTGGATATCCTCCCGATTGCGAGACCGAGGAACAGCGGGTAGCTTACATCCGCGACATATTTGATCGAGAGAAATTGATGTTGAACCCTATAGAAATCGAGAAAAATCCCGTGAAACGAACTATTGCCATGTTATTTTTGAATTGTTTGTGGGGAAAATTTGCTCAGCGCCTTCAATTACCTAAAATCGAATATTTGAACGAAGAAGAACAATTGACGAGAATGTTACAGGACAGCACTCTTGAAATCAAAGGAGTTGAGTTATTAAACAACTTAGAACAACCCGAACGCGATCTGATTTTAATTATTTATCTGGAAAAACAAGATTTCATCGAAGACTGCCCCTTTGGAAACGTGGTGTTAGCTGCTTTTACTACTGCTCATGCTCGTTTACATTTATACGACACCTTAGAAAAATTAGGAGATCGGGTTCTTTATTTCGATACCGACAGTATTATTTATCAACACGTAGAAGGATCGGGTTCTTTATTTCGATACCGACAGTATTATTTATCAACACGTAGAAGGCTTGTATAATCCTACTATAGTCAATAGTTTAGGAGGATGGACCGACGTTTTGGAGGGAGGTCATATTACCAAATTCATGTCTGGTGGCCCTAAGAATTATGCGTTTGAAACAGATACTGGAAAAAGCGTGCAAAAAGTCAAAGGCCTTACTTTGAATCATCGAGCTTCTCAAATCGTAACCATGAAGGCTTTAGAGAAAATGATTTTTAAAGAATTGGATGAAGTGACGGTCACTTATCCTCATAAAATCCAGAGAACCAAGAGACATGAATTATTGACCAAACATTTTACTAAGAAATATCAAATTGTATATGATAAACGGCAGATCATTGATGATTTTAAGACTCTTCCTTTTGGTTATTAAACTTGTTTGTTCAAATAAAATATATGAAAAAATATCACCTCTTGTTTTTTCTTAGGACCAGAGTCCTCTTTATATGATAAAATAATAAACAATGGATTTCAAATGCAAAAAAACTTTTTAATTGGAAACTCAGCAAACAAACATACAACATATTTACATGATTTTTGAAAGACATTTAGTAATGAGAAAAAAACATATTTACCATTAATGATTAAAGAATCCAAAAAAACTTTTAGTCACATATATACACAGATTGATTTTTTTTTCACACGGATTTCACATATTTTTAATTCTTTCCATCACTCTGCAGACTTGGATCAGTTTCAGGAGTTCCTTGTTGTTTCCAAGCATTTTCATTTTCAGGTAAGACTGGTAGAGTAATTGTCTTTTAACATCTCGTAGTTTTTTCCTACTTCTTTCTTGATCGGCTACTTCCTCTTCTCTTTTTCTTTTCTCTCCTCCCAAACGGTTGACCATATTGCTGTATGTTTCGCAATTCAGCCATAATCCCGTCAATTCTTCTTTGGCTTTCCCGTAATCCGTACAAATTTTGTAAACCCCGCTTACTTTGTCTGCTTTGGCTCCCTCGATTTCCTCCAGCTCCTGTTGACTCATGTTCTCTACCAATTTGTCCGTGTCGATGTCTTCTCCCATAGCTTGCATCTCGAGCCAGTCACCGTCCTCTTCAGTGCCAGTGAGATCATTTAATATTTCTTGGAAATCGGATGCGACCGCTTCTAAGGGGGTTTGATCTGTTCCCTCCTCCATTTTCTCCACCACGAAAATTTCTGTCTCCGCCTCTTTTCCTCCTTCTTCTATTTCCTCCTCATCTGTTTCTTCTTCTTTCTCTCTCTCTTCTTCTTTCTCTCTTTCTTCTCCTTCTTTCTTTTCTTCCTCCTTCTCTTCTTCCTTCTCTCCTTCTTTCTCTTTTTCTTCCTCCTTTTCTTTCAATACTAAATAAGGCTTCTCTAGTTCCATTTTCTCTACTTCCATCGGTTCAAATATTGAGGGAGAACATTCGACCTTTGGTACCAGGTATCCAACACCGCCGTCCGCTAAGGGTAACGCGATCACAGCTCTTATCTCTTCCATTTTATTGTTGCGTTTTACTTTACTGTGGCACTTCCCCATCCAAATTGTGACGAATAATGATTTGAGCTGTCTTTTTATATCCTCTCAATAACGAAAGTAGTTTGTTTCTTGGTACCGGACTACGTGACGTGTCACAGCCAGGTGTTTCATTCACGAGCTGAACTAGGTGCCCTCTCTTGCCAAGTCTGATCGTAACTCTTACAGCATTGACCTTTGTGCGTTTTAGGTTTTTTATAGTTTTCATTGAACCATCGTCTCACGTAGCGATCTGTTTGTTTTGGTGTCCAGTGTTTAGGAAATAATCGTTTTAATACTTTACGGCCTCTTCTATGACGATGATGTAAAAAATAGACACAATATTCCCCGCACACTTTACTTGTAAAATCTTGATAACGCCTTCCATTATATATCATGTGATGACTGTTTCTTTCAATAAATTCTTGAATTTCCTTATACAAGGGGGGAAATCCATAAGAATCGAAATATTCGATCGTATCTCCGTCTAAATATAAACACACCTAATGAGCTCCCGGTTGATCTTGAGGATCTGTGTTTATGACCATGGCTTTTTCTTTAAAATTTAAATGTTTAGGAATTATATCTAGGGCATAGACACCTGCAAAAGAAGATCCTAAATCTGCCTTTAAGACTTTTTTCAATTGATAGGTATCCATTAATAATCAGTGCTGACTTCTCTTTGTTTGTTGATTTCTAGCACGTTATCAAATTCGGCGTAGACTAAACAATTCAGAGTTTCTTGTGTGTTTTCTGCAAATTGAATTTCGATTCTCAAATTTCCTGTTTCAATCAGATGAAACTTGTCTAGCTGTGCCTCCTGATCTTTGGTGAAATCTATACACCACAAGGTGTAGCCGTCTTTATACTCGTCGAAACTAATTCCTGGGGCCCAATCGGCACCGAATTTTCCCAGTCCTTGATACAGACTCAAGTAGGATCTGAGATAAAGTCGTTCTCGAAATCCGGCTCATAGGGTCGGGTACTGATGGTTTCTCCGTTGATGGTGACATCTAATCTTTTGACTTTGCAGTTTTTGAAATTGAACGGATTTTTGTTGGTAGTGCCATTGAAAGCGTCATTACCTACCAGACCCAAAACGATTCGTTTTGGCATTTGCCCTTGAAACAGATGATCGCTGATTTTGGATTGGGTTCCTGTAGGAATGGTGAACGTTTTAACGTCTACCCGTCTTAGGGGATACTTGGCCGTTTCTACGTTCAACCTCTCGTTGACAGTATTCAACACGGCTGCAGTAGGTCTGACTTTTCTGACCCACAGTAACACGTTCAGAAGTTTTATTTTTCCTGTACTCCCTGCCTTAGTCATCATGTAAAAATCAGACTTTGTTCGGTTAAATCTCAAACGAATATCTACTCCGTTGGGAATGAATTTGTCCTGTTGAAAGAGATCTAGATACAGACGATCGATTAAAGTAATCTTTTTGCCGTCGGCGACGACATTGTGGCGCTTTCTCAACCCGTCGTTTTGAGAACCTGCTGGGTAGGACAGTTCCATATTTGCAGCAGTTATGGTGATTTTGTTCTCAACCGCAGTATATTGAGTTTTACCTAGAGCTGCATTCGCTATATCACAATCATCCATTTTTCCTGCCGTGTCTTTTTCCCACAGACTGCAAGCAGACATTTGAGATTCTAAGGTTTCGGGTCTGTAAGAAAGTAATTTCTCTAAATAGGCTTTGTAAGGATAGGTATCTGTTCCTGGGGTAACGATTTTACCATTTAGAGTGAGATCGATTTCTGAGAACAAAGAATGTATGATGTTATTCACGGGAGTGGATATTCCATTTACTCCCGTTAAATTACCGCCATCGGCTTTCGTGAATTTACAAACTATTTGTAAATAAGTCTGTGAGAGATCTATGTATTCGTCTCCCTGTCCCTGAATATCGAATTCAATGGGAGCTGTATCGGAATCGAGGGTACTGGAAATGGGATAATATTCCATCCATTTCGATTCTTCCAAGGCTATGTTGGTGGGGGGAACCTGGAACAATTCTAAATTGTCCATCCCACACATGCATGACTCTCTGTGCATCATTTTTGAAGCTTAAAAAAGTGTGTGTGTGACTTTTGAATTAAGGTACTCGACTGTCTAGGGTGAGGGGTCTGACTCTCTTTTTATAGGGGGGCATTGGTCAGTCAAAAATATCCATGAGTCTTGCTTTTTTACCTGTTCCCACTGTTATTGTTCTTTTTCTTTTTTTAGTAGGGCCTCCTTTCGCTAGAATTGTTTTCTCTAAATTTTTTTCTGCTTTTTGAATGCCTTCTATGGCTCGGGCAACACCCGCTTCTTTTATATTTTTTCCTTTCAGGACATCTATGCCTGTTTTAGCAGCAGTCTGTATCGCTTGTTTAGTTCCCTCTTTAATGATTTTTTGAGCGCCTCTTTGAATTCCTCTTTTTATTCCTTTTTTAATTCCTTTTTTCATTAGGGCTTGAGTCCCCTTTTTTAATAATTTAGGGAGTTGTTTCATTCCTCCTTTGACTAGGTCACTGACTACTCCTTCGCCTCTTTGTTTTCTTCTTCTTCTTCTTCTTCTTGTCCCACTACCCCATTGATTTGGCATTAAGAGATTAACTCTTCGTTCAATAGCTGAGGCTAGCTTATTTTTTATCATTGGTATCACTTTACCACTAAGCACTGAACCTATGATAGGAGATCCCATAAGGGGAAGCTTTTGTCTTAGAAGACTATCGGCTAAAGGAATAGCAATATTTTTAAGTCTATTACTACTCCTGACTCTTAAATTATGTAAAATGGTATTTTTACTGGTGTTCAGACCTTGAGTTAGGGCATCTCTAACGGCTGCCCCATGTAAAAAAGCATTTTTACTGACGTTAAAACCTTGTTTTAGGGCATCAGTCACGAAACCTTGGCCCGTTTGTTTGTTTTTTTTCTTTCTTATCAAACCTCCAACAAAATCTCCGACGAGAGGTGCTAAGGCACTGGCCGCTACGGACCCTCCTAATTTAAGGAGAGTACCTAAGCCTCCGTGACCTCTTTGGTGTAATAATCCGCTATAAACATCCACCAAGACTGAAAAATATACTTAGTGATTTCTCTTTTTATATCATTTTGAATTAGGGTCTGTTTCTATATCTGTATCTTCTTGCTACTATTCTTCTTCCTCTCCCTCGTTGAGGGAGTAATCTAGAAGAAATTCTAGAAAGTGCCATTCCTGCTACCGTGGGGGCAAGAGCACTCATTAGAGCTGGTAGCAATTGTACAAATCCTCCTTTCTGACCCCTTCTTCTTCGTCTATGTCTATAGGCCATGTTGATTGATAATGAGGTCAAATTGTAAATAACTCTCTATTTATATATACTCTCAGTATCGTCTGATACATTCAATACACCAACTAAATATCAAAATTGTCGATAGTGTTAGAGTAACAATCAGAATCCACAGCTCCATGTTTAAAAGGCTTTTTTAAAATGAAGTTTTACCACCGTTCTTCCGCTTAAAAAAGGAAATACGGCTCCTAAAGGAGTTCTGATCTGAATTTCAATCATGTCAAAATGTTTCTTACTCAATTTCAAATATTCTACTCTTCTGGGTTCCCACACAAATTGGTATTGATCCCAACTTGGGGGGTGACCTGCGTGGATGGGGATCACTCTCAGCAATTTTAATTGATTAGATCCTACGATCTGGGGTTCTACGATGTCGCAGTAAATGAATAATTGTTTCAGGTTTACTGATAAGTCAAGGCTGTAACGAGGATGATAAGCCACGTTGATCCATTTGGTATGACCAGCCCCTAACTCTACATCTTTCTTTCCATCAGCATGATTGTACATTGTAGCTAAAGCAATAAATTTGCCAACGTCATGGTTACTTTCAAGAAAAAGAGCAGTATCATCAAATCCAAATTTATAAGCTATGGAGATAGGAAAACGAATGGCAAAAAGGCATTCTTCACGTAATTTCCTTCCATTGATATGATACTCTAATCGGTCAAAAGTCTTGTCGTGAAACAACTGCAGATTATTGTTAGATAGTATTCTCTCTTCTACTTTTTCTGTTTGTTTAGCTAATGCTTTTTTTGCCTCGTCTGCACTTAAATTTAATATCTGATCTTTTGTCAATCTTTGTTGTGGAACACCGCCACCACACTGTAGCCACAGTCTTCTAAACGTTCGTAGCAGACCCAGATTGATTTCATTAATCAGTTCGTCAACATTAGCATACTCTCCACTTTTAAAAAAAATTCTATGAATGGTCTTTTCGTATCCTCGGGTGGGATTTTTTTATTATCATCGCTTTTCTTAAAATTATTATTATAAAAAGAGTCCTTCCAGTCGGTCATAGGTAAGATATTTTTCAGATTTACAGCCGTTAATTGTTCATCTCTAAATCGCTCAGTTTTGCCTTGGTCTGGATTCTCTATCATGTTTTCATATTTGTTTTCAAAGAGTACATCTACATAGGCCTCGCTTTCTGAAATGTTTTCAACATTACCGGGATATTGAACTTCAGTGAGACCCACTTCCCATTCACCACTCGTTAAATCTACGGTTTGAGGTAATAACGTTTTAAATTGGGCCACAGTATTTTCTGGAAATGTTTTATAGGACCCATCACTGGGTAAAGTCATGAAAAAACCTTCTCCTGCATCCATGATCAATTCAAAATGAATAAAAAATAAAATTACAAGTTTATTTATATATGAACAAATTTTAATTCAAACATACAACACAAATTCAGAAAAAAAGTTTTTTTAAACATGAGAAAGTTTTTTAACATTCACTTCGTATCCATGTCTTCATTTTTCTCGTCCATGACCCTCTCCATTTTCTGGGCGGCTTTTTCATCAATCTCGGGAAAATTCTTTTCTTCTTCTTCTTCTTTTTGGACTGCGGGTTCAAAGGGAGGAAGATTTTCAAGGGAAAAGGTTTTCTCATATACAGGTACTCGACAGGGTCACAACAATCCACATAAGAGTATCCAGCTCTTCTAAATTTTTTCAATTCCATTAAAGTTTTCCCCAGTCGGTTTCCCCATTTCGATTCGTACATGGTCCACATTGGGTTCTGACGGTAAAAGGCTGCTTTTATTTGTACTTGTACTGGTTATACTGGGTTTTCCAAAGACCAGAAAGTGTTTAGGCAATACGACTCTCTTGTACAAATAAGCCTGATCATGCTCTTCCATTAAATCACGCTCCTTAAAAAATCTTTGTAGCAGGCCCTCTTGGAAGGTAGCCATTCTCCCTTGTGAGAAGCCTTCTTGTCTGTTCTTGTGTGGTAGGCACATTCAATTTTTCCAACGATATTGATATCTTCGACTCATTTTTGGTCAGTATGCCGATAACAGCTCAGAGTGTTCTTTATATGGAGGTTTTTTCAAGGTTAAATGACGTCAATAGGGGACCCCCAGGTGTCAGGTGTGTGTTGTTATTGTTATGGTAGAGCCCATGTTTGAGACTTGGGAGGGCTGGGACTGGGCATAATGTACCCATGACCGAGCTAAGAATAACCATCCAGAAATCTCGATTCGTATCGTGTAAGGCTAACATTGCAATAGAGGCAATAATTAAAGTAATACAAATCAATAATTGAGCAAAAAAGATAATTTCAGCTCTCTAGGTATTTTTCCACAGCATATTTCCAATGTTCTATTTGGAAGAAGAATGAGATCCGATTGGGGTATCCATGAATCAAAACTGGAAGGATATCCCTCCAACTCACTTTGACAAGAGAAATGGATTTTTTTCCGACCCGTCCCTTTTTATAGCCTAAAATTTCATCCACTTCATAGACTTCGTCTTTTTAGTCACTTTCTGTAATTCAGATTCGTAAAAAGTGCCTTCTAATTCTTCTCCGTTAAAATCTTTTACCTTATATCTATAAGGTACAGATTCCTGGATTAAACGAGATACTTTAAATATCTCTCGAGTCCAATTCGGTAAATAACCTTTTTCAAAGGTACGTTTAGCTTTACTGATTCTCACTCGATCTCCGTCTTTAAACTTAGGTTTTTTAAGACTTATTTTCTTATCGTACAATGTTTCCACACTTCTAAAACATTGGAGGAAGTGACCTCAGCAGGAGCTCTCTGATACTTCGATGGTAACTGTGATTATAAGCATATACTAAATCGGGTAAAATATCCACATAACGTCGAGTTTTTTGACGAGTGAAATACCGCCACATTCTTCCTTTCAGAGTACGTTGAAATCGTTCTACGATACTGGCTTAGTTTCTGCATTTCGGGTAGTAAAAAAATGAATGGATTTAAAAGCACTTATAATTCCGTTGGTAAATTAAGTCCTTGATCTGATTGAATGCAAAGAGGTTGTCTGCCGTCTTGTTTAAATTTCCTTTAATCCCCGAATCATTTCTTTCCCGATTTCTGTTTTATGGGTACTACCCAGGCATATTTAGATAACACATCAATAGCACACAATAAAAAAAGTATACCGTCATTGCTTTTTAATTGAGAGACATCCGCTAAATCTATTGGTTCGTCGATACCGGCCACTCTCGTTTGTCCTCTTATGAATTTT
>NW_022994880.1:0-169219 GCF_902806645.1 Magallana gigas
GGATGATAGACCTATTAATGTACATGTTTTTACGCTCTATTATTTTGTTCGGCGTAACTTCTGGTCATCACCGGAAGCAATACAACAATTTTGTTTTTCTTTATTTATTTCGTTTACATGGAATGAATATATCGGTATACAATCTTAGATGTGTCATCCTTATAATGTTAAATATTCAAATAACTGTTACTTCCGGTGATATATCTCAAATATCTTTATGTAGCTTTCCTTTTTACAAATTTGATGCCCGCAAGAATTTTGTCACTGTAAGTGATTGAGACACGAAGCTTTCATGAATAATAGACATTTGATTGATGATATGTTTAGAGGGTTTTATTTTGTCAACTGTCATTTCCGGTTTTCACCGGAGGGATTCAAATAAATCATGTTTTGAACAAGTTTAACTGACTTTCTTGGGTGTTTCATCTAGCCTGATAAACAGTGATGTACGCTAAGCAAATGTATGAGAAATATTAGCTTTTGTTGTTATTAATCACTTCCGATTGTCCGTTTCCGGTCCCGAAACAAAAATATTGTTTCATAGAGATCTTAGATTTGGCAGAGACATGAACAACCAAACTTTGAGGAAAGATTGACTTGTGATTGTACATATGATTAACATTGATGTTAAGTTCGGTGTTACTTTCGGTCGTCACAGAAAGTACTTTAAAAATTTATTTCTTTTTTATTCTCGTTGTTTTTATTGGAAGTAACGTCTGGATATATCATTCACAATAATTTTCATATCCACTTTTTTTTTATATGAGAGAAGCAATGTCTTACAGTTAAATTGATACATGTATATCAAAACGGAAGACCTTTTTGTTGCTTTTGCAACAAGAGTCTAGTTATTAAGGTCTTCCGTTTCCAACGGAAGACCTTATAGTGATTGTAAGGTTTTTTATTATTATTATTTTTTTTTTCCCCTTTTTTTGTCCACAAGATTTCTCAGAGATGGCTGGATAGATTTTCTTGAAATTTTCAGGACTAATAGAAAGTGTTAATATCTCGAGGCGTTTTTTTCATTTTCTCAAAAATCATTTCCGGTCGTCCGTTTCCTGTCCCGCGTTGAAAAAGCTTGTACATTCGAGATCTCAAAAACGGTAAAGACTTAAACATCCAAACTTTGTGGGATGATAGACCTATAGTTGTAGATGTGTTTAAACTATTTTGTTTTGTTCGTCGTAACTTCCAGTCGTCACCGGAAGCTCTTCAAAATTAACAACTTTTACGCATTAAATTCCTTTTCAATAGAATAAATATTTAAGCATTAATCTACACAAAAGTAATCTTTGCGATGTTATATCAACAACAAAATTCCACTTCCGGTGAGATATCTCAAATATCTCGGGTAGCTTTTTTGAAACACATTTTGTACAAACGAGATATCAGTGACTATAAGAGATCAAAGCACAAGACTATTATGGATGATAGACATTTGATTGAGGATGTGTTTAACCGGTTTCATTTTGTCTTCCGTCACTTCCGGTCCACACAGGAAGAGTTCAAACAAATCGAGCTGTTTATCAGTTTTACCTTTTGTCTTTGATATCTGTAGTGTGTTCGATGAAAAACAAATGCAAAGGGCAAGTATACAAAAAATAACTAATAAAATTTACATTAAGCACTTCCGTTTGTCCGTTTCCTGTCCCGAGACAAAAAACCTTATTTCAATGAGATCTCAAAAACGGTGACAAGTTGAACAATAAAACTTTGTGGGATGATAGACCTATGTATGTGCATGTGTTTACACTATTCGGTTTCGTTCGGCGTAACTTCCGGTCGTCACCGGAAGCTCTTCAAAAATAACTATTTTTACGCATTAAATTCTTTTGCCATAGAATAGATATAGAAGTATAAATCTATACATACGTTATCAATGCAATGTTATATCAACAAAAAAATTCTACTTCCGGTGAGATATCTCAAATATCTCAGGTAGCTTTTTTGAAACACATTTTGTACTAACGAGTTCTCAGAAACCATAAGTGATCAAAGCGCAAAACGTTCATGGATGAACATTTTATTTTATTGAAGATATGTTTAACCGGTTTCATGTTGTCTTCCGTCACTTCCGGTCCTCACAAGAGGAGTTCAAACAAATCGAACTTTTTATCAGTTGAACTGTTTTTTTTTAATATTTGTAGTGAGCTCGATGAACAATAATGTACAAAAGACAAGTATACAAGAAATATTTAATACAATTTACATTGAACACTTCCATTTGTCCGTTTCCTGTCCCGAGACGAAAAACCTTATTTCGACGAGATCTCATAAACGATGTCGACTTGAACAATCAAACTTTATGGGATGATATACCTATATATGTACATTTTTTAAACTATTTCATTTTGTTCGGCGTAACTTCCGGTTGTCACCGGAAGCACTACAAATAATATGTTTTTTCTTTATTTATTTCTTTTACATGGAATGAATATATCAGTATACAATCTTAAATGTGTCATCTTTATAATGTTAAATTTTCAAAAAACTGTTCCTACCGGTGAGATATCTCAAATATCTCTATGTAGCTTTCCCTTTTACAAATTTGATGCCCGCAAGATTTTTGTCACTGTAAGTGAATGAGACACAAAGCTTTCATGAATGAAAGACATTTGAGTGATGATATGTTTAGTGGGTTTTATTTTGTCAACTGCCACTTCCGGTTTTCACCGGAAGGATTCAAATAAATCATATTTTTAACAACCAATCTTTGTAACCTGTTTTGTTTAGTTCGGCATTACTTCCGGTCGTCACAGAGAGTACTTAGAAAATTGATTTCTTTTTCAATCTCGTTGTTTTTTATGGAAGTAACGTCTGGATATATCATTTACAATACTTATCATATTAACTATTTTCTCTATGTAAGAGAAGCAAAGTTTACGGTTAAATTGATTCATGTATATCAAAACGGAAGACCTTTTTGTTGCTTTTGCAACAAGAGTCTAGTTATTATTATTTTTTTTTGTCCGTTTTTTGTCCACAAGATTTCTCAGAGATGGCTGAATGGATTTTCTTGAAACTTTCAGGACTGACAGAAAATTATAATATCTCCAGGCGTTTTTTTCATTTTTTCAAAATTCACTTCCTATCGTCCGTTTCCTGTCCCGCGACAAAAAGCTATGGACAATGAGATCTCAGAAACGATAAAGACTTGAACATCCAAACTTTGAGGGATGATAGACCTATAGTTGTAGATGTGTTTAAACTATTTTGTTTTGTTCGTCGTAACTTCCGGTCGTCACCGGAAGCTCTTCAAAAATTATGCTTTTACGCATTTAATATATTTCTCGGAGAATTGAAATATAAGTATAAATGCTTACATATGTCATCTATCCGATGATTAATAAACATAAAAATTCTACTTCCTGTGAGATATCTCAAATATCTCATGAAGCCTTTTTTAAAGTAAATGTTTGAACCCCGAGATCTCAGAAACTGTAAGTGATCAAAACACGAAACTTACAGGGATGATAGACATTTGATAGAAGATGTGTTTAACCGTTTTTATTTGGTCGACCGTCACTTCCGGTCCACACAGGAAGAGTTCAAACAAATCAAGTTTTTAAAAAGTTTAACTCGATTTTTCAGAGATGCATGGATGGATTTTCTTGAAATTTATTGGACTGATAGAGAACAAAAATATCTCTAGGCATTTTTTATATTTATTCAAAATTCCCTTCCTGTCGTCCGTTTCCTGTCCCGCGATAAAAAGCTATGGACAATGAGATCTCAGAAACGATAAAGACTTGAACCTCCAAACTTTGAGGGATGATAGACCTATAGCTGTAGATGTGTTTAAACTATTTTGTTTTGTTCGTCGTAACTTCCGGTCGTCACCGGAAGCACTTCAAAAATTATGTTTTTACGCATTTTATTTGTTTAACACTGAAATGATATAAAGGTATAAACGCTTTCATATGTCATCTATCCGATGATTAATAAACAAAAAAAATTACCTCCGGTGAGATATCTCAAATATCTCAGGTAGTCTTTTTAAAACAAATATTATGACAGCGAAGTCTAATAAACTGTAAGTGACCAAGACACAAAACTTACACGGATGATAGACATTTGATAGAAGATGTGTTTAACCGTTTTTATTTTGTCAACCGTCACTTCCGGTCCACACCGGAAGAGTTCAAACAATTCATGTTGTTTAAGAGATTTACTGCTTCTGTTTGACAAAGTAAGACAAATTGATAGTCAATTAAGTCCTGTTGTCTAATGGTTATGAAATACTGAGAGAAGCAATGTCTTACAGTTAAATTGATACATGTATATCAAAACGGAAGACCTTTTTGTTGCTTTTGCAACAAGAGTCTAGTTAAGGTCTTCCGTTTTCAACGGAAGACCTTATAGTGATTGTAGTGTTTTTTCTTTGTTTCTTTCTTTTTTTTTCCCCTTTTTTGTCGGCAAAATTTCTCAGAGATGGCTTGATAGATTTCCCTAAAATTTTCAGGGATGAGAGAGAATGATAATATCTCGAGCCTTTTTTTTAATTTTTTAAAAATTCATTTCCGGTCGTCCGTTTCCTGTCCCGCGTCAAAAAACCTTGTTCCCTCGAGATCTCAGAATCGGCAAGCACTTGGACATCCAAACTTTGTGGGATGATAGACCTATAGTTGTAGATGTGTTTAAACTATTTTGTTTTGTTCGGCGTAACTTCCGGTCGTCACCGGAAGCACTTCAAAAATAATTATTTTTAAGCATTAAATTACTTTACCATATAATAAATATATAAGTACAAATCTATACATAGGTTATCTATGCGATATTATATCAACAAAAAAATTCTACTTCCGGTGAGATAACTCAATTATCTCAGGTACCTTTTTTAAACCACATTTTGTACCCACGAGATCTCAGAAACTAAAAGTGATCAAAGCAAAAAACTTTCACGGATGATAGACATTTGATTGAAGATGTGTTTAATCAGTTTCATTTTGTCTTCCGTCATTTCCGGTCCACACGGGAAGAGTTCAAACAAATCAAGTTGTTTTTCAGTTTAACTGTTTTCATTCGATAGTTTCAGTTACTTTGATAAATAATAATCTGAGATAGGCAAGTTAACAAGAAATAATAAATTAAATTTTCATTAAGCACTTTCGTTTATCTGTTTCCTGTCCCGAGACTAAAATCCTTATTTCGACGAGATCTCTAAAACGGTGACGACTTGAACAACCAAACTTTGTAGGATGATAGACTTATGTTTGTACATGTGTTAACGCTATTTTGTTTTATCCGGCGTTACTTCCGGTCGACACAGGAAGTACACCCAATTTTGATTTTTTAAAAATATGTTAGTTATTTAGCATAGGATAACGTTTTAGCTATAAAAATACAAAAGTCATCCACAGATGGTATTAAAAAAATTCTACTTCCGGTGAGAACTCTTAAATATCTCAGGTAGCCTTCTTTTTAAAAAACAAAGTACCCACAAGAGCTCAGAAACTGTGAGAGATTAAGACAAAAAACTTGTATGACTAATGGACATTTGATTGAACATGTGTTCAAACGGTTTCATTAAGTCGTAAGTCACTTCCGGTTCTCACTACGAAGCGTTCAAGCAACAGAAGTTTTTATTTTTAACTTTAGATTTTTTTAAACATTTTACTCAATGTAATGAACAGTAAAGTATCGTAGGTAAATGTACTAAAATATGTACTTTCAATTTCTTTACTCACTTCCATTTGTTCGTTTCCGGTCCCGAGACAAAAACCTTTTCTCAACAAGATATTAACAACAAATTAACAAAAACTTGAACATACAGACTTTGAAGAAAGACAAAACAATGTATGAAGATATGTTTACTATGTTCTGTATGATCCGGCCTAACTTCCGGTCATCATAGAAAGTACTCCAAAATTGACATTTTGTCTTTTTGTTTTGTTTATTTTTGGGGGAATCCCTGTACAGTCAATATAATATCCATTTTCTGTTTACAAGAAAAATGGATGTTTTGTACTGATTAATACTTGAGGAACGGAAGACCTTTTTGTTGCTATAGCAACAAGAGTCTAGTTATTATTATTATTTTTTTCCCAGTTTTTGTCCACAAGATTTCTCAGAGATGACTGGATAGATTTATATGAAATTTTCTTGAATGGAAGAAAATGACAATATCTCGAGGCGTTTTTTTCATTTTGTCAAAAACCGTTTCCGGTCGTCCGTTTCCTGTCCCGCGTTGAAAAAGCTTGTACCAACGAGATCTCAGAAACGATAAAGATTTGAACATCCAAACTTTGTGGGATGATAGACCTATAGTTGTAAATGTGTTTAAACATTTTTGTTTTGTTCGGCGTAACTTCCGGTCGTCACCGAAGCACTTCAAAAATTTTTGTTTTTACATAATTAATTTTTTTCCCATAGAATAAAGATATTAGTATAGATCCTTACATATGTCATCTATACAATGTTAAATAAACAAAAAAAATCTACTTCCGGTGAGATATCTCGATTATCTCAGGAAGCTTTTTTAAAACATATTTTGTACCCGCAAGTTCTCAGGTACTGTACGTGATCAAGACACAAAACTTTCACCACTCATAGATTGAAGATGTGTTTAAACAGTTTAATTTTGTCCTCCGTCACTTCCGGTCCACAGCGGAAGAGTTCAAACAAATCAAATTGTTAATCCGTTAAACTGGTTTTTTTTATAGTTTAAGCTGTTTCGATGACTAATAATGTAAAATAGGAAAGTAAACAAGATATAAAAAAATTAAGTTTCATTAAGCACTTCCGTTTGTCCGTTTCCTGTCCCGAGACAAAAAACCTTATATCGACGAGATCTCAAAAACGGTAACGACTTCAACGACCAAACTTTGTAGAATTATAGACCTGTGTATGGACATGTGTTAACACTATTTTGTTTCATCTGGCGTAACTTCCGGTCGTCACAGGAAGAACGCAAAATTTTGATTTTTTTAAAATATGTTGGTTATTTAGCATGGAAGTAACATTTTGGTTATAAAAATACAAGAGGTCATCTACACATGGTAAAAAAACCAAAAATAAGTTCTACTTCCGGTGAAACATCTCAAATATCTCAGGTAGCCTTCTTTTAAAAAAACAAACTACCCTCAAGATCTCAGAAACTGTGAGAGATACAGACACAAAACTTGTATGGATAATGGACATTTGAATGAACATGTGTTTAACGGGTTCCATTTGGTCGTTCGCCACTTCCGGTTTTAACTCGAAGTGTTCAAGCAATAAAAGGTTTTTTTTCTTAAGCATTTTTTAAACATTTTACTCAATGTAATGAACAATAACGTATCATAGGTAAATGTACTAAACTACGTATTTTCAATTTCTTTATCACTTCCGTTCGATCGTTTCCGGTTCCGAGACAAAAATCTTTTCTAAACGAGATATTATAACTAACAAAAACTTGAACATCCAAACTTTGAGGAAAGACAAGGTAATGTTTATTGTGTTTTGTATGATCCGGCGTAACTTCCGGTCGTCACAGAAAGTACTCAAAAAATGACGTTTTGTCTTTTTGTTTTGTTTATTTCTTGGGAATTCCTTTACAGTATAAATTATATCCATTTTCTGTTTACAAGAGAAATATATCTTTTGCACAGATTTATACATGAGGAACGGAAGACCTTTTTGTTGCTATAGCAACAAGAGTCTAGTTATTATTATTTTTTTTTCCTTTTTTTGTCCACAAGATTTCTCGAAGATGGCTGGATAGATATTTTTGAAATTTTCTGGAATGAAAGACAATAATAATATCTCTAGGCATTTTTTTCATTTTTTGAAAAATCATTTCCGGTCGTCGGTTTCCTGTCCCGTGTTGAAAAAGCTTGTCACCTCGAGATCTCAAAAATGGTAAAGTTGTGAACATCCAAACTTTGTGGGATGATAGACCTATAGTTGTAGATGTGTTTAAACTATTTTGTTTTGTTCGGCGTAACTTCCGGTCGTCACCGGAAGCACTTCAAAAATGATTATTTTTTCGCATTGAATTTCTTTTCTATAGAATAAACATTAAACTATAATTCTATACATAAGTTATCTATGCGATGTTATATCAACAAAAAAATTCTACTTCCGGTGAGATATCTCAATTATCTCAGGTAGCTTTTTTAAAACACATTTTGTACCCGCAAGATCTCACAAACTATAAATGATGAAATCCTGAAACTTTTATGAATGATAGACATTTGATTGAAGATATGTTTAACCGGTTTCATTTTGTCCTCCGTCACTTCCGGTCCACACAGGAAGAGTTAACAAAAATCAAGCTGTTTATAAGTTTAACTGTTTTCTTTTGATATTTTAAGCTTTTTTAATTAACAATTATGTACAAAAGGCAAGTATACAAGAATAATTAATACAATTTACACTGCGCATTTCCGTTTGTCCGTTTCCTGTCCCGAGACAAAAAACCTAATTTCGACGAGATCTTAAAAACGGTAACAATTTGAACAACCAAACATTGTGGGATGATAGATCTATGTATGTACATGGGTTCACATTAGTTTGTTTTATCCGGCGTAACTTCCGGTCGTCACAGGAAGTACACCCAATTTTGATTTTTTTTGAATATTTGGATAATTAGCATGGAAGTAACATTTCAGCTGTAGAAATACAAAAGGTCATATACATAAACAACAAAAAGTTCTACTTCCGGTGAGACATCTCAAATATCTCAGGTAGCCTTCTTTTTAAAAAACAAAGTACCCACAAGATCTCAGAAACTGTTAGAGATCAAGAAACAAATTTATATGTATAATTAACATTTGATTGAACATGTGTTTAACGGGTTTCATTCGGTCGTCTGCATTTCCGGTTCTCACTTGAAGCGTTCAAGGAATAGAAGTTTTTTTTAAACTTTAGATTTGTTTTAATATTTTACTTAATTTGATGAACAGAAACGTACCGTAGTTAAATGTACTAAAATATGTACTTTTAATTTCTTAAATCACTTCCGTTTGTTCGTTTCCGGTACCGAGGCTAAAAACCCTTTTTTAAAGAGATATCATAACTTACAAAAACTTGAACATCAAAACTTCGAGGAAAGACAAAACAATGTATGAAGATATGTTTACTATGTTCTGTATGATCCGGCGTATCTTCCGGTCGTCACAGAAAGTACTCAAAAATTGACATTTTGTCTTTTTGTCTTTTTTCTTTTTCTTTGGAATTCCTTTACAGTATATGTTATATCCATTTTCTGTGTACAAGAGAAATTGACTTTCTGTACAGATTAATACATGAGGAACGGAAGACCTTTTTGTTGCTATAGCAACAAGAGTCTAGTTATTATTATTATTATTTTTTTCCCCTTTTTCTCTCGTGAATTTCTCAGAGATGTCTTGATGGATTTTTATAAAATTTTCAGGAATGACAGAAAATAAAAAGATCTAGAGGATTTTAATTAAAAATGTTCTAAATTCACTTCCGGTCGTCCGTTTCCTGTCCCGCGACAAAAAGCTTGTCACCTCGAGATCTAAGAAACGGTAAAGACTTTAACATTCAAACTTTGTGGGATGATAGACCTATAGCTGTAGATGTGTTTAAACACTTTTGTTTTGTTCGTCATAACTTCCGGTCGTCACCGGAAGCACTTAAAAAATATTTTTTTTTACGCATCAATTTTTTTGTCAATAGAATAAATATATAAGAATAAATCTATTCATAGGAAATCTCTGCGATGTAATATCAACAAAAAATTTCTACTTCCGGTGAGATATCTCAATTATCTCAGGTAACTTTTTTTAAACACATTTTGTACCCGCGAGATCTCAGAAACTATAAGTGATCAAGACACGGAACTTTCGTGGATGATAGACATTTGATTGAAGATGTGTTTAACCGGTTTCATTTTGTCTTCCGTCACTTCCGGTCCATACCGGAAGAGTTAAAAAAAAAAGAGCTGTCTATCAGTTTAACTGTTTTCCTTTGATATATTTTAGTTAGATAAATGAAAAATAATGTACAAAAGGCAAGTATACAAGAAATATTGAATACAATTTACATTGAACACTTCCGTTTGCCCGTTTCCTGTCCAGAGACCAAAAACCTGATTTCGACGAGATCTCAAAAACAGTAACGACTTGAACAACCAAACTTTGTGGGATGATAGACCTATGTATGTACATGTGTTAACACTATTTTGTTTTATCCGGCGTAACTTCCGGTCGTCACAGGAAGTACACCCAATTTTGATATTTTTATCATTCACAATAATTTTCGTATCCATTTTTTATTTATGTGAGAGAAGCAATGTCTTACAGTTAAATTGATACTTCTATATCAAAACGGAAGACCTTTTTGTTGCTTTTGCAACAAGAGTCTAGTTAAGGTCTTCCGTTTCCAACGGAAGACCTTATAGTGATTGTAATGTTTCTTTTTATTATTAAGGTCTTCCGTTTCCAACGGAAGACCTTATAGTGATTGTAATGTTTCTTCTTCTTATTTTTTTTTGTCCGTTTTTTGTCCACAAGATTTCTCAGAGATGGCTGAATAGATTCTCTTGAAATTTTCAGGACTGATAGAAAATAATAATATCTCTAGGCGTTTTTTTCATTTTTTCAAAATTCACTTCCTGTCGTCCGTTTCCTGTCCCGCGACAAAAAGCTATGGACAATGAGATCTCAGAAACGATAAAGACTTGAACCTCCAAACTTTGAGGGATGATAGACCTATAGTTGTAGATGTGTTTAAACTATTTTGTTTTGTTCGTCGAAACTTCCGGTCGTTACCGGAAGCACTTAAAAAATAACTACTTTTTCGCATAAAATTCCTTTTCCATAAAAAAAATATATAAGTATAAATACATTCATAGGTTATCTATGCGATGTTAACTCAACAAAAAAATTCTACTTCCGGTGAGATATCTCAAACATCTCAGGTAGCTTTTTTGAAACACATATTGTACAAACGAGATCTCAGAAACTATAAGTGATCAAAGCACAGAACTTTCATGGATGATAGTGTAAGCCTTCTGTCTTACAGGATCCTATTGAGGGTCAGCTCAAGCTTATGGATGACAAGTCCAGTATTTCTTTCTCAAGCGGTTTTATTAAGCGTGATCGTATAAGTACAATAACATCAGCTAATAGCAGCCCAAATCTGGAGTCTGCACAATCTCATTTCATATGGGTATATATAAGGTTTTACTTATGATGGACAGTTTTGACTAGTTCGGCCCATATACGACGATCATGAGTGAACATTTAGTGTTCAAAATTAAGATTAATATTTTATTTCTAAATAAAGTAACAAAACCGTCAAAACTGCCAATCAAAGAGTCTGGATGCAGGATGTGGGTCTCCGAGTCCTGGGTCTCGGAGCCCCCCACCTAGTATGAGGCATCACTTACTCACAATACGTTCATTCATACACGGCATAAAAGGTTACAAAGGTTAATATATAGAATACACAATACATGACTCAATATAGAATACTAGAGCATTCGTTGCAGACACAGAATCGCCAAATAGGTCACATGTTGTTAAACTCTCAATTTGGATATTATTCTGCCCGTATTATGACCTGGTTTCATAACATCATTTAGGAATACTACGCATTGCTACAAGAGTCACAGAGTTCATTCTGTCAATTATCATTAACACCATTCAGTGCGCAGCATCTAGGTACACATAAATATCATAGTGACCATTATGTAATACTAGCAATTCAAGGTCATAGCATGGCTATCTGTTTACATACGTCCCCCAAACAAAAGAAATATCCCGAAGGGAGATTTCTCATGCCTGGCGCCCGGAATAGGAAAGCGTCCTTGATCTACCCTTGATCAGACGAACTTCCTAGTGACATACCAGTCAGAACATCTATGTTAAGAGATAGTAACAAGTGACATGTTTCCACCTCCGGCTTGGAACACCATTCATTTATAAAAACAAATCTATACCCAGGATGTATACATGTTCATAAAATCATATAGCTTGATTATATCGCATTACAATCATGAAAACAATAATGAATAAAGTATGATAATAATGACCAAGATGAAATAACCATAGTTGAATATAATCGTAATTCATCATCAAAGTAATACTAAGTATGATTAAGCTTGATGTCACATATATATAAAAAGTCAGTGCATGCTTATAAGTTCACAAAAATATCTCTTCCTTCCTAGGGGCGAGGTTCGCGTCATAAGTTCGGAGTCCATCGGTTTCTTCCTGAATTTCTCCAGAGTGAATCACCAAATACAAGATTCATATTAGCACAAGATAACGCACATTTCTACTTTACACATTTCACATTTTTTTAACTTTCGCTAAATTTCACAATCCTTTCATAAGGAATACACAACTTCTTCGCGGCTGTAGCTCAATTATTCATCCATCATCGGCACCCGTGGATAGAGGGTCGGCGCGGATGGCGAGGCGACTTCTCGCGGAGCGTCTCCTGCGTTCCTCTGTTGCGTAGACATCGCGGCCTTCTCTTCCAGGTATTTACGTGCCAGCTCTGGGTCCGGTCGATAGTATTTGGTCCATGGAGATTCTTCATTTTTCTCCTCTCCAAGTAATTGTTGTGCTAGTTTAATCGAAATTGTCCCCGTGTTACTGGTCAATTTGCGAGTTTCGAGTCTTCCGCTTCGTCGGGGTTTCTCTTGGATCCTAGCGACTTTCGGGATTGGTTCAAGTTCAATAATGTCGCTAGAGGTCCTTTTCTCTGGATTTTCACAACAAAATACAGTGTCTTTGGAAGAACCTTTCTTATCTCCGTCACTACCCCTTTTTCGACAACCTGTCCAGCAACCACTACAGCATATACCACCCCACTTTTTAATAGTTTTACGTTTCTTAATACAAAGTCCTATCGTTATTGTTACTGCCAAAGTTAAACACACATAAAACCAGGGGTTTCCCACCCAAGATGAGAATTTCATGGGTTGCAAATTGGTTACTGGCAATTCCGCCATAAGCGAATTCATAGGGAAAACTTTAATATCTTTAGTCTTAAGACATTAAACCATAAAAACCTGATCAACTTTGTCCCATACTCAAGA
Source organism: Magallana gigas (assembly GCF_902806645.1). NCBI lineage: Eukaryota > Metazoa > Mollusca > Bivalvia > Ostreida > Ostreidae > Magallana > Magallana gigas. The sequence continues at coordinate 12,998 of NW_022994880.1, forward strand.
TGTTGATCGCAAAATTTGATTGTTTTTACGAATTATCTTAAATCACTTACAAAAAGTAGTCTTACAGTTTCTTTACTTAGTCGCTGTTTCATGTATTTCGAGTATATATTAAACTCTCTTTAACTCCGCATACACATACAAATAACCGAGGTGCTAAGTCCGCGTTTGCTAGTCGATGTATCTCAATACATGTTTTTATGTCACAGGGGGTCATCCTGTCATATCTTTTTTTTAAAAGCGTGCAATATATACAAAGCTAAGCTTATTCAAGATTATTTACATCTACATTAAAGTAACTTATTTATTCCAGTACTTTGGTTAATTGCTTCAATATAGCCAAACAATCTTCAGCATACTTTTGTTTGCTATTTTTCTTACGGGGTTTAGGGATTGGTTTACGCGGTTTAGGGATTGGTTTGAAGCCTAGACCTACTTTAGGGGCTATTTCATCTATTTCCATATTTTCTTCTAAGGGTACATTTGGGTTATCTAAGGGTATTTCATAGTCTTGACCACTATTTTCACCACATTGATTTGACTCATGGGTCTCATCCGATTCTGAATCTACGGTCGGATCATTCTCGTGTTTATACTGCTGATCATCCATGATCTTCTTAGCTCTTATACGTCTTTGAAGTTCTGCTAGGGGAATATCCTCTTCGTCTGAAGATCCTTCTCTTTCCCATTGTTTGGACTGTATAGCTCTTTCAAGTGGTTCTGGTTGCATGTCTTCATTTTCTGACGACGATTCATCTTCCGGTGGCACCACATAGTTAGTTTTTCTTAGAGTTCTTCCACCATCTTCAGTAGTTTGTGAAAGGGGCCAGTGCGAAATATCTGCCAGTCTTAATTGTCGTGCATGGCATTTGGTGGTTAATCCAGTCAATTGATCTCTCACCACGAAACTAACTGGTCCTTTCTGCTCTATGATTCGGTAATATGGTAGCCACTTTTTATCTAACTTATTTTGTCTTCTGTTGTTCTTAAGGTAGACAGGGTCACCTACCTGAAAATTTTCATCTTTGCTTCTCTTATCGGCCTGAGCTTTCTGTTTCTTCTTGGCTTCCTTCATATTACGATGTACTAGCAGGAAAGCTTTATGTTGTTCTTGTAGGGCGATCTTGTGTTGATCTTCTCCCGCATATCTCCTTCGAGGTTTCATCAACGTATCAAGAGGTAATACGACATCTCTGTTGTACATAAGGTAATATGGAGAAAACTTTGACGAATCGTTAGGATGGAAACGAATGGCTGCCAACGTCTGATTAAGATGAATATCCCATGTTTGAGCGTTGTCTGTTGTTTTCTTAGCCATCACGTCATGTAGAGTTCTATGAAATCGTTCTACTTTACCATTACCTTGAGGACTGTAATAAGATGTTTTGATATGGTTGATATTCAATTCTTTTAAAGTTTCTTCCACTTTCTTATTCACATTTTCTGTTCCGTTGTCTGTGAGGATTTGAAGAGGACAGCCATATCTTGGATATATTTCTTCTAAGATAAGATGTACTATGTTGTCAGCTGACTTATCAGGAACGGGAAAAGCTTCTGGCCAACCAGAGTAAATGTCAATAAAAGAAACTATGTACTTGTTTCCCGACAAGGATGTTGGATATGGTCCTGATAGATCAAGTCCTACTTTAGCCATTGGAAAAGGTGGTATATCTGTCTCTTGAAGTGGAGGTTGATTTTTCTTATTGCTCCTCGTTTGGCATACTACACATCCTTCTATATAAGAGTATAACCTTTTGTACAAATTTGGTATGTAGTACTTTTGTCTGATTACGTCATATGTTTTGTCCACTCCCATATGTCCAAGTCCGTCATGATATTGCTGCACTACTAAAAGTTCTAACTCACGTGGTACATACAGGCGAAGTTTTGGGCCTTCTGAGTCTCCATCTGAAAGATAGTACATAATACCATCAATTTCCAGAAACTTCTTTTCTTCGGTTGCTGTTGCTGTTCCTTTACTTAACCGATTCTTCAGTTTCTTGATCTGCTCGTCGTGTTGTTGACTTTCTTTGATGTTGATATCCTCTGGTAGATCAATAAAGGGTTTGACCAATTCGTCGTGTTGATTAACTTCACATCTGGCAAATCTCTTAGGCGAAAAGGCATTGGAGTTAAGTACGTTCACTTCAAAGAAATTGTCCTTAACATCTGGTTCATCATGCTCTGATTGTTCTTCCTCTTCACACTCGAGGTTGACTGTCGGTAATCGGGATAAGAGATCTGCACAGCAGTTAAATCTTCCTTCTATGTACTCTACCTTACAGTTATATCCTGCAATACTTAAAGCCCATAGTTGAATTTTCTTATTTTGCATTGGAGATTCTAAGATATACTTGAGCGGCTTATGGTCTGTTCTTATAGTAAACTGAGCACCGTGTAAATAATGGTCTAACTTCTGAAGGGCGTAATGGATTGCAAATGCCTCCTTTTCTATGGTTGACCACTTTTCTTGAGTTTTACTCAGCTTGTGGGATAAGTAATATATTGGCCTATCTTCTCCCTCATCTGTCTTTTGAGTAAGGCACGCTCCAATACAATTGTCGCTGGCATCGGTGTACAGGATGTAAGGCTTATTAGTATCTGGATATGCTAGTAAAGGCACTACCGTTAAACTTTCTTTAATAAAGTCAAACGCTTTTTGGCAACATGGTGCCCATTTGAACCTTGCATATTTTCTGGTTAAGTCAATCAATGGTTCTGCAATCTTAGAGAAGTTCGGTATAAATCTCCTGTAATAACTACACATACCTATAAAGCCACGAACTTCTCGGACTGTAGTGGGCGCTGGTAACTTTCTTATAGCTTCGACTTTCTTTGGATCAGGTGTAACGCCATGTTCATCAATGATGAAACCAAGATATTCTGTCTGTTCCTTGAAGAAACTACATTTCTTTAGCTTCATTTTAAGTCCATGCTTCCTTAGGCGGTTGAAAACGTCTTGAATATGCCGAAGATGATCTTCCGGTGTCTCTGAGAATATAAGAATGTCATCCAGGTATGCGATGGCAAACTCCTCTTGTCCTTGAAGAACTATGTTCATCAGCTCTTGAAAGACTGCTGGTGCATTACTCAACCCAAATGGCATCCGGTTAAATTGGAATAGTCCTTTGTGACATGCAAAGGCCGTTTTTTCTTTACTTGAATCTTCTAATTTCACTTGCCAATATCCACTCTTTAAGTCTAGTGCAGTGAAATATTTTGCCTTACCTAGTAAACATAGGATGTCATCAATCAACGGTAGCGGGAATGATACGGGTTTCACTATCTTATTCAAGCTTCTAAAGTCAACGCACATCCGGTCTGATCCGTCCTTTTTCTTCACCACTACTAAGGGAAATGACCAAGGCGATTGTGATCTCTCAATTATCTTTGCGTCCATCATTTCCAGTATGGCCTTGTCAATTATCTGTCTTTTATTTAAGGGTACACGGTAGGGTCTGTTCTTTATTGGGTGGTGATCTCCAGTTTCTATCTTCATTTTAACAGTATCAGTCACTCCAAGGTCACTGTCTTTCTTTGCAAATAAATCATTGTTTTTGCTCACAAGTCTTTTGATTGAGTGTTCAAATCTTCTAGGTACATCAATTTCTTCTTTTGTGTCTTGAGTAGTCTGTATTTCTGAGATTTCCTTCTGTTTTAATGCGGTAATTCGTCCTACTATGTAGCCTCTTGGAATTTTATAATTTTTGTTAGTTTGGTTAACGAAGATCATTGGAACTTTCTTATCCTTCCGAACTATACAAACGGCGTCTTTTAAATATAGTCCTGGATCTTCCATAATGCAGTTATTGTCGATGCTGTTCACTTCAACCAAGTCATTTTTTTCCAGAGGAAAATTGTTATTTATTTTTCCATAGAATACCGTCACCGTGTTTGGTCTCATAATAAGTTTCTTAGGAGTTCTTACAATAGTTGAGATATGTAAATCTTCTTTAAGTTCCGCGTATACTTTGCCATCAATACGCATGAGTCCAAGATCAAAGTATAAACGAACATTGTTTTTCTTGAGCCAATCACGACCGAGAATCATGTTTCGGTTGAGTCCCTTTGTCACATAAAGTTTGTGGTCTAAAGTTAACCCTGAAATCTTAAAGGAAATATTTACATACCCTATCGCAATTAAAGAATTGCCATTTGCTGCTTGTAAAGAGGGGATGTCATTATTAAACAACTTGGGGCGGGGAAATAGATTATCATACATTTTCTTACTAATTAGAGATACGGCTGCACCTGTATCTACCAAAGCTCTAAATTTATTTTTTCCTACTTTTAATAAACAGCTACTGGGGTTGTTAGTAAAATTAATTTCATATGTAGGTCTTTGTTTAAAGTTCTTTCTTCGGGCTTCAACGAAGGAAGAACGTCTTAGTTTTCCTGTTTTTGTTTGTCAAAATAAGAGCGCGATTTGAAATTTTGAGACGCTCCCCTATTTACTTGGTCGCTAGATTTATATGTTCGGCCTTGACGATTTGATGGTCTGCCCCGATTTTGTTGAGCTCTTTGATACATATGCGAGCCCCAACAATCTGCACGCACATGACCTACTTTACCACAATTCCAACATTCCACAGGCGAACGGGGTTTCTGCTCTATATTATGGACGGGTTTGTTTTGACTGGGTCGTTTATTTATTTGAGGACTGGACCTGACTTGGGGTTTATTTTGAGTACAAAATCGAGCCCTATGACCCGCCTGTTTGCATTTAAAACACCTACTATTACGCGCATGGTCAATTTCCATTGGTTCTACATGCCTTGTTTCTACTGCGGTAAGATTATCTGCTCTATCCTTTAATAAGGGAAGAGTAGTATCAAAATTTGAAAGAGTTCGCTTGTTGTCATTACTTTGTACAATTTCTGTCATATTTGACCCTCTTATCGCTAGCCTCTGTCTCAGATTTTGTTCTCGCATTGCTATTTGAATTGCGGATTCTAAATCTTTAGGGTTTTCTCGCAAAATTTTCAGTCTGAGGTAGTCGAATGTCAACCCGTCACAAAAGATATCTACTAACTGTTGTTGTATCAAAGGGTCTTTTAGTCTGTCATTACTGTAGGCGTCTTCCGCGATTTGCAATAGTCTCTCGGCGAACAACTGAACACTTTCATTTGAATGTTGTCGAGTCTTACGCATTACTGCTAACGCGTGTTGGGGGTCTGTTATTTCTGCAAATCTATTTTTAAGGGATTCCTTAAGATCGTTCCAAGATGGGATTTCTTCAGACGCATCTGTTTCATCTAAATACCTTTTAATATAATCCCCAACTGAACCCTTACTCGTTATGTATGCAAGCATGGGGATCTCATGACCTTGTTTCCCAGACATAACACTGTACTTTTCAACTTCCTTTATCCACTGTTTAAATTTTTGAGCATCTCCCTCAAAAGGAGTTATCACAGAAGATAGGGGCACTGAGAGTGCAGCTGTTATAGCTTTAACTTGACCAATAAAAAAATCTTTTTCATCATCCTGATCTGGGACTCGGTGTCGAGTTTCACGAGTTTCATACGGCCTAGCATCATGATATGTTTCAAAAGTATTTTGTTTAATCTGCTCTTTTTCTGGGGATTTTTGACCTGTTTCTTGCCCTTTATTTTCTTTGTTCTGACCCAACCCCGCGAATTGTTTTTCTAATTGCTCCATTTGATTTTTAAATTCTTTTTTATCAAACCCATCACCTGTCGCCATATTGGTTGCTTAGACAAAGTTGTTTACTTCGAGATAGCTATAAGAGACATATAGAAATGGTTCTTACCTTACTCTGTATTGAACTTCGCTCAGTCCTGGTCACTGGCACCAAGAAAGTTCATGTAAGCCTTCTGTCTTACAGGATCCTATTGAGGGTCAGCTCAAGCTTATGGATGACAAGTCCAGTATTTCTTTCTCAAGCGGTTTTATTAAGCGTGATCGTATAAGTACAATAACATCAGCTAATAGCAGCCCAAATCAGGAGTCTGCACAATCTCATTTCATATGGGTATATATAAGGTTTTACTTATGATGGACAGTTTTGACTAGTTCGGCCCATATACGACGATCATGAGTGAACATTTAGTGTTCAAAATTAAGATTAATATTTTATTTCTAAATAAAGTAACAAAACCGTCAAAACTGCCAATCAAAGAGTCTGGATGCAGGATGTGGGTCTCCGAGTCCTGGGTCTCGGAGCCCCCCACCTAGTATGAGGCATCACTTACTCACAATACGTTCATTCATACACGGCATAAAAGGTTACAAAGGTTAATATATAGAATACACAATACATGACTCAATATAGAATACTAGAGCATTCGTTGCAGACACAGAATCGCCAAATAGGTCACATGTTGTTAAACTCTCAATTTGGATATTATTCTGCCCGTATTATGACCTGGTTTCATAACATCATTTAGGAATACTACGCATTGCTACAAGAGTCACAGAGTTCATTCTGTCAATTATCATTAACACCATTCAGTGCGCAGCATCTAGGTACACATAAATATCATAGTGACCATTATGTAATACTAGCAATTCAAGGTCATAGCATGGCTATCTGTTTACAATAGACATTTGATTGAAGATGTGTTTAACCGTTTTCGTTTTGTCTTCTGTCATTTCCGGTCCACACAGGAAGAGTTCAAACAAATCGAACTGTTTATCAGTTTAACTTTTTCCCATTGATATTTGCAGTGTGCTGGATGAGAAATGAAGTACAAAGGGCAAATATACAATAAATATTTAATACAATTTAGATTGAGCACTTCCGTTTGTCCGTTTCCTGTCCCGCGTTGAAAAAGCTTGTATCAACAAGATCTCAGAAACGGTTAAGACTTGAACATCCAAACTTTGTGGGATGATAAACATATAGCTGTAGATGTGTTCACACTATTTTGTTTTGTTCGTCGTAACTTCCGGTCGTCACCGGAAGCACTTCAAAAATAACTACTTTTTCGCATAAAATTCCTTTTCTATAAAATAAATATATAAGTATAAATGTATGCATAGGTTATCTATGCGATGTTAACTCAACAAAAAAATTCTACTTCCGGTGAGATATCTCAAATATCTCAGGTAGCTTTTTTGAAACACATTTTGTACAAACGAGATCTCAGAAACTTTAAGTGATCAAAGCACAAAACTTTCAGGGATGATAGACATTTGATTGAAGATGTGTTTAACCGGTTTCGTTTTGTCTTCCGTCACTTCCGGTCCACACAGGAAGATTTCAAACAAATAAAGCTGTTTATCAGTTTAACTTTTTCCCATTGATATTTACAGTGTGCTGGATGAGAAATGAAGTACAAAGGGCAAGTATACAATAAATATTAAATACAATTTAGATTGAGCACTTCCGTTTGTCCGTTTCCTGTCCCGCGTTGAAAAAGCTTGTATCAACGAGATCTCAGAAACGGTTAAGACTTGAACATCCAAACTTTGTGGGATGATAAACATATAGATGTAGATGTGTTCAGACTATTTTGTTTTGTTCGTCGTAACTTCCGGTCGTCACCGGAAGCACTTCAAAAATAACTACTTTTTCGCATAAAACTCCTTTTCCATAAAATAGATTTATAAGTATAAATGTATGCATAGGTTGTCTATGAACAATTATGTTCAAAAGGCAAGTATACAAAAAATATTTAATACAATTTACATTGAGCACTTCCGTTTGTCCGTTTCCTGTCCCGAGACAAAAAACCTTATTTCGACGAGATCTCAAAAAACGGTGTCGACATGAACAATCAAACTTTGTGGGATGATAGACCTATTAATGTACATGTTTTTACGCTCTTTTATTTTGTTCGGCGTAACTTCCGGTCATCACCGGAAGCACTACAACAATTTTGTTTTTTCTTTTTTTATTTCGTTTACATGGAATGAACATATCGGTATACAATCTTAGATGTGTCATACTTATAATGTTAAATATTCAAATAACTGTTACTTCCGGTGATATATCTCAAATATCTCTATGTAGCTTTCCTTTTTACAAATTTGATGCCCACAAGAATTTTGTCACTGAAAGTGATTGAGACACGAAGCTTTCATGAATAATAGACATTTGATTGATGATATGTTTAGAGGGTTTTATTTTGTCAACTGTCATTTCCGGTTTTCACCGGAGGGATTCAAATAAATCATGTTTTTAACAAGTTTAACTGACTTTCTTGTGTGTTTCATCTAGCCTGATAAACAGTGATGTACGCTAAGCAAATGTATGAGAAATACTAGCTTTTGTTGTTATTAATCACTTCCGATTGTCCGTTTCCGGTCCCGAGACAAAAATATTGTTTCATAGAGATCTTAGATTTGGCAGAGACATGAACAACCAAACTTTGAGGAAAGATTGACTTGTGATTGTATATATGATTAACATTGATGTTAAGTTCAGCGTTACTTCTGGTCGTCACAGAAAGTACTTAAAAAATTGATTTCTTTTTTATTCTCGTTGTTTTTATTGGAAGTAACGTCTGGATATATCATTCACAATAATAATCATATCCACTTTTTTTCTATGTGAAAGAAGCAATGTCTTACAGTTAAATTGATACATGTATATCAAAACGGAAGACCTTTTTGTTGCTTTTGCAACAAGAGTCTAGTTATTATTATTATTATTTTTTTCCCCTTTTTCTCTCGTGAATTTCTCAGAGATGTCTTGATGGATTTTTATAAAATTTTCAGGAATGACAGAAAATAAAAAGATCTAGAGGATTTTAATTAAAAATGTTCTAAATTCACTTCCGGTCGTCCGTTTCCTGTCCCGCGACAAAAAGCTTGTCACCTCGAGATCTAAGAAACGGTAAAGACTTAAACATTCAAACTTTGTGGGATGATAGACCTATAGCTGTAGATGTGTTTAAACACTTTTGTTTTGTTCGGCGTAACTTCCGGTCGTCACCGGAAGCACTTCAATTTTTTTGTTTTTACGTATTTAATTTTTTTCCGTAAAATAAAGATATTAGTATAGATCCTTACCTATGTCATCTATGCAATGTTAAATCAACAAAAAAATTCTACTTCCGGTGAGATATCTCAAATATCTCAGGTAGTTTTTTTAAAACACATTTTGTACCCGCGAGATCTCAGAACCTATAAGTGATCAAAGCACAAAACTTTCATGGATGATAGACATTTGATTGAAGATGTGTTTAACCGGTTTCGTTTTGTCTTCCGTCACTTCCGGTCCACACAGGAAGAGTTCAAACAATTCGAACTGTATATCAGTTTAACTTTTTTCCATTGATATTTGTAGTGTTCTGGATGAGAAACGAAGTACAAAAGACAAGTATACAAGAAATATTAAATACAATTAAGATTGAGCACTTCCGTTTGTCCGTTTCCTGTCCCGCGTTGAAAAAGCTTGTATCAACAAGATCTCAGAAACGGTAAAGACTTGAACATCCAAACTTTGTGGGATGATAAACATATAGCTGTAGATGTGTTAACACTATTTTGGTTTGTTCCTTGTAACTTCCGGTCGTCACCGGAAGCACTTCAAAAATAACTACTTTTTCGCATGAAATTCCTTTTTAATAAAATAAATTTATAAGTATAAATCTATGCATAGGTTGTCTATGCGATGTTATCTTAACAAAAAAATTCTACTTCCGGTGAGATATTTCAAATATCTCAGGAAGCTTTTTAAAAACACATTTTATACAAACGAGTTCTCAGAAACTATAAGTGATCAAAGCACAAAACGTCCATGGATGATAGACATTTTATTGAAGATATGTTTAACCGGTTTCATTTCCTTCCGTCACTTCCGGTCCACACAAAAAGAGTTTAAACAAATCGAACTTTTTATCAGTTTAACTGTTTTCCGTTGATATTTGTAGTGAACTCGATGAACAATAATGTACAAAAGGCAAGTATACAAGAAATCTTTAATACAATTTACATCGAGAACTTCCGTTTGTCCGTTTCCTGTCCCGAGACAACAAACCTTATTTCGACAAGATCTCATAAACGGTGTCGACTTGAACAACCAAACTTTGTGGGATGGTAGACCTTTATACGTACATGTTTTTAAACTTTTTTATTTTGTTCGGCGAAACTTCCGGTCGTCACCGGAAGCACTACAAAAATTATGTTTTTTCTTTATGTATTTCTTTTACATGGAATGAATAAATATATCAGTATACAATCTTAGATGTGTCATCTTTATAATGTTAGATTTTTAAAGAACTGTTACTTCCGGTGAGATATCTCAAATATCTCTATGTAGCTTTCCTTTTTACAAATTTGATGCCCGCAAGATTTTTGTCACTGTAAGTGATTGAGACACAAAGCTTTCACGAATGATAGACATTTGATTGATGATATGTTTAGCGGGTTTTATTCTGTCAACTGTCACTTCCGGTTTTCACCGGAAGGATTCAAATAAATCATATTTTTAACAAGTTTAACTGAATTTCTTGGGTGTTTCATCTAGCTTGATAAACGTTTAGTGATGTACGCTAAGCAAATGTACGAAAAATACCAGCTTTTTTTATTAATCACTTCCGTTCGTCCGTTTCAAAAACTATTGTTTCAAAGAGATTTCAGACTTGGCAGAAATGTGAACAACCAAACTTTGAAGAAAGATTGACTTATGATTGTACAAATGTTAAACCTGTTTTGTTTAGTTCGGCTTTACTTCCGGTCGTCACAGAGATTTCTTTTTCAATCTCGTTGTTTTACATGGAAGTTCGTCTGCATATATCATTCACAATAATTATCATATCAACTATTTTCTCTATGTTAGAGAAGCAATGTCTGTGGTTAAATTGATTCATTTATATCAAAACGGAAGACCTTTTTGTTACTTTTGCAACAAGAGTCTAGTTAAGGTCTTCCGTTTCCAACGGAAGACCTTATAGAGATTGTAAGGTTTTTTATTATTATTTTTTTCCCAGTTTTTGTCCACAAGATTTCTCAGAGATGGCTTGATAGATTTACTTCAAGTTTTCAGGACTGATAGAAAATGATCATATCTCTAGGCGTTTTTTTCATTTTTTGAAAATTTATTTCCTGTCGTCCGTTTCCTGTCCCGCGTTAAAAAGCTTGTCACATCGAGATCTCAGAAATGAGAAAGACTTGAACATCCAAACTTTGAGGGATAATAGACCTATAGTCGTAGATGTGTTTAAACATTTTTGTTTTGTTCGTCGTAACTTCCGGTCGTCACCGGAAGCTCTTCAATTTTTTTTGTTTTTACGTATTTAATTTATTTTCAATAGAATAAAGATATTAGTATAGATCCTTATATATGTCATCTATGCAATGTTAAATAAACAAAAACATTCTACTTCCGGTGAGATATCTCGATTATCTCAGGTAGCTTTTTTAAAACATATTTTGTACCCGCAAGTTCTCAGGTACTGTACGTGATCAAGACACAAAACTTTCACCACTCATAGACAGTTGATTGAAGATGTGTTTAAACAGTTTCATTTTGTCCTCCGTCACTTCCGGTCCAAAGCGGAAGAGTTCAAACAAATCAAATTGTTAATCCGTTAAACTGGTTTTTTTTTTATAGTTTAAGCTGTTTCGATGACTAATAATGTAAAATAGGAAAGTAAACAAGATATAAAAAAATTAAGTTTCATTAAGCACTTCCGTTTGTCCGTTTCCTGTCCCGAGACAAAAAACCTTATATCGACGAGATCTCAAAAACGGTAACGACTTCAACAACCAAACTTTGTAGAATTATAGACCTGTGTATGGACATGTGTTAACACTATTTTGTTTCATCCGGCGTAACTTCCGGTCGTCACAGGAAGAACGCAAAATTTTGATTTTTTAAAAATATGTTGGTTATTTAGCATGGAAGTAACATTTTGGTTATAAGAATACAAGAGGTCATCTACACATGGTAAAAAACCCAAAAATAAGTTCTTTTTCCGGTGAGACATCTCAAATATCTCAGGTAGCCTTCTTTAAAAAAAACAAACTACCCTCAAGATCTCAGAAACTTTGAGAGATACAGACACAAAACTTGTATGGATAATGGACATTTGAATGAACATGTGTTTAACGGGTTCCATTTGGTCGTTCGCCACTTCCGGTTTTAACTCGAAGTGTTCAAGCAATAAAAGGTTTTTTTTCTTAAGCATTTTTTAAACATTTTACTCAATGTAATGAACAATAACGTATCATAGGTAAATGTACTAAACTACGTATTTTCAATTTCTTAATCACTTCCGTTCGATCGTTTCCGGTTTCGAGACAAAAATCTTTTCTAAGCGAGATATTATAACTAACAAAAACTTGAACATCCAAACTTTGAGGAAAGACAAGGAAATGTTTATTGTGTTTTGTATGATCCGGCGTAACTTCCGGTCGTCACAGAAAGTACTCAAAAAATGACGTTTTGTCTTTTTGTTTTGTTTATTTCTTGGGAATTCCTTTACAGTATAAATTATATCCATTTTCTGTTTACAAGAGAAATATATCTTTTGCACAGATTTATACATGAGGAACGGAAGACCTTTTTGTTGCTATAGCAACAAGTGTCTAGTTATTATTATTATTATTTTTTTTTGTCCGTTTTTTGTCCACAAGATTTCTCAGAGATGGCTGGATAGATTTTCTTGAAATTTTCAGGACTGATAGAAAATGATAATATCTCTAGGCGTTTTTTTCATTTTTTGAAAATTCATTTCCTGTCGTCCGTTTCCTGTCCCGCGACAAAAAGCTATGGACAATGAGATCTCAGAAACGATAAACACTTGAACCTCCAAAATTTGAGGGATGATAGACCTATAGTTGTAGATGTGTTTAAACATTTTTGTTTTGTTCGTCGTAACTTCCGGTTGTCACCGGAAGCTCTTCAAAAATTATGCTTTTACGCATTTAATGTATTTCTCGGAGAAATGAAGTATAAGTATACATGCTTACATATGTCATCTATCCGATGATTAATAAACATAAAAATTCTACTTCCGGTGAGATATCTCAAATATCTCATGAAGCCTCTTTTAGAATAAATGTTTGAACCCCGAGATCTCAGAAACTGTAAGTGATCAAGGCACGAAACTTACAGGGATGATAGATATTTGATAGAAGATGTGTTTAACCGTTTTTATTTTGTCGACCGTCACTTCCGGTCCACACAGGAAGAGTTCAAACAAATCAAGTTTTCCAAAAGTTTAACCCGATTTCTCAGAGATGCATGGATGGATTTTCTTGAAATTTTTAGGACTGATAGGGAACGATAAAATCTAGAGGAGTTTTTTTTTCATTTTTTCAAAATTCACTTCCTGTCGTCCGTTTCCTGTCCCGCGACAAAAAGCTATGGACAATGAGATCTCAGAAACGATAAAAACTTGAACATCCAAACTTTGAGGGATGATAGACCTATTGTTGTAGATGTGTTTAAACTATTTTGTTGTGTTCGTCGTAACTTCTGGTCGTCAACGGAAGCACTTCAAAAATTATGTTTTTACACTTTTTATTTCTTTAACACAAAATTGAAATATAAGTATAAGCGCTTTCATATGTCATATATCCAATGATTATTAAACAAAAAAAAATACTTACGGTGAGATATCTCAAATATCTCAGGTACTCTTTTTAAAACAACTATTATTACAGCGAGATCTCATAAACTGTAAGTGACCAAGACACAAAGCTTACATGGCTGGTAGACATTTGATAGAAGATGTGCTTAAACGCTCTCATTTTGTCAACCGTCACTTCCGGTCCACACCCGAAGAGTTCAAACAATTCAAGTTGGTTAAGAGTTTAACTGTTTTTGTTTGACAATGTAACACAAATTGATAGCCAATAAGGTCCTGTTGTGTAATGGTTAAGAAATACTTACTTTCATTTTCATCAAACACTTCCGTTTGTCCGTTTCCTGTCCCGAAACAAAAAACCTTGATTCCTAGAGATCTTAAAAACGGTGATGACTTGAATAATCAAACTTTGTGGGATGATAGAAGTATGTATGTACATGTGTTTACACTATAATGTATTGTTCGGCGTAACTTCCGGCCGTCACCGGAAGCACTTTAAAAATTTGGGTTTTTTTTCAAATATTATTCATTTTACATAAAAAGAAAATATCAGTATATAATCTTACATATGTCATCTATATAATGTCAAATTAGCAAGTAAATTTTACTTCCGGTGAGAAATCTCAAATATATCTGTGTAACTTTCATCTTTACAAATTTGATGTCCGCGAGATTTTTGTCACTGTAAGTGATTCAGACACGAAGCTCTCTTGATTAATAGAAATTTGATTGAGGATGTGTTTAATGGGTTTAATTCTGTCAACTTTAAGAACCGGTTCTTACCGGAAGGGTTCAAACAAATCATGTTTTTAACAAGTTTAACTGATTTTATTGCGTGTTTTATCTAGCCTGATAAACAGTGATGTACGCTAAGCAAATGCACGAGAAATACCAGCTTTTGTTTTTATTAATCACTTCCGTTTGTCTGTTTCCGGTCCCGAGACAAAAACGATTGTTTCAAAGAGATCTTAGATTTGGCAGAGACGTGAACAACCAAACTCTGAGGAAGGATTAACTTAAGATTGTACAAATGGTTAACATTTTTGTTTAGATCGGCGTTGCTTCCGGTCGTCACAGAAAGTACTTCAAAAATTGATTTTTTTTTCATTCTCGTTGTTTTACATGTAAGTAACGTCTGGATATATCATTCACAATAATTATCATATCCACTTCTTTTTCTATGTGAGAGAAGCAATGTCTTACAGTTAAATTGATACATGTATATCAAAACTGAAGACCCCCTTGTTGCTTTTGCAACAAGTGTCTAGTTAAGGTCTTCCGTTTCCAACGGAAGACCTTATAGTGATTGTAATGTTTCTTATTATTATTATTATTTTTTTTTTTTCCTTTTTTTGTCCACAAGATTTCTCAGAGATGGCGGGATGGATTTTCTTGAAATTTTCAGGACTGATAGAAAATGATAATATCTCTAGGCGTTTTTTTCATTTTTTCGAAATTCACTTCCTGTCGTCCGTTTCCTGTCCCGCGTTGAAAAAGCTTGTATCAACGAGATCTCAAAAACGATAAAGACTTGAACCTCCAAACTTTGAGGGATGATAGACCTATAGTTGTAAATGTGTTTAAACTATTTTGTTTTGTTCGTCGTAACTTCCGGTCGTCACCGGAAGCACTTCAAAAATAACTATTTTTTCGCATAAAATTCATTTTCGATGAAATAAATATATAAGTATAAATCTATGCATAGGTTATCTACGCGATGTTAACTCAACAAAAAAATTCTACTTCCGGTGAGATATCTCAAATATCTCAGGTAGCTTTTTTGAAACACATTTTGTACAAACGAGATCTCAGAAACTATTAGTGATCAAAGCACAAAACTTTCATGGATGATAGACATTTGATTGAAGATGTGTTTAACCGGTTTCGTTTTGTCTTCCGTCACTTCCGGTCCACACAGGAAGAGTTCAAACAAATCGAGCTGTTTATCAGTTTAACTGTTTACCATTGATATTTGTAGTGTGCTGGATGAGAAATGAAGTACAAAGGGCAAGATTACAAGATATATTAAATACAATTTAGATTGAGCACTTCCGTTTGTCTGTTTCCTGTCCCGCGTTGAAAAAGCTTGTATCAACGAGATCTCAAAAACGGTAAAGATTTGAACATCCAAACTTAGTGGGATGATAGACCCATAGCTGTAGATGTGTTCACACTATTTTGTTTTGTTCGTCGTAACTTCCGGTCGTCACCGGAAGCACTTCAAAAATAACTACTTTTTCGCATAAGATTCTTTTTCCATAAAATAAATATATAAGTATAAATCTATGCATAAATTGTCTATGCGATGTTAACTCAACAAAAAAATTCTACTTCCGGTGAGATATCTCAAATATCTCAGGTAGCTTTTTTGAAACACATTTTGTACAAACGAGATCTCAGAAACTATAAGCGATCAAAGCACAAAACTTTCATGGATGATAGACATTTGATTGAAGATGTGTTTAACCGGTTTCGTTTTGTCTTCCGTCACTTCCGGTCCACACAGGAAGAGTTCAAACAAATCGAGCTGTTTATCAGTTTAACTGTTTTCCTTTGATATTTGTAGTGAAGTCGATGAACAATTAAGTAGAAAGGGCAAGTGCAAAAAAAAAATTAATTACAATTTACATTGAGCACTTCCGTTTGTCCGTTTCCTGTCCCGAGACAAAAAACCTTGATTCCTGGAGATCTCAAAAACGGTAACGACTTGAATGATCAAACTTTGTGGGATGATAGACCTATGTATGTACATGTGTATACACTATTTTGTTTTGTTCGGCTTAGCTTCCGGTCGTCACCGGAAGCACTTCAAAAATTTGTTTTATTCATTTTACATAAAATGAAAATATCAGTATACAATCTTACATATGTCATCTATATAATTTTAAATTGGCAAATAAATTTTACTTCCGGTGAGATATCTCAAATATCTCTATGTAGCTTTTCTTTTCACAAATTTGATGTCCGCAATATTTTCGTCATTGTAAGTGATTGAGACACGAATCTTTCATAGATTGTTTGATAGAATTTTGATTGGGGATGTGTTTAACGGGTTTAATTTTGTCAACTGTCACTTCCGGTTCTTACCGGAAGGGTTCAAACAAATCCTGTTTAGTTGACTTTCTTGGAATTTCATCTAGCCTGATAAACAGTGATGTACATTAAGCAAATGTACGAGAAATACCAGCTTTTGTTTTTATGAATCACTTTCGTTCGTCCGTTTCGGTCCCGAGACAAAAAATATTGTTTCAAAGAGATCTTAGATTTGGCAGAGTCGTGAACAACCAAACTTTGAGGAAGGATTGACTTATGATTGTACAAATGGTTCACATTTTTGTTTAGATCGGCGTTACTTCTGGTCGTCACAGAAAGTACTTAAAAAATTGATTTCTTTTTCATTCTCGTTGTTTTACATGTAAGTAACGTCTGGATATATCATTCACAATAATTATCATATCAACTTTTTTTTTGCATGTAAGAGAAGCAATGTCTTACAGTTAAATTGATACATGTATATCAGAACGGAAGACCTTTTTGTTGCTTTTGCAACAAGTGTCTAGTTATTAAGGTCTTCCGTTACAACGGAAGACCTTCTAGTGATTGTAATGTTTTTTATTAAGGTCTTCCGTTACAACGGAAGACCTTCTAGTGATTGTAATGTTTTTTATTAAGGTCTTCCGTTTCCAACGGAAGACCTTATAGTGATTGTTAGGTTTTTTCTTTCTTTCTTATTATTATTATTTTTTTCCCCTTTTTCTTTCGTGAATTTCTCAGAGATGTCTTGATGGATTTTTATAAAATTTTCAGGAATGACAGAAAATAAAAAGATCTAGAGGATTTTAATTAAAAAATTTCTAAATTCACTTCCGGTCATCCGTTTCCTGTCCCGCGACAAAAAGCTTGTCACCTCGAGATCTAAAAAACGGTAAAGACTTAAACATTCAAACTTTGTGGGATGATAGACCTATAGCTGTAGATGTGTTTAAACACTTTTGTTTTGTTCGTCATAACTTCCGGTCGTCACCGGAAGCACTTAAAAAATATTTTTTTTTACGCATCAAATTTTTGTCAATAGAATAAATATATAAGAATAAATCTATACATAGGAAATCTCTGCGATGTAATATCAACAAAAAATTTCTACTTCCGGTGAGATATCTCAATTATCTCAGGTAGCTTTTTTAAAACACATTTTGTACCCGCGAGATCTCAGAAACTATGAGCGATCAAGACACGAAACTTTCATGGATGATAGACATTTGATTGAAGATGTGTTTAACCGGTTTCATTTTGTCTTCCGTCACTTCCGGTCCATACCGGAAGAGTTAAAAAAAAATCGAGCTGTTTATCAGTTTAACTGTTTTCCTTTGATATATTTTAGTTAGATAAATGAAAAATAATGTACAAAAGGCAAGTATACAAGAAATATTGATTACAATTTACATTGAACACTTCCGTTTGCCCGTTCCCTGTCCAGAGACCAAAAACCTGATTTCGATGAGATCTCAAAAACAGTAACAACTTGAACAACCAAACTTTGTGGGATGATAGATCTATGTATGTACATGTGTTAACACTATTTTGTTTTATCCGGCGTAACTTCCGGTCGTCACAGGAAGCACACCCAATTTCGATATTTTTAAAAATATTTTGGTTATTTAGCATTAAAGTAACATTTTAGCTATAGAAATACAAAAAGTCATCTACACATGGTACAAAAAAGATCTACTTCCGGTGAGACATCTCAAATATCTCAGGTAGCCTTCTTTTTTTAAAACAAAGTACCCACAAGAAACTGTGATAGATCAAGACTTATATAGGTAATGGACATTGATTGAACATGTGTTTAACGGGTTTCATTGGGTCCTACGTCACTTCCGGTTAATACTTGAAATGTTCAAAAGCAATAGAACTTTTTTTTAAAACTTTTAACTTTTTTAAAAACATTTTACTCATTGTGATGAACAGTAACGTACGTAGGTAAATGAACTAACATATCTATTTTCCGTTTTTTAAATCACTTCCGTTTGTTCGTTTCCGGTCCCTAGATAAAAACCTTTTTTCAACGAGATATTATAACCAACGAAAACTTGAACATCCAAACTTTGAGTAAAGACAAAATGTACATGTATCCATTTTCCGTTTACAAGATAACTGGATTTTTTGTGCAGATTAATACATAAGGAGCGGAAGACCTTTTTGTTGCTATAGCAACAAGAGTCTAGTTATTATTATTATTATTATTATTTTTTTCCCAGTTTTTGTCCACAAGATATCTCAGAGATGGCTGGATAGATTTACTTGAAATTTTCAGGATTGATAGAAAATGATCATATCTCTAGGCGATTTTTTCATTTTTTTAAAATTCATTTCCTGTCGTCCGTTTCCTGTCCCGCGACAAAAAGCTTGTCACATCGAGATCTCAGAAACGATAAAGATTTGAACATCCAAACTTTGAGGGATGATAGACCTGTAGTTGTAGATGTGTTTAAACATTTTTGTTTTGTTCGGCGTAACTTCCGGTCGTCACCGGAAGCTCTTCAAAAAATTTTGTTTTTACGTATTTAATTTATTTTCCATTGAATAAAGATATTAGTATAGATCCTTACATATGTCATCTATACAATGTTGAATTAACAAAAAAATTCTACTTCCGGTGAGATATCTCGATTATCTCAGGAAGCTTTTTTAAAACATATTTTGTACCCGCAAGTTCTCAGGTACTGTACGTGATCAAGACACGAAGCTTTTACTAAACATAGACATTAGTTTGAAGATGTGTTTAAACAGTTTCATTTTGTCTTCCGTCACTTCCGGTCCACAGCGGAAGAGTTCAAACAAATCAAACTGTTTATCCGTTAAACCGTTTAATTTGATAGTTTTAGCTACTTCGATGAATAATAATGTAAAATAGGAAAGTAACAAGATATAAAAAATTTAAATTTCATTAAGCACTTCCGTTTGTCCGTTTCCTGTCCCGAGACAAAAAACCTTATATCGACGAGATCTCAAAAACGGTAACGACTTTAACAACCAAACTTTGTAGGATTATAGACCTATGTATGGACACGTGTTAACACTATTTTATTTCATCCGGCGTGACTTCCGGTCTTCACAGGAAGTACACCCAATTTTGATATTTTTAAAAATATTTTGGTTATTTAGCATGGAAGTAACATTTTAGTTATAAAAAATACAAGAGGTCATCCACACATGGTAAAAAAAAACCCAAAAAAGATCTACTTCCGGTGAGACATCTTAAATATCTCAGGTAGCATTCTTTTTAAAAAAAAAAAAAACTACACCCAAGATCTCAGAAACTGTGAGAGATCAATACACAAAACTTGAATGGATAATGGACATTTGAATGAACATGTGTTAAACGGGTTCCATTTGGTCGTACGTCACTTCCGGTTTTCACTCGAAGTGTTTAAGCAATAAAAGTTGTTTTTTTTTAACATTAAAATTTTTTTAACATTTTACTCAATGTGATGAACAAAAACATATCATAGGTAAATGTACTAAAATACGTATTTACAATTTCTTAATCACTTCCGTTCGTTCGTTTCCGGGCCCGAGATAAAAACCTTTTCTCAACGAGATATTATAACTAACAAAAACTTGAACATCCAAACTTTGAGGAAAGACAAGGCAATGTATGAAGATATGTTTACTATGTTTTGTATGATCCGGCGTAACTTCCGGTCGTCACAGAAAGTACTAAAAAAATGACGTTTTGTCTTTTTGTTTTGTTTATTTCTTGGGAATTCCTTTACGGTATAAATTATATCCATTTTCTGTTTACAAGAGAAATGGATCTTTTGTACAGATTTATACATGAGGAACGGAAGACCTTTTTGTTGCTATAGCAACAAGAGTCTAGTTATTATTATTTTTTTTTTCCTTTTTTTGTCCACAAGATTTCTCAGAGATGGCTGAATAGATTTTTATGAAATTTTCTGGAATGAAAAAGAATGACAATATCTCGAGGCGTTTTTTTCTTTTTGTCAAAAATCATTTCCGGTCGTCCGTTTCCTGTCCCGCGTTGAAAAAGCTTGTATCAACGAGATCTCAGAAACGGTAAAAACTTGAACATCAAAACTTTGTGGGATGATAGACCTATAGCTGTAGATGTGTTTAAACTATTTTGTTTTGTTCGTCGTAACTTCCGGTCGTCAACGGAAGCACTTCAAAAATTATGTTTTTACACTTTTTATTTCTTTAACACAAAATTGAAATATAAGTATAAGCGCTTTCATATGTCATATATCCAATGATTATTAAACAAAAAAAATACTTACGGTGAGATATCTCAAATATCTCAGGTACTCTTTTTAAAACAACTATTATTACAGCGAGATCTCATAAACTGTAAGTGACCAAGACACAAAGCTTACATGGCTGGTAGACATTTGATAGAAGATGTGCTTAAACGCTCTCATTTTGTCAACCGTCACTTCCGGTCCACACCCGAAGAGTTCAAACAATTCAAGTTGGTTAAGAGTTTAACTGTTTTAGTTTGACAATGTAACACAAATTGATAGCCAATAAGGTCATGTTGTGTAATGGTTAAGAAATACTTACTTTCATTTTCATCAAACACTTCCGTTTGTCCGTTTCCTGTCCCGAAACAAAAAACCTTGATTCCTAGAGATCTTAAAAACGGTGATGACTTGAATAATCAAACTTTGTGGGATGATAGAAGTATGTATGTACATGTGTTTACACTATAATGTATTGTTCGGCGTAACTTCCGGCCGTCACCGGAAGCACTTTAAAAATTTGGGTTTTTTTTCAAATATTATTCATTTTACATAAAAAGAAAATATCAGTATATAATCTTACATATGTCATCTATATAATGTCAAATTAGCAAGTAAATTTTACTTCCGGTGAGAAATCTCAAATATATCTGTGTAACTTTCATCTTTACAAATTTGATGTCCGCGAGATTTTTGTCACTGTAAGTGATTCAGACACGAAGCTCTCTTGATTAATAGAAATTTGATTGAGGATGTGTTTAATGGGTTTAATTCTGTCAACTTTAAGAACCGGTTCTTACCGGAAGGGTTCAAACAAATCATGTTTTTAACAAGTTTAACTGATTTTATTGCGTGTTTTATCTAGCCTGATAAACAGTGATGTACGCTAAGCAAATGCACGAGAAATACCAGCTTTTGTTTTTATTAATCACTTCCGTTTGTCTGTTTCCGGTCCCGAGACAAAAACGATTGTTTCAAAGAGATCTTAGATTTGGCAGAGACGTGAACAACCAAACTCTGAGGAAGGATTAACTTAAGATTGTACAAATGGTTAACATTTTTGTTTAGATCGGCGTTGCTTCCGGTCGTCACAGAAAGTACTTCAAAAATTGATTTTTTTTTCATTCTCGTTGTTTTACATGTAAGTAACGTCTGGATATATCATTCACAATAATTATCATATCCACTTCTTTTTCTATGTGAGAGAAGCAATGTCTTACAGTTAAATTGATACATGTATATCAAAACTGAAGACCCCCTTGTTGCTTTTGCAACAAGTGTCTAGTTAAGGTCTTCCGTTTCCAACGGAAGACCTTATAGTGATTGTAATGTTTCTTATTATTATTATTATTTTTTTTTTTTCCTTTTTTTGTCCACAAGATTTCTCAGAGATGGCGGGATGGATTTTCTTGAAATTTTCAGGACTGATAGAAAATGATAATATCTCTAGGCGTTTTTTTCATTTTTTCGAAATTCACTTCCTGTCGTCCGTTTCCTGTCCCGCGTTGAAAAAGCTTGTATCAACGAGATCTCAAAAACGATAAAGACTTGAACCTCCAAACTTTGAGGGATGATAGACCTATAGTTGTAAATGTGTTTAAACTATTTTGTTTTGTTCGTCGTAACTTCCGGTCGTCACCGGAAGCACTTCAAAAATAACTATTTTTTCGCATAAAATTCATTTTCGATGAAATAAATATATAAGTATAAATCTATGCATAGGTTATCTACGCGATGTTAACTCAACAAAAAAATTCTACTTCCGGTGAGATATCTCAAATATCTCAGGTAGCTTTTTTGAAACACATTTTGTACAAACGAGATCTCAGAAACTATTAGTGATCAAAGCACAAAACTTTCATGGATGATAGACATTTGATTGAAGATGTGTTTAACCGGTTTCGTTTTGTCTTCCGTCACTTCCGGTCCACACAGGAAGAGTTCAAACAAATCGAGCTGTTTATCAGTTTAACTGTTTACCATTGATATTTGTAGTGTGCTGGATGAGAAATGAAGTACAAAGGGCAAGATTACAAGATATATTAAATACAATTTAGATTGAGCACTTCCGTTTGTCTGTTTCCTGTCCCGCGTTGAAAAAGCTTGTATCAACGAGATCTCAAAAACGGTAAAGATTTGAACATCCAAACTTAGTGGGATGATAGACCCATAGCTGTAGATGTGTTCACACTATTTTGTTTTGTTCGTCGTAACTTCCGGTCGTCACCGGAAGCACTTCAAAAATAACTACTTTTTCGCATAAGATTCTTTTTCCATAAAATAAATATATAAGTATAAATCTATGCATAAATTGTCTATGCGATGTTAACTCAACAAAAAAATTCTACTTCCGGTGAGATATCTCAAATATCTCAGGTAGCTTTTTTGAAACACATTTTGTACAAACGAGATCTCAGAAACTATAAGCGATCAAAGCACAAAACTTTCATGGATGATAGACATTTGATTGAAGATGTGTTTAACCGGTTTCGTTTTGTCTTCCGTCACTTCCGGTCCACACAGGAAGAGTTCAAACAAATCGAGCTGTTTATCAGTTTAACTGTTTTCCTTTGATATTTGTAGTGAAGTCGATGAACAATTAAGTAGAAAGGGCAAGTGCAAAAAAAAAATTAATTACAATTTACATTGAGCACTTCCGTTTGTCCGTTTCCTGTCCCGAGACAAAAAACCTTGATTCCTGGAGATCTCAAAAACGGTAACGACTTGAATGATCAAACTTTGTGGGATGATAGACCTATGTATGTACATGTGTATACACTATTTTGTTTTGTTCGGCTTAGCTTCCGGTCGTCACCGGAAGCACTTCAAAAATTTGTTTTATTCATTTTACATAAAATGAAAATATCAGTATACAATCTTACATATGTCATCTATATAATTTTAAATTGGCAAATAAATTTTACTTCCGGTGAGATATCTCAAATATCTCTATGTAGCTTTTCTTTTCACAAATTTGATGTCCGCAATATTTTCGTCATTGTAAGTGATTGAGACACGAATCTTTCATAGATTGTTTGATAGAATTTTGATTGGGGATGTGTTTAACGGGTTTAATTTTGTCAACTGTCACTTCCGGTTCTTACCGGAAGGGTTCAAACAAATCCTGTTTAGTTGACTTTCTTGGAATTTCATCTAGCCTGATAAACAGTGATGTACATTAAGCAAATGTACGAGAAATACCAGCTTTTGTTTTTATGAATCACTTTCGTTCGTCCGTTTCGGTCCCGAGACAAAAAATATTGTTTCAAAGAGATCTTAGATTTGGCAGAGTCGTGAACAACCAAACTTTGAGGAAGGATTGACTTATGATTGTACAAATGGTTCACATTTTTGTTTAGATCGGCGTTACTTCTGGTCGTCACAGAAAGTACTTAAAAAATTGATTTCTTTTTCATTCTCGTTGTTTTACATGTAAGTAACGTCTGGATATATCATTCACAATAATTATCATATCAACTTTTTTTTTGCATGTAAGAGAAGCAATGTCTTACAGTTAAATTGATACATGTATATCAGAACGGAAGACCTTTTTGTTGCTTTTGCAACAAGTGTCTAGTTATTAAGGTCTTCCGTTACAACGGAAGACCTTCTAGTGATTGTAATGTTTTTTATTAAGGTCTTCCGTTACAACGGAAGACCTTCTAGTGATTGTAATGTTTTTTATTAAGGTCTTCCGTTTCCAACGGAAGACCTTATAGTGATTGTTAGGTTTTTTCTTTCTTTCTTATTATTATTATTTTTTTCCCCTTTTTCTTTCGTGAATTTCTCAGAGATGTCTTGATGGATTTTTATAAAATTTTCAGGAATGACAGAAAATAAAAAGATCTAGAGGATTTTAATTAAAAAATTTCTAAATTCACTTCCGGTCATCCGTTTCCTGTCCCGCGACAAAAAGCTTGTCACCTCGAGATCTAAAAAACGGTAAAGACTTAAACATTCAAACTTTGTGGGATGATAGACCTATAGCTGTAGATGTGTTTAAACACTTTTGTTTTGTTCGTCATAACTTCCGGTCGTCACCGGAAGCACTTAAAAAATATTTTTTTTTACGCATCAAATTTTTGTCAATAGAATAAATATATAAGAATAAATCTATACATAGGAAATCTCTGCGATGTAATATCAACAAAAAATTTCTACTTCCGGTGAGATATCTCAATTATCTCAGGTAGCTTTTTTAAAACACATTTTGTACCCGCGAGATCTCAGAAACTATGAGCGATCAAGACACGAAACTTTCATGGATGATAGACATTTGATTGAAGATGTGTTTAACCGGTTTCATTTTGTCTTCCGTCACTTCCGGTCCATACCGGAAGAGTTAAAAAAAAATCGAGCTGTTTATCAGTTTAACTGTTTTCCTTTGATATATTTTAGTTAGATAAATGAAAAATAATGTACAAAAGGCAAGTATACAAGAAATATTGATTACAATTTACATTGAACACTTCCGTTTGCCCGTTCCCTGTCCAGAGACCAAAAACCTGATTTCGATGAGATCTCAAAAACAGTAACAACTTGAACAACCAAACTTTGTGGGATGATAGATCTATGTATGTACATGTGTTAACACTATTTTGTTTTATCCGGCGTAACTTCCGGTCGTCACAGGAAGCACACCCAATTTCGATATTTTTAAAAATATTTTGGTTATTTAGCATTAAAGTAACATTTTAGCTATAGAAATACAAAAAGTCATCTACACATGGTACAAAAAAGATCTACTTCCAGTGAGACATCTCAAATATCTCAGGTAGCCTTCTTTTTTTAAAACAAAGTACCCACAAGAAACTGTGATAGATCAAGACTTATATAGGTAATGGACATTGATTGAACATGTGTTTAACGGGTTTCATTGGGTCCTACGTCACTTCCGGTTAATACTTGAAATGTTCAAAAGCAATAGAACTTTTTTTTAAAACTTTTAACTTTTTTAAAAACATTTTACTCATTGTGATGAACAGTAACGTACGTAGGTAAATGAACTAACATATCTATTTTCCGTTTTTTAAATCACTTCCGTTTGTTCGTTTCCGGTCCCTAGATAAAAACCTTTTTTCAACGAGATATTATAACCAACGAAAACTTGAACATCCAAACTTTGAGTAAAGACAAAATGTACATGTATCCATTTTCCGTTTACAAGATAACTGGATTTTTTGTGCAGATTAATACATAAGGAGCGGAAGACCTTTTTGTTGCTATAGCAACAAGAGTCTAGTTATTATTATTATTATTATTATTTTTTTCCCAGTTTTTGTCCACAAGATATCTCAGAGATGGCTGGATAGATTTACTTGAAATTTTCAGGATTGATAGAAAATGATCATATCTCTAGGCGATTTTTTCATTTTTTTAAAATTCATTTCCTGTCGTCCGTTTCCTGTCCCGCGACAAAAAGCTTGTCACATCGAGATCTCAGAAACGATAAAGATTTGAACATCCAAACTTTGAGGGATGATAGACCTGTAGTTGTAGATGTGTTTAAACATTTTTGTTTTGTTCGGCGTAACTTCCGGTCGTCACCGGAAGCTCTTCAAAAAATTTTGTTTTTACGTATTTAATTTATTTTCCATTGAATAAAGATATTAGTATAGATCCTTACATATGTCATCTATACAATGTTGAATTAACAAAAAAATTCTACTTCCGGTGAGATATCTCGATTATCTCAGGAAGCTTTTTTAAAACATATTTTGTACCCGCAAGTTCTCAGGTACTGTACGTGATCAAGACACGAAGCTTTTACTAAACATAGACATTAGTTTGAAGATGTGTTTAAACAGTTTCATTTTGTCTTCCGTCACTTCCGGTCCACAGCGGAAGAGTTCAAACAAATCAAACTGTTTATCCGTTAAACCGTTTAATTTGATAGTTTTAGCTACTTCGATGAATAATAATGTAAAATAGGAAAGTAACAAGATATAAAAAATTTAAATTTCATTAAGCACTTCCGTTTGTCCGTTTCCTGTCCCGAGACAAAAAACCTTATATCGACGAGATCTCAAAAACGGTAACGACTTTAACAACCAAACTTTGTAGGATTATAGACCTATGTATGGACACGTGTTAACACTATTTTATTTCATCCGGCGTGACTTCCGGTCTTCACAGGAAGTACACCCAATTTTGATATTTTTAAAAATATTTTGGTTATTTAGCATGGAAGTAACATTTTAGTTATAAAAAATACAAGAGGTCATCCACACATGGTAAAAAAAAAACCAAAAAAGATCTACTTCCGGTGAGACATCTTAAATATCTCAGGTAGCATTCTTTTTAAAAAAAAAAAAAACTACACCCAAGATCTCAGAAACTGTGAGAGATCAATACACAAAACTTGAATGGATAATGGACATTTGAATGAACATGTGTTAAACGGGTTCCATTTGGTCGTACGTCACTTCCGGTTTTCACTCGAAGTGTTTAAGCAATAAAAGTTGTTTTTTTTAACATTAAAATTTTTTTAACATTTTACTCAATGTGATGAACAAAAACATATCATAGGTAAATGTACTAAAATACGTATTTACAATTTCTTAATCACTTCCGTTCGTTCGTTTCCGGGCCCGAGATAAAAACCTTTTCTCAACGAGATATTATAACTAACAAAAACTTGAACATCCAAACTTTGAGGAAAGACAAGGCAATGTATGAAGATATGTTTACTATGTTTTGTATGATCCGGCGTAACTTCCGGTCGTCACAGAAAGTACTAAAAAAATGGCGTTTTGTCTTTTTGTTTTGTTTATTTCTTGGGAATTCCTTTACGGTATAAATTATATCCATTTTCTGTTTACAAGAGAAATGGATCTTTTGTACAGATTTATACATGAGGAACGGAAGACCTTTTTGTTGCTATAGCAACAAGAGTCTAGTTATTATTATTTTTTTTTTCCTTTTTTTGTCCACAAGATTTCTCAGAGATGGCTGAATAGATTTTTATGAAATTTTCTGGAATGAAAAAGAATGACAATATCTCGAGGCGTTTTTTTCTTTTTGTCAAAAATCATTTCCGGTCGTCCGTTTCCTGTCCCGCGTTGAAAAAGCTTGTATCAACGAGATCTCAGAAACGGTAAAAACTTGAACATCAAAACTTTGTGGGATGATAGACCTATAGCTGTAGATGTGTTTAAACTATTTTGTTTTGTTCGTCGTAACTTCCGGTCGTCACCGGAAGCACTTCAAAAATAACTACTTTTTCGCATAAAATTCCTTTTCCATAAAATAAATATATAAGTATAAATCTATGCATAGGTTATCTATGCGATGTTATATCAACAACAAAATTCTACTTCCGGTGAGATATCTCAAATATCTCAGGTAGCTTTTTTAAAAACACATTTTGTACAAACGATATCTCAGAAACTATAAGAGATCAAAGCACAAAACATTCATGGATGATAGACATTTGATTGAAGATGTGTTTAACCGGTTTAGTTTTGTCTTCCGTCACTTCCGGTCCACACAGAAAGAGTTCAAACAAATAGAGCCGTTATCCGTTAAACTGTTTTCCTTTTATATTTGTAGTAAAGTCGATGAACAATTAAGTAGAAAAGGCAAGTACAAAAGAAATATTAATTACAATTTACATTGAGCACTTCCGGTCGTCCGTTTCCTGTCCCGAGACAAAAAACCTTGTTTCGACGAGATCTCAAAAACGGTAACGACTTAAACAATCAAACTGAGTGGGATGATTGACCAATGTATGTAGATGTGTTCACACTATTTTGTTTTGCTCGGCGTAACTTCCGGTCGTCACCGGAAGCACATAAAAAATAACTACTTTTACGCATTTAATTCCTTTTTCATAAAATAAATATATAAGTATAAATCTATGCATAGGTTATCTATGCGATGTTATATCAACAACAAAATTCTACTTCCGGTGAGATATCTCAAATATCTCAGGTAGCTTTTTTGAAACACATTTTGTACAAACGATATCTCAGAAACTATAAGTGATCAAAGCACAAAACTTTCATGGATGGTAGACATTTGATTGAAGATGTGTTTATTAACCGGTTTAGTTTTGTCTTCCGTCACTTCCGGTCCACACAGAAAGAGTTAAAAAAAAATAGAGCCGTTTATCCGTTAAACTGTTTTTCTTTTATATTTGTAGTGAAGTTGATGAACAATTAAGTAGAAAAGGCAAGTACAAATGAAATTTTAATTACAATTTACATTAAGCACTTCCGTTTGTCCGTTTCCTGTCCCGAGACAAAAAACCTTGTTTCGACGAGATCTCAAAAACGGTAACGACTTAAACGATTAAACTTAGTGGGAAGATAGAACAATGTATGTAGATGTGTTCAAACTATTTTGTTTTGCTTGGCGTTACTTCCGGTCGTTACCGGATGCACATAAAAAATAACTACTTTTACGCATTTAATTCCCTTTTCATAAAATGAATATATGAGTATAAATTTTATGCATAAGTTATCTATGCGATGTTATATCAACAACAAAAATCTACTTCCAGTGAGAGATCTCAAATATCTCACGTAGCTTTTTTGAAACACATTTTGTACAAAGGAGATCTCAGAAACTAAATGTGATCAAAGCACAACACTTTCATGAATTATAGACATTTGAATGAAAATTTATTTAACTGGTTTCATTTTGTTTTCCGTCGCTTCCGGTCCACACAGAAAGAGTTCAAACAAATCGAGCTTTAATCAAATTAACATCATTCTTCTGATATTTGTAGTGTGCTCAATGAACAATAAAGTACAAAGAACAAGTTTACAAATAATATTTAATACAATATACATTGAGCACTTCCGTTTGTCCGTTTCTGTTCCGAGACAAAAAACCTTATTTCGACGAGATCTCAGAAACGGTATTGACTTGAACAATCAAACTTTGTGGGATAATATACCTATGTTTGTACATGTGTTTACACTATTTTGTTTTGTTCGGCGTAACTTCCAGTCGTCATCGGAAGCACATCAAAACATTTTTTTCTTAATTTATATATTAGACAAGGAATGAATATATCAGTAAACAAATCTTAGTTACTTCATATATATAATGTTAAATTAGCAAATAAATTTTACTTCCGTTGAGATATCCCAAATAT
The DNA here is from genome assembly GCF_902806645.1 of Magallana gigas. Taxonomy (NCBI): domain Eukaryota; kingdom Metazoa; phylum Mollusca; class Bivalvia; order Ostreida; family Ostreidae; genus Magallana; species Magallana gigas. The sequence goes on from NW_022994880.1 coordinate 42,865, forward strand.
CTCTATGTAGCTTTTCGTTTTCCAAATGTGATGCCTGAGAGATTTTTGTCACTGTAAGTAATTGAGACACAAAGCTTTCATTAATGATAGACATTTGATTGATGATATGTTTAGTGGGTTTTATTTTGTCAACTGCCACTTCCGGTTTTCACCGGAAGGATTCAAATAAATCATATTTTTAACAACCAAACTTTGTAACCTGTTTTGTTTAGTTCGGCATTACTTCCGGTCGTCACAGAGAGTACTTCGAAAACTGATTTCTTTTTCAGTCTCGTTGTTTTACACGGAAGTAACGTCTGGATATATCATTTACAATACTTATCATATTAACTATTTTCTCTATGTAAGAGAAGCAATGTCTACGGTTAAATTGATTCATGTATATCAAAACGGAAGACCTTTTTGTTGCTTTTGCAACAAGAGTCTAGTTAAGGTCTTCCGTTTCCAACGGAAGACCTTATAGTGATTGTTAGGTTTTTTCTTTCTTTCTTATTATTATTATTTTTTTCCCCTTTTTGTATCGTAAATATCTCAGAGATGTCTGAATAGATAGTCCTAAAATTTTTAGTGATGGTTGAAATTAAAAAGATCTAGAAGTCTTTGATTTGAGTTTTTCTAAATTCACTTCCGTTCGTCCGTTTCCTGTCCCGCGACGAAAAGCTTGTCACCTCCAGATCTAAAAAATGGTAAAGACTTGAACATCCAAACTTTGTGGGATAATAGACCTATAGATGTAGATGTGTTTAAACTATTTTGTTTTGTTCGTCGTAACTTCCGGTCGTCACCGGAAATCTTCGAAAAATATTGTTTTTACGTATTTAAATTCTTTTCCATAGAATAAATATATACATAAAAATCTATGCAAATGTTATCTATGCGATGTCACATCAACAAAAAAATTCTACTTCCGGTGAGATATCTCAATTATCTCAGGTAGCTTTTTTTAAACACATTTTGTACCCGCGAGATCTTAGAAAATATAAGTGATCAAGACACGAAACTTTTCTGGATGATAGATATTTGATTGAAGATATGTTTAACCGGTTTCATTTTGTCTTCCGTCACTTCCGGTCCACATCGGAAAAGTTCAAACAAATCGAGCTATTCATCGGTTTAACTTTTTTTCTTTGATATTTTGAGTAAGATATATAAAAAAAATGTACAAAAGGCAAGTATACAAGAAATATTTAATACAATTTACATTAAACACTTCCGTTTGTCCGTTTCCTGTCCCGAGACAAATAACCTTATTTCGACAAGATCTTGTTTTATCCGGCGTAACTTCCGGTCGTCACAGAAAGTACGCCTTATTTTGATTTTTTTAAAAATATGTTGGTTATTTAGCATGGAAGTAACATTTTAGCAATAAAAACACAAAAGGTCATCTACACATGGTAAAAAAACAAAAAATAAGTTCTACTTCCGGTGAGACATCTCAAATATCTCAGGTAGCCTTCTTTTAAAAAAACAAACTACCCACAAGATCTCAGAAACTGTGAGAAATCAAGACACAAAACTTGCATGGATAATGGACAGTTGAATGAACATGTGTTTAGCAGGTTCCATTTGGTCGTATGTCACTTCCGGTTCTCACTCAAAGTGTTCTTAATAAAAGGTTTTTTTTTAACTTTAGAATTTTTTTAACATTATACTCACTGTGATGAACAATAACGTATCATAGGTAATGTACTGAAATACGTATTTTCAGTTTCTTAATCACTTCCGTTCGTTCGTTTCCGGTCCCTAGACAAAAACCTTTTCTCAACGATATATTATAACTAACAAAATCTTGAACATCCAAACTTTGAGGAAAGACAAAACAATTTATGAAGATATGTTTACTATGTTCTGTATGATCCGGCGTAACTTCCGGTCGACACAGAAAGTACTCATAAATGACGTTTTGTCTTTTTGTTTTGTTTATTTCTTGGGAATTCCTTAACAGTATAAATTATATCCATTTTCTGTTTTCAAGAATATTGAAATGGATCTTTTGTACAGATTAATACATGAGGAACGGAAGACCTTTTTGTTGCTATAGCAACAAGAGTCTAGTTATTATTAAGGTCTTCCGTTTCCAACGGAAGACCTTATTGTTTTCGTACTGTTTCTTATTGTAACCGAGCAGTCAAGCAAAACGAAGATGGTGTACTGTGTATCTGATGACTTTTTATTTTGAATATATATAGAGGCATTGACCTACAAAATAATACATAATATGAGAAAACTGACAAAATGAAAGAAAATACATTAGCTATAAGTTACCACAAATACATTATACGTTTCATAAAAAATCAATTACAGTGCGTACTGTAAAGAAAGCTAACCTTTGAACTTTACAGACACAATCCAAGTATTATAACTTTAATTACAAAAATACACTTTAGTATTGACAATGCAATTAAAATAAAACCAGAGACTAAACATTTACACTGATAAGTAAAACATAAGTTAATATGAAATTTACATACCATAAGATGCCACAGATATCAACCGGATGGTATTTTCTTGAAACTGTATACTGCTCTAACTTAATTAGAATTATAGGTAACTTATTTATACACCTAGCTTCAAAATAATTGGTTAATATTATGAACCAATGAAATTACAGATAGGAAGAACTCAATTTACTTGCGCAGTTAAACTTTGGCTGATATAATTTTAAGATTCTATTGAACAAAACGAAAAATAGAAAATACAAAACGAATAAATACACATAAACATATTACTCTACTATCACATACTCCCCCAGAACTTTATTAATCTGTCCTCAGATTACACAATTTAATATTAGTATCAAATAAATACACATAGAAATATACAATCGAATAAATAAGAACTCGGCATCAATTGAACACTGTTGTATTCACAAACACACGCTTTACTATATAACCGGTTTTATTTCGGCTCTGTTCACAGTTCTTTTCCCAGAATCACCATTTTCCGCTTTAACTGTGTACACTGAATGGAACGGTTTGTCAGTTATGACGTAAACTTCCGGCTTCCATTTATCTTGGATCTTGTCACGACCTTTGACTCCCCTGTTTCTGACATACACTCTATCACCGATTTCCATTTCTTCTTCGCTTCTTCCGGTGTCGTGTCTTCTATTACGGTCGTCTGCGTTTCTGTTGATTTCCTCTTTTGCCTTGTTATACGCAAACGCCAACTTTTCGGAATGCAGTTCTATCCAACGGTCGATATTTACATCGTTGAACTGAGTAGTATTTCTTCCAAGCATGAAATCAATAGGTAAGTTGGGATGTCTTCCAAACATGAGGAAATAAGGTGAGTATCCCGTAGATGCGTGAGGTGTTACGTTGTAAGAAAACACAAGTTCTCTTATATATTCCGGCCACTTTCTTTTCCTAGCAGGTGGTAACGATCGTAGTAAGTCATGCAGGGTCCTATTGAAACGCTCGCACTGGCCGTTGCCTTGGGGATGGTAAGGCGTTGTTCTCGTCTTCTTCACCTTGTATAGATTACATAGTTGTTTTATTATTTCCGCTTCAAAACATTTCCCCTGGTCTGAATGGATACGCTTACACACACCGAATTTGAAGAACAGTTCATTCACTAAAACTTTAGCCACAGTCTGCGCCGTCTGATCTCTTGTTGGTACAGCGATCGTCCATTTAGTGAATATATCCGTTATCACTAACACATTCTCCAGTCCTTGGGCTTTCTCCAACATAGAAAAATCTATTGCTACACATTCTAATGGTTCAGATGCTGTTAAGTGTCCCATGTTGGTGTGCACTTTTGGAGGAGGAATCTTCGAAACTGCGCAACGGTTACACTGTTTACAATAATTCTTTATTTCTGCAAACATTTTGGGCCAGTAACATCTCATTCGAATGGAGTTAAACGTCCTTTCAATACCTTGGTGTCCTAGTTCATCATGAAGACTCTGTAAAACGAATTCCTTTAAACACTCTGGTAATAGAATCTGTGTAAGTTCTCCAAGTTTTGGATCCTTAATCTCCCTGTACAATACTCGATCTTTCACTGTAATATGCTTTAACTGTCTTATAAGAATCTGAACACTTTTACTTTGCCTCCTCGCGAAACTAGCTTTCGGAACTGTATTTGTTTCTACATACACCTTGCACACGCTAATCGATTTATCTTTTGACTGCATTTCGGCTAATTCTTCCATAGAATAAGTTGGAAAGGTATTCACAAAAGAAACATCAGAAGATTCAATAAATATAATCGAGTTTTGTGCTGATTTAATTTCCGGAGGAATTATGGATCCCTGAATGCACTCACAAAGAATATCACTAGGTAGACGAGATAACACATCAGCGTTCACATTCTGCTTTCCAGGTCTGTATTTGATTTCAAAGTCGAACTCCGCAAGTTGTGATGCCCACTTCTGCTCGTAAGCACCGAGCTTCGCTGTTGAAAGATACTTTAACGGATTATTATCTGTTATCACAGTGAATTTATTTCCAAGAAGGTAATCTCTAAACTTTTCCGTGACACTCCATTTCAGGGCCAATAACTCTAACTTCAGACTGCTCATATTCTTTGCCGTCCGCTCATTCGGTCGAAGACTTCGGCTAGCGTATGCGATCACAACCACCCGTCCGTTTTGATTTTGCGACAATACGGCTCCAAGTCCGTGTGCGCTTGCATCCGTTTCCACCACAAAAGGTAAGGTAAAATCCGCATATCCGAGTAACGGAGCTGTCGACAACACTTTCTTTAGCTCTTCAAAGGAATCTTGACACTGTTTAGACCACTTATCTCCAAATTTGGTTTTGGGGTGTTTCATGTTGTTTTTAGATATTTCTAATAAAGGTGCGGCAATTTGAGAAAAATGGCGAATGAAACGACGATAGTATCCTGCAAATCCCAAAAACGATTTCACTTCTTTCACTGTTTCAGGTACTTTCCAGTCGGTAATACATTTAATCTTTTCTTCATCTGTACTAATTCCGTTTTTGCTCACCACATGGCCTAAATATTTCACAGATGGTTTGAAAAATGTGCACTTTTTCATTTTCAACTTTAATCCATGCTGTTTTAAAATAGTAAACACTCTGTCAAGTCGCTTGATATGTTCCTGAAGGGTCTTAGAATATACGATGATGTCATCTAAGAAAACTAACAGGATGTTGAAAACTTCTTCTCTAAAACAGTGCTGCATAAGACGTTGGAACGTTGCCGGTGCGTTTGTAAGTCCAAATGGCATGCGGTTGAATTCATACAATCCAAAGGGAGTCGTAATCGCGGTTTTCTCCTTGTCTTCTTCTGATAATGCTATCTGGTTGTATCCTGAGGTAAGATCCATTGTGGAAAACATAACGGAACCATGAAGAACGTCAAAGGTTTCTTCGACTCTGGGTAACGGAAACTTGTCCTTAATTGTTTTGTCGTTTAGCTTCCTGTAATCTACGCACAGTCGGAGTGAGTTATCCTTCTTTCTAACTAAAACAATTGGCGATGCAAATGGACTTGTGCTTTCACGTATCACATTATTCTTCAATAATTTTCGAATGTGTTGCTTCACTTCGTCTAATTGGGATGGTGGAATGCGACGATACTGTTGTGAGATAGGTTTACTGTCAACGAGGCGAATCTGATGTTTGATGGTATTTGTACAGCCAATGTCATCATCGTCCTTTGAAAACACATTTTTATGTTTCTGAAATAATGACGTAATTAACTCTTTCTCCTCCATGCTGCAATCCAAATGATATATATCAGCCGGTATCTCAAATTCCTGTTCTGATGACGTAACCACTACTTCTTCACTCTGGAGCTCATGAATCCTAATTTCTTCTACATTTCCTACACTTTGAAATTCAATTTTAGAATCTTCACTTTCTATTTCACATCTTGATACGGTTCCAATTCTCGTTCTTGGTTTGATGAATATGTCCTCATCTCCCACATTTGCTGCCCGAACACACATTTGACCTCCAACAATATTGGTACAAGTATATACCGTTTTGAAATTTCTGTGTAGATGCGCTCCGTTGGTCAAAGGATTCACTACTATATCACCGTCGATATTGGGTCCGGTACAACAAAGCACTACAACGGTATTGGCTGGTATGCGTATAGGAACTGTTCCACTTATTCTAGCAAATCCATGTATAGATTTTCTATCGCACTCGGTTGTTTTTGCGAAAACTTCACTTAAAATCCCGTCAGTGGGAACATCAGAGTTTGAAAGAATATCCCTGCATAAGTTCAGAACGTTCATTCCTAAAATGCCAGGGACAGCTTCTTTACGTTTTCTTGTAAATTCATCAGTTGCATCTTTGACAATAAGAAAACCACGCTGTTTTAATACATTTCCACAGTACTTCACATCAAATTCAACATACCCAATGTATGGAATAGTTAATCCATTGGCAGCTTTAAGTTGTAACATACATTTTTCACTAAGAGTTTTTCCAAGGGGCTCTAAGAACTTCCTGTAAAAACTTTCTGTAATTGTAGACACCATGGATCCTGTATCGACTAAACACGGAATATCTACATCACACACTTTAACACTAATCACCGGACACTGTCCTATTGCTCGATACTTGAATGAGTCTTTTTCACTATCATCTATTGGTTGACTCGTAGCAATAGATGCTACTTGTTTTCCGAACCGTTGTTCCTGTACGCTGTAGCGCGGCAGTTCTTCTGGATATGGCCCTGTCTTCCACAACCGTAACAATACACAGATCGATTAAAGGCCTGGCGATCCATAGGATACTGATTGGAACGGCGCTCCGTAGATGACTCGTTGGCGTTGGTAAAACGATCTATAGGTGTCTGAGTGGTATGGCGTTCCATAGTTTGTTGTTTGTTTTCGCTATCTTTCATACAGCCGGTCAGGGAATCAATCTGTTTCTGTTGTGCTTGAATGATTTTTAAAAGGTCGTCTGTACTGGGCGCATCGGACGATTTGGTATTTAAACTTGGATGATCGCTGATCACTGACTGTGGTCTGTCTGAGGTTTTCTTGGTTTCACATGGAGAAACTTGAGTCGATTCGAATTCTTCTTCCTCACTGAGTAAAATCATTTCATCCCGCAAATGATAAAAGTCTATTTTGTCAAACTTTCTTCTGAACAGACGTTTAGCTTCTTTCCGCATATACTTGTCATGAAGTCCGTTAACAAAACGCTCACACAAAGTTCTTTCTTTGTCGGGAAAAACGGTGTTGTCTTTCTTTATCACTGCTTGGTATAATTCTAAAAGAATATATGAATATTCTCGAATCGTTTCACTTTCCCTCTGCTGACGTTCAAAGAATCTTTGTTGAAGCGTAATGATGCTTTCCGGGTTTCCGAACGCTGACCGTAGACATTCCAATATCGCTTCGGGGTCATGGCGAATATCGGCGCGAAACTTTATTTCTTCCTTTGCTTGGCCTTCTAGATGATTATATATCAAATCAACTTTCTGTGCGTCGGTCCTTCCGCGGGCTGAAAAAGCTATATCCAAATCGTCTATCCAATCATCAATGGAGGGATCACCATCATTCTTTGGTCTACCCGAAAATGTTCTTAGTTTACGATTTTCCGCAAAAAATGTATGTTTCTCAATAACTTTGGCCTTAGATATTTTTGCTTCAAGTAACTCTTGTTCTAGTTCATAAACACGATTTTGGAGTTCCTTTTTATTCATTTTGGACAGAATAACGGTACACAGAAAACAGTTCACTTTATATATACAGTTCCAGGTAAAGACTATCGGTAAATACTACTCATACCGTTGATACAGCGGGCCCTGAGTTTAAAGTCCTTACTATATTGGTAAACTCTACTCACGGACGTATTTCAATAGCACCGATTCCTGGCATTTGGACGTATTTCAATAGCACCGATTCCTGGCATTTGGACGTATTTCAATAGCACCGATTCCTGGCATCTCTGGAATATAATTTCCTGAATATGGTCAATACCTCTAGATGTTGTTGTTTTCTCGCAGCGCCATGATGTAACCGAGCAGTCAAGCAAAACGAAGATGGTGTACTGTGTATCTGATGACTTTTTATTTTGAATATATATAGAGGCATTGACCTACAAAATAATACATAATATGAGAAAACTGACAAAATGAAAGAAAATACATTAGCTATAAGTTACCACAAATACATTATACGTTTCATAAAAAATCAATTACAGTGCGTACTGTAAAGAAAGCTAACCTTTGAACTTTACAGACACAATCCAAGTATTATAACTTTAATTACAAAAATACACTTTAGTATTGACAATGCAATTAAAATAAAACCAGAGACTAAACATTTACACTGATAAGTAAAACATAAGTTAATATGAAATTTACATACCATAAGATGCCACAGATATCAACCGGATGGTATTTTCTTGAAACTGTATACTGCTCTAACTTAATTAGAATTATAGGTAACTTATTTATACACCTAGCTTCAAAATAATTGGTTAATATTATGAACCAATGAAATTACAGATAGGAAGAACTCAATTTACTTGCGCAGTTAAACTTTGGCTGATATAATTTTAAGATTCTATTGAACAAAACGAAAAATAGAAAATACAAAACGAATAAATACACATAAACATATTACTCTACTATCACATTATTAAGGTCTTCCGTTGGAAACGGAAGACCTTATTGTTTTTGCTTTGTTTCTTTTCCTCTATTATTATTATTATTTTTTTTTTCTCCCACGTTTTCTCAAAAACGCTTCAGCCGATTTTGATAAAACTTTCAGATCTTGTTTATGACAACATTTGTAAGAAAAGTACGTGGGATTTTTTTGGTCGTCACTTCCGGTCCCGAGATATTAAAGATTTTATGTTTTTGCTTGTTCACAAGTTTTCTCCAAAAGTATTTAAGATAGAACTTTCAAATTTTCAGAGATCGTAGAGAGTGGACGGCCGCAGTGTACTACGCATATCCGAACGTCCGCCGTCACTTCCGGTCGTCAGCGGAAGGAAATGAAAAACCTTAATTTTTCAATTTTTTGAACTTGAATTTTTTTTATGTTACTATTCGATAGAGACACTCTAAAAACCTCTGAATATGAAATCTGTTTTAAAATCGATCCATGCATTCTCGAGATTTTGGGCTCCAAAGTTCTGAAGCGAGAGTCCGCGTAGCTCAGTCGTTAGAGTGGTGGACTTGTGTCCAGGCGACCCGGGTTCAGTCCCCGAGTGCCGATTATTTTTTCTTGCTTAACTGTGTTTTGTTTAACGATTTTATCTTTATAATGATGGATTTGAATGTTTTCCGTTTTCTTTTTGTCATAAATAAAATAATAGCAGCTTTTTTCAGTACAAATATAGAGCTCTTTTCTGTCAACTACTCGCTAAATTCGGACGATTGTCGCATTGCCGGCATCAAAGACATGCCGCCGTAGCACCCCTGCAGTTCGACCGCATTAGAGTTCACTGGATCGCTTTGTCGGCATCAAAGAAATGCCGCCATTTCAATGATTGTATACACACAACATTTAGCAATGCACCAACGTTTTTAGTATTTCACATGGCTTAAAAAGAAAGGTTGTTTTGTATTTATTCAAACATTTAGATATGTACATGTATGCATGTATACATGCGTTTATTGACAAATGTTGCGTTTATATTGAATTCCTGAACACTAAAATCTCTCTCTCTCTCTCTCTCTCTCTCTCTCTCTCTCTCTCTCTCTCTCTCTCTCTCTCTCTCTCTCTCTCTCTCTCTCTCTCAAAGATCTACTACAGGTAACATTGAGTAATGAGGCTAGAGGCTAATGTACATTTGACGTCAAAAAAGTAAATACGTATTATTTTCAAGTTACGGGATATTGTCTACGGATGTTATTTTTTGAAATTCACTGTTCAATGATTTAATAACAAATCTATTGACTGTCTGGGATTAAAAAAAAACGATTTTTATTATCAACTGAATGCTTAACATTGGTCATTTAGACATAACACTTGGGTATCGTTTGGATTCGGGAAAATGGGGAATAAATAATCATACTATATTTTTAATGATGTAGGTTATTTTATTTGCTGACTTACCAGAATTTTTTTATTATGCAGTTATTGTCGGCAAAGAAAAACTTGAGAAAAAAAAGAAATATAATTCATATGAAAAAGCAGATAAAACAATTATAAATTTCTTTATCAAATCAGAGACGTAAATGTTATTTATGTCTCTGATCAAATCGATTTCTGATTAATCTCTCTCTCTCTCTCTCTCTCTCTCTCTCTCTCTCTCTCTCTCTCTCTCTCTCTCTCTCTCTCTCTCGTCATACATATGTAGTGTTTAGCATGTAAATGTTATGGCATTTTATATATTTTATTTGTGAAAACTTTAAAAGTAAAAAGTAAATCCATAAATTGCGTTTGATGTAAGATTTTAAAAGATTATTGCAAATGTTTCTCGACTTGTTGCAATACTGCTGTTGTCATAGGCAAAATCCCATCGTGAGCTCTGGACCGGTAAATGTCCGAGTAAAAATAAACTGGCGACTTCGAGAGAATAATGCGTATATCTCCCCTATTGTAAGACCCATCAACTTAAAATTCGGCAGGAGTGTATCTCAGACATTACTTTTATGAAAAATACATGCACGTTGCGAGTGTTTTAAAGATTAATTGATTTTTTAGGATTTTGAAGCGAGCTGGTAGTTTTCTATCTGGGTCAGAGTTCGACCTCTTTCTTTCTTTATGGTTTCATTGAAATTAATGTTGAAATGGACTTGGCCCCTGTGCAGCCGCGTAATATTTCTGTTGCATGTATATTTCTTTTTTTCCGTTTAGTCTGAATCTACGATAGCGTGTGAACTACTTATGAATGTTAGAACTGTGGAAATTACTGCATCAAATTTTTACCGAATAAATTTACGTGTTACTGATTTCGTTTTTTCTATGTTTATAAAGATTCTATCAATCCTGCTGAAATAAAACAGTCAAACATAATAGTAAACGACACGAACAAAAATTCTCAACACTGAAATACATTGGTAAACTGCATCAGTCATTGTTTTAGGACTTCCCCTAATAGTTGTTACACGAATCCGAGATCCACACCTCAAAATTCTATTTTCGATTTATTTACGACGAAAATCAAGCTCGGGTCTTTTCACCCCCCTCCAGACAAAAACACGCGTCAATATTTCAAATGACCCGCACTGTTACCAAACCTAAATAGTCAGACATCTTACACTTTGTTTTTCATCTCATACAAAAACTCAGCTCTTCTCCCGGGCGAAAACGCCCCAAATTCAAACACAAATTCGGGAATTATTTCGCGTCAGCCATGTTTTGAGACACCTGCAAAGGCTGTGTGTTCTAATCTCGCCGGAGCCAAGATTTGTTCTTTCTCTCTATTTCTTTCTCTGCTATTTATTTAATTTTCTAACTAAAATAATCAACATAAAAGGGTTGTTGGACTGTAGTACAAGTTGAAAAACACTCTTCAATTAAGATTTAGACAAAAACAGTCTTTTATTATTAGGGTCTTCCGTCTTCAGCGGAAGATCCTTCTATTCTTATTGTTATTAGGGTCTTCCGTTAACAAAGGAAGGCCCTCTTTTTTTCTTCGGTTTCTTTTTATTACAGGTTATTAGACCTGTTATTAAGTCAAAAGACCTCTTATTTAATATGAAATAAAATGGGACTGGTCCTTAAAATTAAGGATCCTACAGGTGTATAATCCTTCATCCATCGCTCTTTTAGATCACATCTGCATTTCCTGATATGTTTCGTTGATGATGATAAAAGGCAAGGTCATTTCCTGTTCTAAAAATCGGACGGAAGACCTCCTCGTTGCTCGCAACGAGATCGTGTCTAGTTAAGGTCTTCCGTTTCCAACGGAAGACCTTATAGTGATTGTAATGTTTCTTATTATTAAGGTCTTCCGTTTCCAACGGAAGACCTTATAGAGATTGTAATGTTTTTTATTATTATTTTTTTCCCATTTTTTGTCCACAAGATATCTCAGAGATGGCTGGATCGATTTACTTCAAATTTTCAGGAGTGATAGAAAATGATCGTATCTCGAGGCGTTTTTTTCATTTTTTCAAAATCGACTTCCTGTCGTCCGTTTCCTGTCCCGCGACAAAAAGCTTGGCACATCGAGATCTCAAAAACGATAAAGATTTGAACATCCAAACTTTGAGGGATGATAGACCTATAGTTGTAGATGTGTTTAAACACTTTTGTTTTGTTCGTCGTAACTTCCGGTTGTCTCCGGAAGCTCTTCAAAATTTTTTGTGTTTACGTATTTAATTTATTTTCCATAGAATAAAAATATTAGTATAGATCCTAACATATGTCATCTATGCAATGTTAAATAAACAAAAAAGTTCTACTTCTGGTGAGATATCTCGATTATCTCAGGAAGCTTTTTTAAAACATATTTTGTACCCGCAAGTTCTCAGGTACTGTACGTGATCAAGACACGAAACTTTCACTATTCATAGAAATTTGATTGAAGATGTGTTTAAACAGTTTCATTTTGTCGTCCGTCACTTCCGGTCCACACAGGAAGAGTTCAAACAAATCAAGTTTTTTAAAAGTTTAACCAGATTTCTCAGAGATGGCTGGATGGATTTTCTTGATAATTTAGGACTGATAAAGAACGATAATAAATCCAGGCCTTTTTTTTCAAAATTCTCTTCCTGTCGTCCGTTTCCTGTCCCGCGACAAAAAGCTATGGACAATGAGATCTCAGAAACGATAAAGACTTGAACATCCAAACTTTAAGGGATGATAGACCTATAGTTGTAGATGTGTTTAAACTATTTTGTTTTGTTCGTCGTAACTTCCGGTCGTCACCGGAAGCACTTCAAAAATTATGTTTTTACGCATTTTATTTCTTTAACACAAAAATGAAATATAAGTATAAGCGCTTTCATATGTGATCTATCCGATGATTAATAAACAAAAACAAATTACTTCCGGTGAGATTTCTCAAATATCTCAGGTTCTCTTTTTAAAACAAATATTATTACAACAAGATCACAGAAACTGTAAGTGATCAAGACACAAAACTTACATTGCTGATAGATATTTGATAGAAGATGTGTTTAACCGCTCTCATATTGTCAACCGTCACTTCCGGTCCACACCGGAAGAGTTCAAACAACTCAAGTTGTTTAAGAGTTTAACTGTTTTTGTTTGACAATATAAGATATGTTTATAGCCAATAAAGTCCTGTTGTGTAATGGTTAGGAAATACTATTTTTATTTTCATTGAACACTTCCGTTTGTCCGTTTCCTGTGAGACAGAAAACCTTGATTCCTAGAGATCTCAAAAACGGTGACGACTTGAATAATCAAACTTTGTGGGATAATAGAAGTATGTATGTACATGTGTTTACACTATATTGTATTGTTCGGCGTAACTTCCGGTCGTCACCGGAAACACTTCAAAAGTTTTTTTTTTATGTTTTATTCATTTTACATAAAATGAAATAATCAGTATATAATCTTACATATGTCATCTATATAATATTAAATTAGCAAATAAATTTTACTTCCGGTGAGATATCTCAAATATATTTGTGTAGCTTTCCTTTTTACAAATTTTATGTCCGCGAGATTTTAGTCACTGTAAGCGAATTAGACACGAAACTTTCATCATTGATAGAAATTTGATTGGGGATGTGTTTAACGGGTTTAATTTTGTCACTTCCGGTTCTTACCGGTAGGGTTCAAACAAATCATGTTTTTAACAAGTTTAACTGATTTTCTTGGGTGTTTCATCTAGCTTGATAAACAGTGATGTACGCTGAGCAAATGTACGAGAAATACCAGCTTTTGTTTTTATTAATCACTTCCGTTTGTCCGTTTCCGGTCCCGAGACAAAAAATATTGTTTCAAAGAGATCTTAGATTTGGCAGAGACGTGAACAACCAAACTTTGAGGAAGGATTAACTTATGATTGTACAAATGGTTAACATTTTTGTTTAGATCGGCGTTGCTTCCGGTCGTCACAGAAAGTACTTAAAAAATTGATTTCTTTTTCATTCTCGTTGTTTTATATGTAAGTAACGTCTGGATATATCATTCACAATAATTATCACATCCACTTCTTTTTCTATGTGAGAGAAGCAATGTCTTACAGTTAAACTGATACATGTATATCAAAACGGAAGACCTTTTTGTTGCTTTTGCAACAAGTGTCTAGTTATTATTATTTTTTTTTTTCCTTTTTTTGTCCACAAGATTTCTCAGAGATGGCGAGATGGATTTTCTTGAAATTTTCAAGACTGATAGAAAATGATAATATCTCTAGGCTTTTTTTTCATTTTTTCAAAATTCACTTCCTGTCGTCCGTTTCCTGTCCCGCGACAAAAAGATATGGACAATGAGATCTCAGAAACGATAAAGATTCGAACCTCCAAACTTTGAGGGATGATAGACCTATAGTTGTAGATGTGTTTAAACTATTTTGTTTTGTTCGTCGTAACTTCCGGTTGTCACCGGAAGCACTTCAAAAATAACTATTTTTTCGCATAAAATTAATTTTCGATAAAAAAATTATATAAGTATAAATCTATGCATAGGTTATCTATGCGATGTTAACTCAACAAAAAAATTCTACTTCCGGTGAGATATCTCAAATATCTCAGGTAGCTTTTTTGAAACACATTTTGTACAAACGAGATCTCAGAAACTATAAGTGATCAAAGCACAAAACTTTCATGGATGATAGACATTTGATTGAAGATGTGTTTAACCGGTTTCGTTTTGTCTTCCGTCACTTCCGGTCCACACAGGAAGAGTTCAAACAAATCGAGCTGTTTATCAGTTTAACTTATTTCATTCATATTTGTAGTGTGCTGGATGAGAAATGAAGTACAAAGGGCAAGTTTACAAGATATATTAAATACAATTTGGATTGAGCACTTCCGTTTGTCCGTTTCCTGTCCCGCGTTGAAAAAGCTTGTATCAACGAGATCTCAAAAACGGTAAAGACTTGAACATCCAAACTTAGTGGGATGATAGACCTATAGCTGTAGATGTGTTCACACTATTTTGTTTTGTTTGTCGTAACTTCCGGTCGTCACCGGAAGCACTTCAAAAATAACTACTTTTTCGCATAAGATTCTTTTTCCATAAAATAAATATATAAGTATAAATCTATGCATAGATTGTCTATGCGATGTTAACTCAACAAAAAAATTCTACTTCCGGTGAGATATCTCAAATATCTCAGGCAGCTTTTTTGAAACATATTTTGTACAAACGAGATCTCAGAAACTATAAGCGATCAAAGCACAAAACTTTCATGGATGATAGACATTTGATTGAAGATGTGTTTAACCGGTTTCGTTTTGTCTTCCGTCACTTCCGGTCCACACAGGAAGAGTTCAAACAAATCGAGCTGTTTATCAGTTTAACTGTTTTCCTTTGATATTTGTAGTGAAGTCGATGAACAATTAAGTGGAAAGGGCAAGTACAAAAAACATTTTTAATTACAATTTACATTGAGCACTTCCGTTTGTCCGTTTCCTGTCCCGAGACAAAAAACCTTGATTCCTGGAGATCTCAAAAACGGTAACGACTTGAACGATCAAACTTTGTGGGATGATAGACCTAAGTATGGACATGTGTTTACACTATTTTGTTTTGTTCGGCGTAGCTTCCGGTCGTCACCGGAAGCACTTTAAAAATTTGTTTTATTCATTTTACATAAAATGAAAATATCAGTATACAATCTTACATATGTCATCTATATAATTTTAAATTGGCAAATAAATTTTACTTCCGGTGAGATATCTCAAGTATCTCTATGTAGCTTTTCTTTTTACAAATTTGATGTCCGCAATATTTTCGTCATTGTAAGTGATTGAGACACGAATCTTTCATAGATTGTTTGATAGAATTTTGATTGGGGATGTGTTTAACGGGTTTAATTTTGTCAACTGTCACTTCCGGTTCTTACCGGAAGGGTTCAAACAAATCCTGTTTTTAACAAGTTTAGCTGACTTTCTTGGAATTTCATCTAGCCTGATAAACAGTGATGTACATTAAGCAAATGTACGAGAAATACCAGCTTTTGTTTTTATTAATCCCTTTCGTTCGTCCGTTTCGGTCCCGAGACAAAAAATATTGTTTCAAAGAGATCTTAGATTTGGCAGAGTCGTGAACAACCAAACTTTGAGGAAAGATTGACTTATGATTGTACAAATGGTTAACATTTTTGTTTAGATCGGCGCTACTTCCGGTCGTCACAGAAAGTACTTAAAAAATTGATTTCTTTTTCATTCTCGTTGTTTTACATGTAAGTAACGTCTGGATATATCATTCACAATAATTATCATATCAACTTTTTTCTGCATGTAAGAGAAGCAATGTATTACAGTTAAATTGATACATGTATATCAAAACGGAAGACCTTTTTGTTGCTTTTGCAACAAGTGTCTAGTTAAGGTCTTCCGTTTCCAACGGAAGACCTTATAGTGATTGTAATGTTTCTTATTATTATTATTATTTTTTTTTTCCTTTTTTTGTCCACAAGATTTCTCAGAGATGGCGGGATGGATTTTCTTGAAATTTTCAGGACTGATAGAAAATGATAATATCTCTAGGCTTTTTTTTCATTTTTTCAAAATTCACTTCCTGTCGTCCGTTTCCTGTCCCGCGTTGAAAAAGCTTGTATCAACGAGATCTCAAAAACGATAAAAACTTAAACCTCCAAACTTTGAGGGATGATAGACCTATAGTTGTAGATGTGTTTAAACTATTTTGTTTTGTTCGTCGTAACTTCCGGTCGTCACCGGAAGCACTTCAAAAATAACTATTTTTTCGCATAAAATTCATTTTCGATGAAATAGATATATAAGTATAAATCTATGCATAGGTTATCTATGCGATGTTAACTCAACAAAAAAATTCTACT
Source organism: Magallana gigas (assembly GCF_902806645.1). Classification (NCBI taxonomy): domain Eukaryota; kingdom Metazoa; phylum Mollusca; class Bivalvia; order Ostreida; family Ostreidae; genus Magallana; species Magallana gigas. The sequence continues at coordinate 59,703 of NW_022994880.1, forward strand.
TCCGGTGAGATATCTCAAATATCTCAGGTAGCTTTTTTGAAACACATTTTGTACAAACGAGATCTCAGAAACTATTAGTGATCAAAGCACAAAACTTTCATGGATGATAGACATTTGATTGAAGATGTGTTTAACCGGTTTCGTTTTGTCTTCCGTCACTTCCGGTCCACACAGGAAGAGTTCAAACAAATCGAGCTGTTTATCAGTTTTACTTATTTCCATTGATATTTGTAGTGTGCTGGATGAGAAATGAAGTACAAAGGGCAAGATTACAAGATATATTAAATACAATTTAGATTGAGCACTTCCGTTTGTCCGTTTCCTGTCCCGCGTTGAAAAAGCTTGTTTCAACGAGATCTCAAAAAGGTTAAAGATTTGAACATCCAAACTTAATGGGATGATAGACCCATAGCAGTAGATGTGTTCACACTATTTTGTTTTGTTCGTCGTAACTTCCGGTCGTCACCGGAAGCACTTCAAAAATAACTACTTTTTCGCATTAGATTCTTTTTCCATAAAATAAATATATAAGTATAAATCTATGCATAAATTGTCTATGCGATGTTAACTCAACAAAAAAATTCTACTTCCGGTGAGATATCTCAAATATCTCAGGTAGCTTTTTTGAAACACATTTTGTACAAACGAGATCTCAGAAACTATAAACGATCAAAGCACAAAACTTTCATGGATGATAGACATTTGATTGAAGATGTGTTTAACCGGTTTCGTTTTGACTTCCGTCACTTCCGGTCCACACAGGAAGAGTTCAAACAAATCGAGCTGTTTATCAGTTTAACTGTTTTCCTTTGATATTTGTAGTGAAGTCGATGAACAATTAAGTAGAAAGAGCAAGTGCCAAAAAAAAAATTAATTACAATTTACATTGAGCACTTCCGTTTGTCCGTTTCCTGTCCCGAGACAAAAAACCTTGATTCCTGGAGATCTCAAAAACGGTAACGACTTGAATGATCAAACTTTGTGGGATGATAGACCTATGTATGTACATGTGTATACACTATTTTGTTTTGTTCGGCTTAGCTTCCGGTCGTCACCGGAAGCACTTCAAAAATTTGTTTTATTCATTTTACATAAAATGAAAATATCAGTATACAATCTTACATATGTCATCTATATAATTTTAAATTGGCAAATAAATTTTACTTCCGGTGAGATATCTCAAATATCTCTATGTAGCTTTTCTTTTTACAAATTTGATGTCCGCAATATTTTCGTCATTGTAAGTGATTTAGACACGAATCTTTCATAGATTGTTTGATAGAATTTTGATTGGGGATGTGTTTAACGGGTTTAATTTTGTCAACTGTCACTTCCGGTTCTTACCGGAAGGGTTCAAACAAATCCTGTTTTTAACAAGTTTAGCTGACTTTCTTGGAATTTCATCTAGCCTGATAAACAGTGATGTACATTAAGCAAATGTACGAGAAATACCAGCTTTTGTTTTTATGAATCACTTTCGTTCGTCCGTTTCGGTCCCGAGACAAAAAATATTGTTTCAAAGAGATCTTAGATTTGGCAGAGTCGTGAACAACCAAACTTTGAGGAAGGATTGACTTATGATTGTACAAATGGTTAACATTTTTGTGTAGATCGGCGTTACTTCTGGTCGTCACAGAAAGTACTTAAAAAATTGATTTCTTTTTCATTCTCGTTGTTTTACATGTAAGTAACGTCTGGATATATCATTCACAATAATTATCATATCAACTTTTTTTTTGCATGTAAGAGAAGCAATGTCTTACAGTTAAATTGATACATGTATATCAGAACGGAAGACCTTTTTGTTGCTTTTGCAACAAGTGTCTAGTTAAGGTCTTCCGTTACAACGGAAGACCTTCTAGTGATTGTAATGTTTTTTATTAAGGTCTTCCGTTTCCAACGGAAGACCTTATAGTGATTGTAATGTTTCTTTTTATTATTATTTTTTTCCCCTTTTTGTCTTGTGAATTTCTCAGAGATGTCTTGATGAATTTTTATAAAATTTTCAGGAATGGCTGAAAATATAAACATCTAGCGGTTTTTAGTAAAAGATTTTCTAAATTTACTTCCGTTCGTCCGTTTCCTGTCCCGCGACAAAAAGCTTGTCACCTCGAGATCTCAAATACAGTAAAGACTTGAACATCCAAACTTTGTGGGGTGATAGACCTATAGCTGTAGATGTGTTTAAACACTTTTGTTTTGTTCGTCGTAACTTCCGGTCGTCACCGGAAGCACTTAAAAAATAATTATTTTAAGGCATTAATTTTTTCGGCCGTAGAATAGCTATATAGATATAAATCTATACATAGGATATCTCTGCGATGTAATATCAACGAAAATATTCTACTTCCGGTGAGATATCTCAATTATCTCAGGTAGCTTTTATAAAACACATTTTGTACCCGCGATATCTCAGAAACTAAAAGTGATCAAGGCACGAAACATTCACGTATGATAGACATTTGATTGAAGATGTGTTTAAACGCTTTTATTTTGTCTTCCGTCACTTCCGGTCCACACCGGAAGAGTTCAAACAAATCGAGCTGTTCGTCAGTTTAACTTTTTTCCTTTGATAGTTTTAGTTATTTCGATAAATAATAATGTAAGATAGGCAAGTAAACAAGAAATTGTAAATTTAATTTTTATTGAGCACTTCCGTTTGTCCGTTTCCTGTCCCGAGACAAAAATTCTTATTTTGAAGAGATCTAAAAAACGGTAACAACTTGAACAACCAAACTTTGTGGAATGATAGACCAATGTACGTACATGTGTTACCACTATTTTGTTTAATCCGGCGTAACTTCCGGTCGTCACAGGAAGTACACCAACTTTTGATTTTTTAAAAATTATTTTGTTTACTTAGCCTGGAAGTAACATTTAAGCTAAAGAAATATAAAAGGTCATATTCAAATGGTAAAAAAAAATCTACTTCCGGTGAGATATCTCAAATATCTCAAATAGCCTTATTTTATAAACACATATAGTACTCGCAAGATCTCAGAAACTGTAAAAGATCAAGACAACAAACTTATATGGGTGATGAACATTTGTTTGTCCATGTGTTTAACGGGTTTCATTTTGTCGTACGTCACTTCCGGTTCTCACTTGAAGCATTAAAGCAGAAGACTTTTTTTTACTTTAGATTTTTTTAACATTTTACTCAATGTGGAGAACAGTAACGTTCCGTAGGTAAATGTACTAAAAATATCTACTTTTAATTTCCTCAATCACTTCCGTTTGTCCGTTTCCGGTCCCGAGATAAAACTCTTTTCTTAACGAGATACTATAGATAACAAAAACTTGAACATCCAACCTTTGAGGAAAAACAAAATGTATATATTATATCCATTTTCTGTTTACAAGATAACTGGATTTTTTTGTGCAGATTAATACACGAGGAACGGAAGACCTTTTTGTTGCTTTAGCAACAAGAGTCTAGTTATTATTAAGGTCTTCCGTTTCCAACGGAAGACCTTATAGTGATTGTAAGGTTTTTTATTATTATTATTTTTTTTTTTCCTTTTTTTGTCCACAAGATTTCTCGGAGATGGCTGGATAGATATTTTTGAAATTTTCTGGAATGAAAGACAATGATAATATCTCTAGGCGTTTTTTTCATTTTTTCAAAATTCATTTCCGGTCGTCCGTTTCCTGTCCCGCGTTGAAAAAGCTTGTCACCTCGAGATCTCAAAAACGGTAAACTTCTGAACACCCAAACTTTGTGGGATGATAGACCTATAGCTGTAGATGTGTTTAAACTATTTTTTTTTGTTCGTCGTAACTTCCGGTCGTCACCGGAAGCACTTCAAAAAATATTATTTTTACGCATTAATTTATTTTTCATAGAATAAACATAAAACTATAATTCTATACATAAGTTACCTATGCGATGTTATATCAACAAAAAAATTCTACTTCCGGTGAGATATCTCAATTATCTCAGGTAGATTTTTTAAAACACATTTTGTACCCGCGAGTTCTCAGAAACTATAAATGATCAAATCATGAAACTTTCATGAATGATAGACATTTGAATGAAGATATGTTTAACCGGTTTTATTTTGTCTTCCGTCACTTCCGGTCCACACAGGAAGAGTTAAAAAAAATCAAGCTGTTTATAACTTAAACGGTTTTCTTTTGATATTTTAAGTTTTTTGATTAACAATTATGTACAAAAGGCAAGTATACAAGAAATATTTAATGCAATTTACACTGCGCACTTCCGTTTGTCCGTTTCCTGTCCCGAGACAAAAAACCTTATTTCGACGAGATCTTAAAAACGGTAACAATTTGAACAACCAAACATTGTGGGATGATAGATCTATGTATGTACATGGGTTCACATTAGTTTGTTTTATCCGGCGTAACTTCCGGTCGTCACAGGAAGTACACCCAATTTTGATTTTTTAAAAATATTTGGTTAATTAGCATGGAAGAAACATTTAAGCTATAGCAATACAAAAGTTCATATACACATTATAAATAAACATCAAAAAGTTCTACTTCCGGTGAGACATCTCAAATATCTCAGGTAGCCTTCTTTTTAAAAAAACAAAGTACCCACAAGATCTCAGAAACTGTGAGAGATCAAGAAACAAAATTTATATGTATAATTAACATTTGATTGAACATGTGTTTAACGGGTTTCATTTGGTCGTACGTCATTTCCGGTTCTCATTTGAAGCGTTCAAGGAATAGAAGTTTTTTTTTAACTTTAGATTTGTTTTAATATTTTACTTAATTTGATGAACAGAAACGTACCGTAGGTAAATGTACTAAAATATCTACTTTTAATTTCTAAAATCACTTCCGTTTGTTCGTTTCCGGTACCGAGACTTAAAACCTTTGCTCAAAGAGATATCATAACTTAAATTAAAACTTGAACATCAAAACTTCGAGGAAAGACAGAACAATGTATGAAGATATGTTTACTATGTTCTGTATGATCCGGCGTAACTTCCGGTCGTCACAGAAAGTACTCAAAAATTGACATTTTGTCTTTTTGGTTTTTTTTCTTTGGAATTCTTTTACATTATATGTTATATCCACTTTCTGTTTACAAGAGAAATGGACTTTTGTACAGATTAATACATGAGGAACGGAAGACCTTTTTGTTGCTATAGCAACAAGAGTCTAGTTTATTATTATTATTATTTTTTTTTTCCTTTTTTTGTCCACAAGATTTCTCAGAGATGGCCGGATAGATTTTTTTGAAATTTTCTGGAATTAAAGAGAATGATAATATCTCTAGGCGTTTTTTTCATTTTTTCAAAAATCATTTCCGGTCGTCCGTTTCCTGTCCCGCAACGAAAAAGCTTGTCACCTCGAGATCTCAAAAACGGTAAAGACTTGAACAACCAAACTTTGTACGATGATAGACCTATAGTTGTAGATGTGTTTAAACTGTTTTGTTTTGTTCGTCGTAACTTCCGGTCGTCACCGGAAGCACTTCAAAAATAATTATTTTTACGCATTGAATTTCTTTTCCATAGAATAAACATAGAACTATAATTCTATACATAAGTTATCTATGCGATGTTATATCAACAAAAAAATTCTACTTCCGGTGAGATATCTCAATTATCTCAGGTAGCTTTTTTAAAACACTTTTTGTACCCGCGAGATCTCAGAAACTATAAATGATCAAATCATGAAACTTTTATGAATGATAGACATTTGATTGAAGATATGTTTAACCAGTTTCATCTTGTCTTCCGTCACTTCCGGTCCACACAGGAAGAGTTAAAATAAATCAAGCTGTTTATAAGTTTAACTGTTTTCTTTTGATATTTTAATTTATTTTAATGAACAATTATGTACAAAAGGCAAGTATACAAGAAATATTTAATACAATTTACAATGCGCACTTCCGTCTGTCCGTTTCCTGTCCCGAGACAAAAAACCTTATTTCGACGAGATCTTAAAAACGGTAACAATTTGAACAACCAAACATTGTGGGATGATAGATCTATGTATGTACATGGGTTCACATTAGTTTGTTTTGTTCGGCGTAACTTCCGGTCGTCACAGGAAGTACACCCAATTTTGATTTTTTAAAAATATTTGGTTAATTAGCATGGAAGTAACATTTAAGCTATAGAAATACAAAAGTTCATATATACATCATAAATAAAAAACAAAAAGTTCTACTTCCGGTGAGACATCTCAAATACCTCAGGTAGCCTTCTGTTTAAAAAAACAAAGTACCCACAAGATCTCAGAAACTGTGAGAGATCAAGAAACAAAATTTATATGTATAATTAACATTTGATTGAACATGTGTTTAACGGGTTTCATTTGGTCGTACGTCATTTCCGGTTCTCAATTGAAGCGTTCAAGGAATAGAAGTTTTTTTTTTTAACTTTAGATTTGTTTTAATATTTTACTTAATTTGATGAACAGAAACGTACCGTAGGTAAATGTACTAAAATATCTACTTTTAATTTCCTAAATCACTTCCGTTTGTTCGTTTCCGGTACCGAGACTAAAAACCTTTTTTCAAAGAGATATTATAACTTACAAAAACTTGAACATCAAAACCTCGAGGAAAGACAAAACAATGTATGAAGATATGTTTACTATGTACTGTATGATCCGGCGTAACTTCCGGTCGTCACAAAAAGTACTCAAAAATTGACATTTTGTCTTTTTGTTTTTTTTTTATTTCTTTGGAATTCTTTTTCAGTATGTTATATCCATTTTCTGTTTACATGAGAAATGGACTTAACAGATTAATACATGAGGAACGGAAGACCTTTTTGTTGCTATAGCAACAAGAGTCTAGTTATTATTATTATTTTTTTCCCAGTTTTTGTCCACAAGAAATCTCAGAGATGGCTGGATAGATTTACTTGAAATTTTCAGGATTGATAGAAAATGATCATATCTCTAGGCGATTTTTTCATTTTTTGAAAATTCATTTCCTGTCGTCCGTTTCCTGTCCCGCATTGAAAAAGCTTGTCACATCGAGATCTCAGAAACGATAAAGATTTGAACACCCAAACTTTGAGGGATGATAGACCTATAGTTGTAGATGTGTTTAAACATTTTTGTTTTGTTCGGCGTAACTTCCGGTCGTCACCGGAAGCTCTTCAAATTTTTTTGTTTTTACGTATTTAATTTATTTTCCATAGAATAAAGATATTAGTATAGATCCTTTTATATGCCATCTATACAATGTTGAATAAACAAAAAAATTCTACTTCCGGTGAGATATCTTGATTATCTCAGGAAGCTTTTTTAAAACATATTTTGTACCCGCAAGTTCTCAGGTACTGTACGTGATCAAGACACGAAACTTTTACTAAACATAGACATTTGATTGAAGATGTGTTTAAACAGTTTCATTTTGTCTTCCGTCACTTCCGGTCCACAGCGGAAGAGCTCAAACAAATCAAACTGTTTATCCGTTAAACTGTTTTAATTTGATAGTTTTAGCTACTTCGATGAATAATAATGTAAAAGAGGAAAGTAACAAGATATAAAAAATTTAAATTTCATTAAGCACTTCCGTTTGTCCGTTTCCTGTCCCAAGACAAAAAACCTAATATCGACGAGATCTCAAAAACGGTAACGACTTCAACAACCAAACTTTGTAGGATTATAGACCTGTGTATGGACACGTGTTAACACTATTTTATTTCATCCGGCGTAACTTCCGGTCTTCACAGGAAGTACACCCAATTTTGAAATTTTTAAAAATATTTTGGTTATTTAGCGTATAAGTAACATTTTAGCTATAGAAATACAAAAAGTCATCTACACATGGTAAAAAAATGTTCTACTTCCGGTGAGACATCTCATATATCTCAGATAGCCTTCTTTTTTAAAAACAAAGAATAAATAAGATCTCAGAAACTATGATAGATCAAGACACAAAACTTATATACATTATATTCATTTTCTGTTTACAATATAACTGGATTTCTTGTGCATATTAATACATGAGGAACGGAAGACCTTTTTGTTGCTATAGCAACAAGAGTCTAGTTATTATTATTATTTTTTTTTTTCCTTTTTTTGTCCACAAGATTTCTCAGAGATGGGTGAATAGATTTTTATGAAATTTTCTAGAATGAAAGAGAATAACAATATCTCGAGGCGTTTTTTTCATTTTGTCAAAAATCATTTCCGGTCGTCCGTTTCCTGTCCCGCATTGAAAAAGCTTGTATCAACGAGATCTCAGAAACGGTAAAAACTTCAACATCAAAACTTTGTGGGATGATAGACCTATAGCTGTAGATGTGTTTAAACTATTTTGTTTTGTTCATCGTAACTTCCGGTCGTCACCGGAAGCACTTTAAAAATATCTACTTTTTCGCATAAAATTCCTTTTCCATAAAATAAATATATAAGGAAAAATCTATGCATAGGTTATCTATGCGATGTTAAATCAACAACAAAAATCTACTTCCGGTGAGATATCTCAAATATCTCAGGTACCTTTTTTGAAACACATTTTGTACAAACGAGATCTCAGAAACTATAAGTGATCAAAGCACAAAACTTTCATTGATGATGGACATTTGATTGAAGATGTGTTTAACCGGTTTCGTTTTGTCTTCCGTCACTTCCGGTCCACACAGAAAGAGTTCAAAAAAATAGAGCCGTTTATCCATAAAACTGTTTTTCTTTTATATTTGTAGTGAAGTCGATGAACAATTAAGTAGAAAACGCAAGTTCAAATGAAATTTTAAATACAATTCACATTTAGCACTTCCGGTCGTCCGTTTCCTGTCCCGAGACAAAAAAAAACCTTGTTTCGACGGGATCTCAAAAACGGTAACGACTTAAACAATCAAACTTAGTGGGATGATAGACCAATGTATGTAGATGTGTTCCCACTATTTTGTTTTGCTCGGCGTAACTTCCGGTCGTCACCGGAAGCACATAAAAAAATAACTACTTTTACGCATTTAATTCCTTTATCATAAAATAAATATATAAGTATAAATTTTATGCTTAAGTTATCTATGCGATGTTATATCAACAACAAAATTCTACTTCCGGTGAGATATCTTAAATATCTTAGGTAGCTTTTTTTAAACACATTTTGTATAAACGAGATCTCAGAAACTGTAAGTGATCAAAGCACAAAACTTTAATGGATGATAGACATTTGATTGAATATGTGTTTAACCGGTTTTGTTTTATCTTCCGTCACTTCCGGTCCACACAGAAAGAGTTCAAACAAATAGAGCCGTTTATCCGTTAAACTGTTTTTCTTTTATATTTGTAGTGAAGTCGATAAACAATTAAGTAGAAAAGGCAAGTACAACAAAAATATTAAATACAATTTACATTGAGCACTTCCGGTCGTCCGTTTCCTGTCCCGAGACAAAAAACCTTTTTTCGACGAGATCTCAAAAACGGTAACGACTTAAACGATCAAGCTAAGTGGGATGATAGACCAATGTATGTAGATGTGTTCCCACTATTTTGTTTTGCTCGGCGTAACTTCCGGTCGTCACCGGAAGCACATAAAAAAATAACTTCTTTTACGCATTTAATTCCTTTTTCATAAAATAAATATATAAGTATAAATTTTAAGCATAAGCTATCTATGCGATGTTATATCAACAACAAAAATCTACTTCCGGTGAGAGATCTCAAATATTTCAGGTAGCTTTTTTAAAACACATTTTGTGCAAACGAGATCCCAGAAACTAAATGTGATCAAAGCACAAAACTTTCATGGATGATAGACATTTGATTGAAAATGTATTTAACTGGTTTCATTTTGTTTTCCGTCGCTTCCGGTCCACACAGAAAGACTTCAAACAAATCGAGCTGTTAATCAAATTAACATAATTCTTCTGACATTTGTAGTGTGCTCGATGAACAATAAAGTACAAAGGACAAGTATACAAATAATATTTAATACAATTTACTTTGAGCACTTGCGTTTGTCTGTTTCCTGTTCCGAGACAAAAAACCTTATTTCGACGAGATCCCAGAAACAGTATTGACTTGAACAATCAAACTTTGTGGGATAATATACCTATGTATGTACATGTGTTTACACTTTTTTGTTTGGTTCGGCGTAACTTCCAGTCGTCATCGGAAGCTCATCAATTTTTTTTTCTTAATTTATATATAAGACATAGAATGAATATATCAGTATACAATCTTAGTTATTACATATATATAATGTTAAATTAGCAAATAAATTTTACTTCCGTTGAGCTATCTCAAATATCTCTATGTAGCTTTTCCAAATGTGATGCCCGCGAGATTTTTGTCACTGTAAGTGATTGAGACACAAAGCTTTCGTGAATGATAGACATTTAATTGAAAATGTGTTTTACGGGTTTTATTTTGTCAACTGTCACTTCCGGTTCCCACCGTAAGGGATCAAACAAATCATGTTTTTAACAAGTTTAACTAACCTTCTTGTGTGTTTTATCTAGCCCCATAAACAGTGATGCACGCTAAGCAAATGTATGCGAAATACGAGCCCTTTTTTAAAAACTTCCGTTCGTCCGTTTCCGGTCCCGAGACAGAAAACATTGTTTCAAAGATATCTCAAATTTGGCAGAGATGCGAACAACCAAACTTTGACGAAAGATTGACTTATGATAGTAAAACTGGTTAACATGTTTTGTTTAGTTCGTCGCTACTTCCGGTCGTCACAGAAAGTACTTCAAAAACTGATTTCTTTTTTATTCCGGTTGTTTTACATAGAAGTAACGTCTGGATATATCATTCACAATAATTATCATATCCACTATTTTTTCTATGTGAGAGAAGTAATGTCTTACAGTTAAATTGATACATGTAAATCAAAACGGAAGACCTTTTTGTTGCTTTTGCAACAAGAGTCTAGTTATTATTATTATTTTTTTCCCAGTTTTTGTCCACAAGATTTCTCAGAGATGGCTGGATAGATTTACCTGAAATTTTCAGGATTGATAGAAAATGATCATATCTCTAGGCATTTTTTTCATTTTTTGAAAATTCATTTCCTGTCGTCCGTTTCCTGTCCCGCGACAAAAAGCTTGTCACATCGAGATCTCAGAAACGATAAAGATTTGAACATCCAAACTTTGAGGGATGATAGACCTATAGTTGTAGATGTGTTTAAACATTTTTGTTTTGTTCGGCGTAACTTCCGGTCGTCACCGGAAGCTCTTTTAAAAAATTGGTTTTTACATTTTAAATTTATTTTCCGTAGAATAAAGATATTAGTATAGATCCTTACATATGTCATCTATACAATGTTGAATAAACAAAAAAAATCTACTTCCGGTGAGATATCTCGATTATCTCAAAAAGCTTTTTTAAAACATATTTTGTACCCGTAAGTTCTCAGGTACTGTACGTGATCAAGACACGAAACTTTCACTAATCATAGACATTTGATTGAAGATGTGTTTAAACAGTTTCATTTTGTCTTCCGTCACTTCCGGTCCACCGCGGAAGAGTTCAAACAAATCAAACTGTTTATCCGTTAAACTGTTTTTATTTGATAGTTTTAGCTTCTTCGATGAAAAATAATGTAAAATAGGAAAGTATCAAGATATAAAAATTTTTAATTTCATAAAGCACTTCCGTTTGTCCGTTTCCTGTCCCGAGACAAAAAACCTTATATCGATGAGATCTCAAAAACGGTGACGACTTGAACAATAAAACTTTGTTGGGTGATAGGCCTATGTATGTACATGTGTTTACATTATTCTGTTTTGTTCGGCGTAACTTCCGGTCGTCACCGGAAGCACTTCAAAAATAACTACTTTTACACATTAAATTCTTTTGCCATAGAATAGATACATAAGTATAAATCTATACATAGGTTATCAATGCAATGTTATATCAACAACAAAATTCTACTTCCGGTGAGATATCTCAAATATCTCAGGTAGCTCTTTTGAAACACATTTTGTACAAACGAGTTCTCAGAAACTATAAGTGATCAAAGCACAAAACGTTCATGGATGTTAGACATTTGATTGAAGATGTGTTTAACCGGTTTCGTTTTGTCTTCCGTCAATTCCGGTCCACACAAGAGGAGTTCAAACAAATAGAACTTTTTATCAGTTTAACTGTTTTCCTTTGATATTTGTAGTGAGCTCGATGAACAATAGTGTACAAAAGGCAAGTATACAAGAAATATTTATTGCAATTTACATTGAGAACTTCCGTTTGTCCTGTCCTGTCCTGTCCCGAGACAAACAACCTTATTTCGACGAGATCTCATAAATGGTGTCGACTTGAACAACCAAACTTTGTGGGATGATAGACCTTTATATGTGCATGTTTTTAAACTATTTTATTTTGTTCGGCGTAACTTCCGGTCGTCACCGGAAGCACTACAAAAATTATGTTTTTTCTTTATTTATTTCTTTTACATGGAATGAATATATCAGTATACAATCTTAGATGTGTCATCCTTATAATGTTAACTTTTTAAATAACTGTTACTTCCGGTGAGATATCTCAAATATCTCTATGTAGCTTTCCTTTTTACAAATTTGATGCCCGCAAGATTTTTGCCTCTGTAAGTGATTGAGACACAAAGGTTTCATGAATGATAGACATTTGATTGATGATATGTTTAGCGGGTTCTATTTTATCAACTGTCACTTCCGGTTTTCACCGGAAGGATTCGAATAAATCATATTTTTAACAAGTTTAACTGAATTTCTTGGGTGTTTCATCTAGCCTGATAAACAGTGATGTACTCTAAGCAAATGTACGAAAAATACCACCTTTTTTATTAATCACTTCCGTTGGTCCGTTTCCCGTCTCCAGACAAAAACTATTGTTTCAAAGATATTTCAGACTTGACAGAAACGTTAACAACCAAACTTTGTGGAAAGATTGACTTATGATTGTACAAATGTTTAACCTGTTTTGTTTAGTTCGGCTGTACTTCCGGTCGTCACAGAGAGTACTTCAAAAATTGATTTCTTTTTCAATCTCGTTGTTTTACATGGAAGTAACGTCTGGATATATAATTCACAATAATTATCATATCAACTATTTTCTCTATGTAAGAGAAGCAATGTCTACTACGGTTATGTATATCAAAACGGAAGACCTTTTTGTTGCTTTTGCAACAAGAGTCTAGTTTATTTTACTGTTTGTCATTTTCGCTATCACCCCCACAAAATCCAAAAAGAACTTCATTACATATCGTTTCGTCATTTCTCATTTTCATTGCGTCTCCAAATTATCGTAAAACGGTTAGTGTTAATTATAGATTAGGTATCAGTTTGGTCAATTATCAAACAATTATCACCTTTCAGGACAAGTGTCGCCTGAAAAAACACCGATGAGACGGGGGTGTGAATTGTGTTGTGATAGCAATTATAGTCTGCTTTCAGTCAAAGATTTTACCTGGATATTTACCTGTGTTTTATCAGCGCCTTTACGATGAAAGAAGAATATGGATATTTATACCCGCACTTTCTAAAGAAAGTGCAGGTATATTGTTGTTCCCCTGTTCCGTCCGTCCGTCCGTCCGTCCGTCCGTCCGTCTGTCACGTTTTACTTTCTCAAACTGCTCTTACATCTTATAAACCAGCAAACTGAACTCTTGGAGTTTGATTGGGGGTATCATGTTGTTTTGTAAAAAGGTTTCAAAAACTCTCTGTTAGTCCTGGGGGTCAAATAATTGGTAAAAAATGATGTTTTTTCACAAAAAAACCTTCTTCCTCGAACTACTCCTACATTTTCAACAGTAGACAAATCATCTTTTGGAATATGTTTTGGGGTATCCTGTAGATGCGCAATAAGGTTTCGGAATTTTCAATTTTGTCCTGGGGGTCATTTAATGGCTGAAAAAAAAACGGTTCTTATTACATGTATTATAAGTTCTTCTTCTTTTCCTTCTTTCCCGCTCTGAACTTGTTTCTCAGAGATGGTTTAACAGAATTGTACAAAACTGTAGGATACAATAGGCCTGCATGAACACAACCTATCCAAAGAATAAGGGTACTCTATATGCAACATTTTTGCCAAATAATAACTAAGTTCATAGCTGGTATCTTTTAATTTTTTTAATCAGAAATCAAAATCCTAGCAATATTCATATCTCTGATATAGGTAAAATTGATCTGCAAAAGAACAACTTCCTATTTTAAAAACTGTAGGTGGAGTTATCCGTACAATAGGGGTACCCTATATGCAATATTCTGCCAAAAAATGAAGTTCAATAGCTGGTATTATTTTCATTAATTATTAAAAATCAAAAACCTAGCAATATGCACACCTGTGTTATATGTAGAATAAAACTTCAAAAGAACAATTTCCTATCTTGAAAACTGTAAGAGGAGTTATCCATACAATCCGCCCGCCCGCCCGCCCGCCCGCCATTTTCACCATTTTAATAACCCGATTTTTCCGTTGGAAAACCCGATTAAGAATTTATGAGGGACACTTTACGTTTATTTTCATTTAAGTATGATTCATCAAATGATAAGAAATGCATTAAATAATATTTCTTTTGATCTATTAATTAAACCAAAAAATGAAAACTTTTTTCACCAATGCGCAAAGCGCATTGAACAAGTTTTCCAGTCTATTTTTAGTTCGATATATGTATGTCGATCAACAATACGTTTCTTAATTATATCCATTTTTGGATAATTTTAGCGTTTCTCGATGCCTTAACTTCCTAATCTTAAAACCACTGCATTATGAATTACTAACACATTATGAAAAATTAACATGTTATGGTATATCATTTTAATGATGAAGGATCAGCGTATAAAAACAAAGTATCAGCATGAAAAGACACTGTAAAAACAGTGTCTTCAGAGAAGTATCAGCATAAAAAAGTATTAGCATAATTATACCAAACATCGGTTTGCGCACGGTCACCGGTCCACGATAAGCGAAAACAAAACAGAATCATGTTATATAAAACACATTCCAAATAAATAAACAAACTATTACCTGACAAACTTTCAAAAAGACGAATTCCGATTGATAAGTTAATCGGAAAAAAGCAACTTATTAACCATAGTGGGAAATTATAAAAGCAAATATACCTAAAAAACATTTGTTAAATTTATCAACAAAATTCAGATTACTCGTTTTAACAATTTTAAATCGAGATTCACAAAAAGTGTGGATGAAGGTTATGCCTGTCCAAATCTTTTTAAAGAATAGAATACAATAATAAAATGATTATCATATCCTGTGAAAATTTAAAGTATTTATTTGTTTGATTTATTTCTTTATTTATTTTTAAGGAGATTAATCGTAAAAAATAAATAAATCAAAGGCCTAAATACATTGTTTTTTTCTGCATGACAACGCAAACAAAATATCATCCTAAATAATACTTGACTCGATTTATTCAGAGGATGGTCCTTAGTCAATGCTGCATAAATTGACGTCTGCGTTGTTTTCAATTAAAAGTCTTACAATGCGTGCATATCCATTCTGTGTTGCTATAGACAGATTCTGTGTTGCTATAGACAGAGGAGATCCTTCCAAATCACTGCATAAATTAACATCTGCACCGTTTATTATCAAAAGTTCTACAATCTTATCGTGTCCATATTTACTTGCTGCAAAAAGAGGACTTTCTCCGTAATCCTCTGCTAAGTTAATGTCCGGTCCATATTTAAGCAAAAGTTCAACGGTTTTATCATATCCATTCAAGCTCGCTATGTATAAGGGACTAACTCCACTATTGTTGCATAAATTTATATCTGCCCCTTTCCTTAGTAAAAGTTCAACGGTTGTATTACGCCACATTTCACTTGAATGTTCCTTAGTATTGTTTCCAGCTGCTAGAATTAAGGGTGTCCATCCATCCCCATCATCATCAACGTCGGTCTTCAAATTTATATCGACATCAAACTCAATCACCTCAACCATCATCTCATGTTGATGAAATGCAGATAATGTGTGAATAGGATTTAAAAAGCTCCATTTTTCATTTAATAAATTTTGAACATCGTTTTTAAAGAATGTATGGAACAAATCTATTGAACCACTGCAGCATACAGCAGAAAACAAATAACTATCAGTCAAATCAGTTTGCATTTGTTTAAGATATTCTAAACAATAAATTGAAATTTTAGTATGACCAAATACGATCAATGCAAACAGGGGGGAAATTTCATTTTTTAAACCCAGGAAAGCAAGTTTAGATAAACTGAAATTTTCGGATACAATGATATCTTGTTTCTTAATATAAAGCGATTTTGTTTCAAGTAACATATTAAACTTTTCAGGATGCAATTTTAATAGTTTTTTAAAAACTGAGATTATTTTCTCATTCTCTAAACAAGGATTTAGTACGACGTCTAGTATACGTTCTCCAAAGAGTTCATTAAAAAGTCTTTCTCCAAGCTGATCTGTGTTTGTGTCTCTAACATATATATAAAATGATTTGTCGGGATCGCAGCCATCTTTTAACCTAACCCTTCTTCTCAGAAAACCGATATCGGCATATTCTAAAGTTTCCGTTGGATAGTCTGTTCCAAACACTAGGGTTGTTACTTCCATTACAAAATCGTGGTAAAATTGATAATTATTGCCAACTTTCTTAACGAAAAACCCTTTTAGAGACTTAAGATTCTCTCCAATAGTAGAGCGAGGTGTGTATTTGTTCAATCCACAAAGTTTTAAAGCTCTTGTATATTTCTTTTCACAGGATGTTTCTTGCAGTAAATCAACATCAAGATCATTGTTGAAAAAAACCAATAGCACTAAGGCACAATATTTTTCTTTATCTCTTACTTTGAAATCCCTTATTTCTTCTTGAAAAACTTTCACTGGCTTTTTAAAAAATCTTACCTTTTCATTTTGGTAAGTTTTCTTTGTTGCATATAATTTACATAACAGCGGAAAGTATGTATCTACTTTAACAATTTCAGCACATTCTTTTTCAGATAGATTTACGTTAAATGTATGGGAGTTCAGAATTCGTCGTTTTTCGTCCTCAGTTAATTTACAGTGATCATTACTTACGTCTACAATATATGGTGTATCACTAAAGAGACCTTTTACCCTATCGTCAGTTAAAACATATTTCCTGCATGACATAAGAAGTTTTACTGTTTTTAAACAAGACTTTAAAGCATCTTCAATTTTACTCCATGACCTATACAATGGTTCATCAAATGCCTCTTTGCCAAATGGGTCATTTAGGACAAAAAAGGTTTTGTTGACTAACGGTTCTTCTGACGAATAAATATCCTGAAAATCTCTCACGTAAATCAATGGTTTCACAACCCAGCCTTGCTTCCTATAACTCAGGGCGATATGTTGGATGATGGCTGACTTTCCGGAACCAGAGTGACCTGTCACAATAACCAGGTTCTCGGCTTGAATTTTGATTTCTACCTCTTTACATGCTTTTGTTGGAATAAAAAAACGGTCATCCAGCTGCCATTGATCAAAGAATGCCTTTTCAAATGGTGATTCTGTAGTAATAATGTGTGTGTTCTTTAAAAACAATCATCACATACATGTAACAAAAATATATGTTCATATAGTAAAGGATATAAAAATGTTCTTTTTATAACAAGAACTCAGCTTTTGACGACAATGATTTTTTGTTGTTGATTTTTTTTAATCAAGACATTTCAAAATCTTGGTTGGATCTAGTACTCGTTTCTTATTTTTATAAAGTGGTCAATTCGTCAAACTCAATGAATTAAAAGGTGATATTCTTTTCTATGCAATGATAATGCTATGCGGGCATGTTAAGAGGCTGTCCAAGCAAAATTCAGGCAGGGCTTTGCACATGCTGTCTTGGATTTCAATAAATTTTTGTGTATCACTTCATTTTAACATGATTGTAATATATGTGAAAGAAAAAGCTCATTGTATGCCTAACTAGGCAGAAAAATGTCTATTTTTGAATTTGGAACATATTTAGTGCAAAAAGGTCACAGAAGTTGTAAAAATATTGTGAAGTTTGATGAGTTGTAAAACTACATAATTCTATTAAACCTTTTTAAAAATTATATTATTTAGTTTGAACACACTTAACTCTTTAACTTAGACTGCTTTTAAAGTGTAAATATATTTCAAACAAAAATATATTCCTTATCAAAGTTGATGCATATTTTGTAAACAAAAATTCTGGTATTTTAATGCTAATTTGAAATTTCAATAAAATCCAATACATTTTCATGAAAAGAAAAAATGAGGCATCTTTATAAACCTGAGAAATGAAATTTTGAGAAGCAAAAAAAAAATCAGTGGGAACAGCATCGGTCTCATACAAGCAGTTGCACAAAATTAACCATTTTTAACATTGAAAATGAAATTTTTCCATGCATAACGTGTTATTATCAATGTTAAAAGACAGTGAAAGACAGAGTTCATGTCACAAATATTGACTATAATTTAATACATGCTTATATCTTTATAATAGGAAATGCTTTATGACGAAAGAAATAATAATCACTCATCAAAAACCAACATTTTTCATAATTTTAAGTGCAAAAAGGTCATTTTGACAAAAATGTTGAAAACTGAGTTTAAGTCTGCTAAAACTATTCACAACTGAAGAAAATTAGCTGAACATTTCACTATTTGGATAGTCAAATATACATTAAAATAATTTTAAGGGTTTTCAGTATTTCATGAAGTACATAAATTTGAGAATAAGGATTCAAAATGTGTTAATCACTGATTAAGGAATAATAATTAATGCAGTGTAAAACTGAATGTATTTTTCAAATTTAATGTATTTGTGTGTTTTCAGTAAGTATTAACTAAAATGTTCTTCTTAAACTGGTAATAAACTTGGTGGGATAATACTACTGAATTTGAGGGGTTTTTGATGCTGTTTTTTTAAACAAAACAATTATAACAATTCCCTTATGTACAAATACACATAAATATATCAAATCATTTCTTCTTAGTAGTTACATTTGAATTCGTTATTATCTCTATATTAGTGCCATTAGCAACTTGTTCAATCCAAAGTTTCAAAATGAATGCATACAACTGTTTTGGAATTAGAACTAGGAAATGTGACCTCTACTTTCAGTCGGGTAGCTTTTAGAAATTCTTGGCAGGTGTTTAACTTTTGGGTAAAAATTAACAAAAACAGACTTGTATACAACAATTATTTAGTCAGACTAAGTCCACAATGAATCTAGCAGAAACGTCAGACATCACAACCCCCCCCCCCCCCCCCCCCATTTTTGGATCCCCAATACTAATCCATTTTAAAATCCATGTATGATTAGCAGCTAAAATATACATGGGACAGTATGCTTTGAAACACCCCCCCCCCCCCTTTAAACCCTATTCCCAAATCAAATCCATGGTCATATAAGAATCAGTGTGCCTCTTTTAAACTGTATTTTCTCTTTTTAAAGATGTATTTCTAAATTACTCAGCTGACTAACTTTCAAGCATGTTGTACATATTTGAATAAATAAACAGTGCATAAGAGTGAAAGAATACATTTCATTTACATTTATCAATGCTATGGTTGGACAATTTACTTGGACAGTGTTATTTTATAATATTGCTAATGCTAAGTGATGTCAGTACATGTATTTGCATGTTAACAGTGGAAACTGTTGTACTAATAAATATGTTTAATTATATTTAGTTATTTACTCAAGATATTGAAATCTCTTAACATACAAATTAACTAGGCTAGTATAAGTTACTTTCATAGTATGACAATCAACCATAAGAGATGAAGATATCAAACTAATAATAACATTAAAATTAAATTAGTTATCTAAGAAAGTGTGCAGTAGCAATTTGGAATAAATAAACAGAGAATAAACTCATGAAAGTTAACAATTCAACAATTTATTGAGCATTTAAATGCTAAATGATAACATGAACATACAGTGTATGATGCATGAAGACAAGTTCATTCAACCTCTCTCTCTCTCTCTCTCTCTCTCTCTCTCTCTCTCTCATGTGGTCAATCCGACAAACTTCAAAGCATCTTATTTTAGTCTTGTTTGCATCCTTTATTCATTGAAGAAAAATGTGCAGATGATTAAATTGAGAAAAACAAATTCCAAGTGATATCTTCTGGAAATTCAACCACTCCTTAGGAAAACATTGGTTAATTTAAATGAATGTGGCCATTTATAAAATGACTTGCAAATCTAGTTAGTTTCTCTGCCATCTAAATATATCCTTTCAAATTACTGCTTCACATAATCCCTGAACCCCCTTCTTGATCTTCTTTCTTATTCGGCACACTTTCACTGTTTCTTATGCAGGAATATCATTTTTACCCATGATATTAGATGCTGTAAAAGTCATCCAGATCCATCATGGCAAGCAACTTGGTGGGTTTTTTTTCTTTCAACAATCTTGTAGGGTTTTTTTCCACGTTTAAATATAGAAGGACAGTATTTTCCAGAAGAATATTTCATTTGCTCTTCTCTAAAAAAAAAAAAAAAAAATAGAGAAAAACATAATAAAACAAATTCATGTACCTTCAAGTGTTAAGATATTAAAATTAATAATAAATATTGTGGAACACATACAGATATTTCATTTCATATTCTGATTATCATTAGCAAAACTAATATCATACTGTTGTGTGAAATTGTTTATTTACATTTCTTGTCACATGCCAGATATGTACTCTGACCGATTGGCTGTGTTAAATAATATTGCTGTGCTAACAAAAAAACCCACCCCATATTTTCTGCTGTGTATGTTAAAAAACTCGTCATTTCATAACATTTTTTTTCTGCAATTTTAAACAAAGCAATATTTTTTAATTACGAAAATTAAAGAGATGAAGATTGAAGACTAAATTGACCTATCAAAGGAAAAAAGAGTACTCCAAATCTCAAAACAATCCTATCTAAAATGTTTGTATTGTCTGTCCCAAGATATCTTGGATTCACATTTTGCTAAATTGCTTGATATTTATAAATACCTCAGGGTTCAAACGATGTTCATTCAAAAGTATAATACATTTCCAAGATTTCTCATTCGAAACGCCCCTGTTAGCTTATCAGGTTTCAATACAATGCTAAAAAATGTTATCTCTACGGAGATTTTGTATTGCAGCAAACCCGGATGATAACGTTGAAAAATTGCGCGATGTATTCCGAGTGTATTCCGATGGAGTAAAGATGTAAACATTCCCCATTATAAATCTCCGTAAGGAATCTGTTTTCGTTCCTGTGAATTTTTCTGAGTGACAGTTGATAATGTGTCAATGAAATTATCTTGGAAATAATTCCTTTCCACTATTACAAGTGCACTTCTTTCACAGGTATGTGTATTTTTTTTTAAAAATCGTCCAAATGTGCTGCATAAATATCTTGGGACAGACTATAGGGTATTTTCCCAATATTAACCACATGAAAAACTCTATGATTATTGTTGTACTTTCATTTTACAAAGATTCATTTATGGTATGTGAATGCAATTAATACAAATTAAATGTGCAAGTAAACATCAGATATTAAATAATAAAAATGTAAGAATGCTCTCTCTCTCTCTCTCTCTCTCTCTCTCTCTCTCTCTCTCTCTCTCTCTCTCTCTCTCTCTCTCAATGCATATTATTTACCTGACCCCTCTAGAACTACCCATTTGTCAAGAAATAACATTCCTCTGTCGTCATCAGGTGAACACCTCTTGCTTTTTTCTTTGAGGAGTGGATGTGTTGGATGACTTGTTGAAATTCGTCTGGTAACAGTATTTCATCTCAGTTTCAATAAAAGGTTCGGGATGCTTACTATTATTGGCGACCTGATTTAACTTCCAATGGTATTTGAGATCGAGACAACATCACCAAAACACCAAAAAAACCAAAACAATCAACTCTGGCAGCATGCTGTGCACAGACGTTAGCGGCGGCCATCTTTGTTTACACTGGTTTTAAAAATAATTATAACCGCACTGAATATTTTTAAAAAATATATTTCAGCGTTAAAAAAAATTATGTCTATCATAAACAATTAAGCTTATTTTATATGAATTATTTATAGTTGAAAATTTATTGCTTTTATTTTTTTCTTAAGTTTTTAAGCCTCCAAATATTCATTTGGCAAGGGAGGTAACTGAAATTATCAAACAATACCAAAATATAATTGTCTACAATTTTTCAACGCAAGCTTTTCAAACTCATTTTATTTTATCAATTAAAAGTCAAAATATTTTTCGCATTTATAAAAAATACAAACACTCACCAATAACAGTGTATTTGATTTTAAAGCTCACAGTTTGGTACATGGTTTCAATGATTTATATAAGATAATGAAATATATATCTTCCCGTCCGAATAACCACATAAATTATTTTTTCAAGCAAATCATCATTATTGTGGGTTAAAAGAGAATACAAAGAAACTATTTCAGAGGGAAAACAAAAAAATCGTGAAAATCGATGTGCGACGTTTTCTTTTATATATATTCGCCTGATGTTTGCTTGGACAGCCTCTTAAGGCTTCCCGATGGCTTTTACAGCGATGTGTAGAAAGTCACTTGTCTGTACTTCATACGATATGACGTCATAATTAACTTTGACTTCACGATCTGCATTCCTGTCGATAGTTCTCAGGGAATGTATCTTTACGTTTAAAGTGAATTATATCAAACCACTATAAAACCGCATGTTTCCTTTACATAGATGCTGCCGTTAATGCTAGACGTACATGTACATAATTCATTCATATTAAAAACCAGTATCAAAAAATCGGCAGTTTTAAAGTTTCGTTTTAAGTGTAATCGTGTAAAACGCAGCCCAGACTCTTTTTCTTGATATCAAATGAAGGTCTTACAATTGTAAATATAAACATATTTTGTTCAACAACTGTTCAAGAACTGTTGTTCTAGAGATATCTGAACAACTGTGTTTAAGGGGTCAACCCTGAACTCCTTACCAGGGCCAAAAACCAATACTTTAAAGGTACTGTATTGACAACATTATTTCGAGAAACTTTTCTTGTACACTGCTTTTCAAAATATTTTCCTTTTGTCGATATAAATGATCACAGTTTGAACTTCTGGCCCCTTAAAAGTTTGAACTGCTGGCCCATTAAAACCCCTAATTACGTAACATGATTTTAGTATGGTACTTTGTAGATAAACAACTGTATAATGCACATATTTTTGCTCATTAAAGAGTTATCATAAAAAGACTTTCGAGCCCTCTTGGCTGATATCAGATAAAAGAGCGCGTACATTTTATCAAATTTTGCGTTACATGTCTTCAAAACTATTTCAGAAAATATGTAAAGATTTCGTGAAAAAAATTGCTGCAATTGACCTAGTAGTTAACGAGAAATAGCGTCCGAAAAAAAGTCAGAAAGAAATAACTAGACATGATCTCGTTGCGAGCAACGAGGAGGTCTTCCCTCCCATTATAGATTTTAAGATACATGTATGACCTTGATTTTGCTATTTAGCAGCTAAACATGATTTAAAATAGAAGAAAAGGGTCTACATTATAAGGGCCAGATACTATTTTGTTTCAGGTATAAGAGCTTTGGTTGAACACATTTAGACCCCTATTGATCTCTTATTTGAGGGGCCACCCCTTTTTATTAATATCAAATGAAAGGTAGTTCACTTTTAAATACATTTTGTTCAAAAAGTGTTTACAAATTCGTAACCGTTTTTGAGATATTTGAAAAAAGAATGGCTTAGGGACCGGTCCCTTATCGCCTTATTGGGGCCGCTGTACACAATTTTGAAGGTTGCATGTTGTTAAGAACATAATTTTAAGATAATTTTGAGATAATTTTAAGCATCATTTCTTCTATACTTCATTTCAAAATAGTTTTTCTTTTTGAGATATATGTGATCAAAGGACCTTTGACTCTAAAAACCCCTTCTTACGTAACACATGAGAAAATCGTTATACTGTTAGGCTACATAACTGTAAGGTTAACATATTTGCTTTTATTACCTTATCAAATGTATTTTGTTGTTTTATTATAAATTAAATATTTTCGTTTCTTTTGTATGTTTATTCAGATTTGAGAGTGATCTATTGAACTGCCAGTCAAATGACTGCGATATATTAGACCGCCGGTCAATAGACTGTGATGAATTGGACCGCCGGTCAATAGACTACGATCTATTGGACCGGCAACGTATTTTAGAAAAACTGAAATTGCTACAAGATTAAAGATAACTTTATTATGTTTATTTTACTATTGTTCTAAACATTTATCTTCATGGTATGAAAACCTTCTGTAATTTATAATTGTGTACACAAAATACTAAAAACGGAATTAGGTAATAAAACAATTATTTAATTCCTGAACAGTCAATAGACCAGATTTTTTCCTTTGGTGCAGGGAACTGTTCAGTATGGTATATTGCCCTCGGGAAATAGATCATACTGAGCTGTTCCCTGCACCTGGGGAAAAAACATTCGGGTCTATCGACTGCTCAAGCATTAAATAATTGTATTCTTTAACCTATTACAAAGTATCCCTTAGTAAAGGGTTATAGATAAAAGACTTTAGAGCCCGTTTAGTCCATAATTTTTTTCTTGGTAAAAGATCACTTAAAACTACACACATTTTGTCAACAATTGTTTATTTGTTCGTTATCGTTCTTAAAATATCTGAGAAAGAAGGCTTAAAGGGCCGACCCCTTATCTCCTTATTTGGTTCGTTTAACAAAATTTTAAGGATTGCATATTGTTGAGTACATCATTTTGAGCATCTTTTCTTTTATACTGCTTTTCAAAATAGCTTTTCCTTTTTGAGATGTAGGTGATCAAAGTTCTGAGGGGTGTTGATGTCAATAACTTTACAATCTAGATTCCTCTTATCCAAGAAATTCTTGAAACCAAGAACTTTAACAAGTGGCTTTGGAGTTTTCAAGACAAAGTAAAATAAAAATGTAAAAATGTTAATGGACGACGCTCAAGGCACGACCCATAGTAAAAGATCACCTAAGTGTCTCGCGTGACTTAGAATTTTGAATAAATACGACATGGTGTCAGAAACAAATGCTTGTCTGAATTTGACAGTGTTGAAAGAGTAAGGAAAGTACAATATTTTTTTTTCGTATCCAGGTGATAAAACCACGGTACGTATCAGTCTCTGAAGAAAACACAATTAGTAAGCAAGTCATAGAAACAATAGGAATTATTGTTTATGTTTTTCGATTAGCCCAATAATATGACCAATATTTCTGTAGAGCTGCAATTTTCATGCTTGGGTCTCGACTTAAATTAAGTCACTATCATTAGTAGTGTGTATGGAAAATGAGATATCATATATAATATAATTTGCAAATTTTAACCATTGGTCAAAAAGTGATGGGCATTGGAACCTTTAAATTTCTTTTTGTAACAACAGTCTGACTCAAAATTGTTATACACAAAGGATTTACATCATTTAGATGACTAATTGCAGTAAAAAGATAAAATTCATCTGATACATATATAGACGTATACCTTTGCCAGCTGAATAAATGCCATTCGGTGGTGGCTCTTGCATCAAAGGTATGACTTCTCTTGGATTTTCTATGTACTCACCATTTTCGTTGCAGATTGGAACTCGAATGTCTAATTAGTAGAAGAAATATAATTTTTATAAAAAACACTTATGAATTATAAGTTTCGTATTTTTACATATTTTCAGTCGTTAAGGATGTATATTGCGTGGACCTGTGAATCACTAGATTAATGATTAATTAACATGTAATTCTTCTTCGATAAAATTAGGAGATTGTTTAATCAACTACTTATTACTGACGCTTACTATGCAATTATGCGTAGTGTATACCCATGACCTACATGTATACGTATTCTGATAGGGGGCTAGAGAACTTAACTTCTGTTCAATAACATGTTTAAGTGACAATAATTATTTCAAGCAGAATCTTTATCAAAAACTTAAAATTAGTATTTTTTCGGGTCAATTTGATTTTTTTGTTAACAATAAAAAGAGTTTAATAACCTAAATACAAATTATTACAGTATTCAATATCATTAAAAAATTATTGATTTGGATCGATCATAAAGGATTCTCTCCTGGTTTGGTTTTTTTTTTTATTCACTCTTAAGTAGCAAATCTCAGTGTGCAATTGTCTTCATGATATTACCAAGACATTTTTGGGCTTCAGACATGTTTGCATCATCATACATTTGGCTCATTAAAACTACAGTGGAGCCTCAGTTATCCGGACGCTTTCGTTCCCAAGTTGAATCGTCCGGATAGGTGAAGCGTCCGGATATCTGAAATGTGTCTATTGTTGTCATGAATGATAATGTATTTGTATGCAATGGCTCCCAGTGTTGATACTAATTTTTTTTTGCCTTTCATACCATATAGCAACACATGCTAGAGTTAACGTTTTTAAGAGATAAAGAACTCTGCTTTATTTTATTATTTTGTCATGAAATATTAACCGGACAATAATGATAACCGAATCTAGCTGAATTCTTTCTGTCCAAGTGTGATATGTGTGTGATACACTGTTCGCAATTTTCCAATTTTTGAAAGTGAATTGGGAAGTCTGTGTATTTATACAAGCTACTCATGAGGGTCTAGCACGTAAAAAAGGTGTGAAACTTAATTGACAGGGGTAATCTTTTGTACTGAGTAGGGTATCATCAAATTTTACCGTCTGGTTAAATGAAGCAAGATTAGTAGTAAATTTGTGTTTTGTGGTAAAAACAGACCGTCCGGATCCGGAACGCGAAATTCCGGATAAATGAGACAAAATAACGTATAAAAAATCTGTTTCCAAATAAAATCGTCCGTAAACTGAAGCGTCCGGTTATCTGGCGTCCGGGTATCTTAGGCCCCACTGTATATGATACTGGTAATAGCATGAAGCAGTGATAAATAGTAATATACGGTTTGTAGACCGTAAATGGAGACGTTATACAAGTACATTAATTTGCATTTTACATTGTAGAAAGTAAATCATATCATAAATAATTTAATCTAAATAAATATGTATTTTGTTACTGCCAAACTGAATCTTGATATTCCAGGTGAATATAGTAATTATAGTAATTCGTATATAAAAATAAACGAAATAATTCTTACGTTTTTTATACATGCAGTACAAAAGCAGGATGACGATGCTGAGAACGCCAATTGGAATAATAACTGCCATAATGATTGCAGGGAGGTCCAAGTTATTTTTGTTGTTGAAAATAACATCCTCTGATTTTTCTGTACTTTCTTGAATATAATTTGTTGTGCTATTTTGTAAAAAAAAAATTATAATTTTAAATGTGTATTTTTCGCTACATAAACGACAAAAAAATTTAAGTCATAAGCAGTTTTAAGTAAACAAATTTTAAGGTTTTTTTTTAGTTTCAGCAATAATGATAAAATCCGTAAAAGCTTCTGAAATATAAGTTTTTATTGTACCTACAGTGTATGCGTGTATTTTCTATGCAATATTAGGACGGATAAACATGTTTAGATAAGCTCACTAGAGCTAAAGGTGTTAGTGGGCTTTTATGATGAAAATTTATCTCAGTTGTCCGTATATATTTTTTTTTAATTTTCATCATCTTCCCCAAAACTGCTTGGTCAATTTCAACCAAACTTGACACATAGCATTATTGGGTGAATAAGATTCATGTTTGTGCGAAAAAAAGGTGAGCTTATTTTGAATTATAAAGTTTTTTCATATTTTTCCGAAAATCTTCTCAATAATCATTTGGGTCGAAAACCCGAAACTTGCATTGAAACATCCGCAGATGGTGAAGATCGAAGTTTGTTCAAATCATGATTTCCGGGGTTAGGTTGGGACCACGGGGGGGGGGGGGGGGGGGTTCGAATATTCACATATAAATATAGAGAAAAATCTTTTTAAACCTTTTTTTAAAAAAATCACTTGCCCTGAAAAGTTAATACTTGAGTGGAAGCATAATCAGGTAGGGTCAATTCAAATTTTGTTCAAATCATGATTTCCTGATGGAGGGAGTAGTCACAATTACGAAGGGGTCGAATTTTCTAATTTTTACATCGAGATATATCGAAAAATATATCGAAAAATAGCTTTACAAATGTTATCCTCAATCCAATTGGCCAGACGAAGCTGTTTGTGATGTGGAACTATCCTAGTGGTGTAGATTCTAGTTTTTTTTTTGTTTTTTTTTTTGGGGGGGGGGGGGGGGGGCGAATTTCTACATAGAATAAGTGTGAAAATTAGCGACATCAATCAACCAGACTTGTAAGGGATTTATTAGGACCCGACACTACAAACCACAAAGATAGTGTAATGTTTTGCAAAAAAGCAAATTGCAATTTAAACTAGTAGACTAATTGTTCTCGAACAATTAGAGGTCTTTCCACCTCATTGTTTTTTATGTTTGAAATAAGATTGCTTCAATAGAATAAAGTATTTTTTCTGCGTTACTTCATAAAAAATTGTCAAACGATTAAGTTTGAAATTTTTTATTACTTGACCTTGACCTTTGACCTTTATGTTATTTTTATCTGACAAGGTAGACGCTTCAATACCAAATGGTTCGATGATTCTATGATTATTTATTCAAAAGTTATTTGTGTTTTTTATTGAATGTTCGAAACGTTCAGGGGGAATAACTGCTGGAAAGGGACTTTGGACCCTTTCGGTATGAATAGATTGAAGAAATATCTTAGTGTACTGAATACATTAGTAAAAGTTTCAAGTCTGTATCTTTAACGGTTAATGAGAAGTAGCGATAACAAGCTTTTCGTAAATAGGGGCAGTAATTCTATAATTGTAATATGGTAAGGGTCAAAGGGTTATATTTTGAAATTTCATATGATGTCCTACTACATCCTTGAAAAAAATTTTCTCTACTACCCTAAACAAAAGAGTTCTAAAAACTCATTAATTGACGGATTTCTAAATGACCTTGACCTTTGACATTTATGTTTTTTGTTCGGCCAAGGTAGACGCTTTCATCCGAAGTAGTCCGAAGTCTCTTTGATAAGTAATAAAAAAGTTAGAAGTGATTTTATGGATATGTAAATACTTTCAGGGGCAATAACTACTAGAAAGAGGGCTCAGATTCTTTTGGTATGAATAGATTGAAGAACCCTCAAAGTGTACTAAAGACATTGGTAAAAGTTCCAAGTTTCTGTCTCTTATGGTTTCAGAGGAGTAGCGATAACAAGCTTTTCGTACATTAAGGGCAATAACTCTGTTATTATTTAAAATAAGGAGCCAAGGGGTTATATTTCAAAATGTCTTAAGATGTCCTATTACATCCATGAAAAAGTTTTTCTCTACCACCGAAACAAAAGAGTTCTAAAAACTCATTAATTAACGGATTTCTAATTGACCTTGACCTTTGACCTTTATGTTTTTTTGTTCGCCCAAGGTAGACGCTTCCATCCCAAGTGGTCCGAAGTCTCAATGTCAAATGATAAAAAAGTTGGAAGTGATTTTATTGAAACTTCAATACTTTCAGGGGCAATAACTATTAGAAGGGGGCTCAGATCCTTTCGGTATGAATAGATTGAAGAACCCTCTATATGTACTGAAGACATTGGTAATAATTCCAGGTTTCTATCTCATATGGTTTCAGAGGAGTAACGATAACAAGCTTTTCGTACACAAGGGCAATAACTTTGTAAGTTCTAGGAGTTATCAAGCCAAAGGGTCATTTGGTACCATAACTTTTAATGGCCATTAACATAAAGAAAAAAATGTTTCAATATCTCTTAAAATAAAAAAGCTGTCCCTGGAAAAAAAGAGAAGAAAAAAATAAGAATAACTAGTAGACTAATTGTTCTCGAACAATTAGAGGTCTTTCCACCGCATTGTTTTTTATGTTTGAAATAAGATTGCTTCAATAGAATAAAGTATTTTTTCTGCGTTATTTCATAAAAAAAAGTGTCAAACGATTAGGTTTGCAATTTTTTATTGCTTGACCTTGACCTTTGAACTTTATGTCATTTTCATCTGACAAGTTAGACGCTTCAATACCAAGTGGTCCGATGTATCTATGATTATTGATTCAAAAGTTATTTGTGTTTTTTACTGAATGTTCGAAACTTTCAGGGGCAATAACTGCTGGAAAGGGACTTTGGACCCTGTCAGTATGAATAGATTGAAGAAGCGTCTAAGTATACTGAATACATTCGTAAAAGGTTCAAGTCTCTATCTCTAACGGTTAATGAGTAGTAGCGATAACAAGCATTTTGTACAATAGGGGCAATAACTCTATAATTGTTACATGGTAAGGGTCAAAGGGTTATATTTTGAAATGTCTTAAGATGTCCTACTACATCCCTGAAAAAGTTTTTCTCTACCATCCTAAACAAAAAAGACACTAAAACTCATTATTTAAGAGATTTCCAAATGACGTTGACCTTTGACTTCTATGTCATTTTGTTCGGCCAAGGTAGACGCTTCCATCCCAAGTGGTCCGAAGTCTCTATGATAAGTAATAAAAAAGTTGAATATGATTTTATAGAAATGTAAATACTTTCAGGGGCAATAACTACTAGAAGGGAGGCTCAGATCCTTTCGGTATGAATAGACTGAAGAACCCTGTAAGTGTACTGAAGACATTGGTAAAAGTTCCAAGTTTCCATCTCTTATGGTTTCAAAGGAGTAGTGATAACAAGCTTTTCGTGCAAAAGGGGCAATAACTCTGTAACTATTTAAAAGAAGGAGCCAAGGGGATACATTTAAAATGTCTTAAGATGTCCTATTACATCCATGAAAAAAGTTTTTCTTTACTACACTAAACAAAAGAGATCTAAAAACTCATTAATTAAGAGATTTTCAGATGACCTTGACCTTTATGTCATTTTGTTCGGCCAAGATAGACGCTTCTATCCCAAGTGGTCCGAAGTCTCTATGACAAATAAAAAAAAAGTTGGAAGTGATTTTATAGATATGTAAATACTTTCAGGGGCAATAACTACTAGAGGGGGGGGGGGGGGCCTCAGATCCTTTCGGTATGAATAGATTGAAGAACCCTCTAAGCGTACTGAAGACATTGGTAAAAGTTCCAAGTTTCTATCTCTTATGGTTTCAGAGGAGTAGCGATAACAAGCTTTTTGTACACAAGGGCAATAACTTTGTAAGTTCTGGGAGTTATCAAGTAAAGGGTCATTTGGTACCATAACTTTTAATGGCCAATAACATAAAGAAAAAATTGTTTCAATATCTCTTGAAATAAAAAAGCTGTCCCTGGAAAAAAAGAGAAGAAAAAAAATAATAAAATAGTAGACTAATTGTTCGCGAACAATTAGAGGTCTTTTCCGATTCATTGTTTTTCATGTTTGAAATAAGATTGCTTTAATAGAATAAAGTATTTTTTCTGCGTTACTTTATAAAAAAGTGTCAAAGGATTAAGTTTGGAATTTTTTATTCCTTGACCTTCGACCTCATGTCATTTTGATCTGACAAGGTAGACGCTTCAATACCAAGTGGTACGATGTATCTATGATTATTGATTAAAAAATTATTTGTGTTTTTTTAGTAAATGTTCGAAACTTTCAGGGGCAATAACTGCTAGAAAGGGACTTTAAACCCTTTTAATATGAATAAATTGATGGATCGTCTAAGTGTACTGAATACATTAGTAAACGTTTCAAGTCTCTATCTCTAACGGTTAATTAGGAGTAGCGATAACCAGCATTTTGTACAATAGGGGCAATAACTCTATAATTGTTACATGGTAAGGGTCAGTAGGTTACATTTTGAAATGTCTTATGATGTCCTTTTAAATCCATGAAAAAGTTTTTCTCTGCCACGCTAAACAAAAAAGATCTACAAACTCATTAATTTAGAGATTTCCAAATGCCTTGACCTTTGACCTTTATGTCCATTTTGTTCGGCCAAGGTAGACGCTTCCATCCCAAGTGGTCCGAAGTCTCTATGATAAGTAATAAAAAAGTTGGAAGTGATTTTATGGAAATGTAAATAGTTTTAGGGGTAATAACTGCTAGAAGGGGTCCTCAGATCCTTTCGGTATGAATAGATTGAAGAATCCTCTAAGTGTACGGAAGACATTGGTAAAAGTTCCAAATCTCTTTCTCTTATGGTTTCAGAGGAGTAGCGATAACAAGCATTTCGTAAATAGGGGCAATCACTCTGTAATTATTCAAAGGATATGAACCAAGGGGCTATATTTTAAAATGTCTTAAGATGCCCTTCTACATCCATGAAAAAGTTTTTCTCTACCACCCTTAACAAAAGAGATGTAAAAACTCATTAATTAACAGATTTCCAAATGACCTTGACCTTTGACCTTTATGTCATTTTGTTCGGCCAAGGTAGACGCTTCTATTCCAAGTGGTCCGAAGTCTCTATGATAAATAATTAAAAAGTTGGAAGCGATTTAATTGAAATTCAAATACTTTCAGGGGCATTAACTGATGGAAGGGGGTCTCAGATCCCTTCGGTATTAGTAGATTGAAGAACCCTCTAAGTGTACTGAAGACATTGGTAAAAGTACAAAGTCTCTATCTCTTATGGTTTCAGAGGAGTAGCGATAACAAGCTTTTCGTATACAAGGGCAATAACTTTTTAAGTTCTTGGGGTCATTAGACACAGGGTCATTTGTTATCATAACTTTTAATGTTTAATCACATAAAGAAAAATTTGTTTCAATATCTCTTGAAATAAAAAAGTTTTCCCGTGGAAAATAGAGGAGAAAAATAATAATAAAAAACATAAGAAGTACAAAAGGTCTTTCACCTGAAAGGTGGAAAGACCTAATAAAAAACATAAGAAATACAATAGGTCTTTCACCTGAAAGGTGGAAAGACCTAAATATGCAAGTACTAATAGCTGTAGAGTGTTTCGGCAGTTATGAGCCTCATTAGGGGTCTGCAAGAATAGCTGATGTTTATTTTAGGTGAGACCTGATTATCTCGTCGCTAATGTTTTTGTGCTTGCTGAAAGCTATAATAGGTCGAGCATCAAAAGATTTGCATTCTGAATTCCTAAGTACAATATCCCAATACTTTAAAATTCGCTTTTTGAGTCTTTTAAGGCAAGGATTGAATTTAGTAACCAATACCGTAGGGTTACGTAGTGCTTGCTTTGGAGTCTTATTGAGTATGAGTTTTGTTCGATTTGTGTTTGTTGTTTCTTTGATAATTGGGTCGATTTCTTGGGGAGAGTAGCCCCGCTTTGACAGATGCGCCTTAAAATCATTGAGTGTAGCATTCAAAATTGTACGGTCGGTAGTATTTCGTGCATGTCTAATGCATTCTCCTTTAATGAAACCTTTAAACACAGATGGGCTATGAGCGCTCTGTCTGTGTAAATATTGAAAATTGTTTGTAGGTTTGATAAATGACTTGATGTCAAGCTTGTTAAAGGTTTGAAATCTGGGGCCTTTGTAAACTGTAGTATCAAGAAAATTCACAGAAGATGGTGAGACTTCAAACGTAAATTGAAGATGCTTGTGACAATGATTGCCAATTTGAAAAAAATCCTCTATTTCCTCTGTGGTGCCATTGAATATAATAAAGCCATCATCCCGATATCTTCCATGGAACAAAATTTTGTTTGCATGACGAAATTGTGTAACAATATGCTGTGTGATTTGATACATTTTAATGTCACGAATTTCTGGACTTGGAATTGCACCCATGCTTGCTCCAGTGATTTGCTTGTAGAATTTTCCATCAAATTCAAAGTAATTGTTTTCTAAAACGCATTTCAATAAAAGCGTTAGCTCCTTGGGTGTGGGATAAGGAATGTCTGATTTAATTTTATTAGCCTGCGTGTAAGCCTCGTGCACCGATGAAAGAAGTTCATTGAATTCCATGTTTGTGTACATGCTTGTCACGTCTAAAGTAATTAATAATGCGTTAGGTGGCGGCGTGAGGCTTTCAATTTTGTTGATAAAGTCCGCAGTGTCTTTAATATACGTTGATTGTTTTTGTACGATAGGGACGAGAAAGTGATCGCAGTACTGTCCTATTTTCCTTGTCGGCGTGTTGCATTGCGCGATAATTGGTTTACCAGGTGGTAATTTTCTGATGCTGCATTGACCGTTCATTAAAGCGTTGTAAATGTGTTCAGGAATTTTGTGGGTTTTTGGTAGAAGATAAAGATGACCACATTTTAATGACGGTTTAATGTCATTCAGAAACTTGTAAGTTTCTTTGTCTAGTGACCCATTTATATGCATTTCCGAAAGTATATTTTGAATATCATTATGCAGCTTGAGCATGTTCGGTTCAGGTACTTGCATATAGTGTTTGGATAACAGTTGTCGATGTGCTTCTGAGACATACTGATCTCTGTTCATAATGACAATGGTATTACTTTTGTCTGCTTTTTTGATAACGATGTCGTTGTTATTTTTGTCCCCCGCCGCAACGCGGTGCGGGGACATAGAAATGCCGGGCGTCCGTCCGTGCGTCTGTGTGTAAGTCCGTCACACTTTTTTGTAAGCGCTCTCATGCCTACAAATTTTGACGGATTTTCATTAAATTTATACCAAATGTATATACTACTATTACCTTGGTCAAGTTCGAAAATCAGCATTGGTCGATACTTTTTGTAGGAGTTATGGTACTTTGACCGCAATAATGACTCTGTTTTATCCAAAATTTGACCTTGTAAGCGCTCTCATGCCTACAAATTTTGACGGATTTTCACTAAATTTATACCAATTGTATATACTACTATTACCTTAGACGAGTTCGAAAATCAGCATTGGTCGATACTTTTTGTTGGAGTTATGAGACTTTGACCGCAATTATGACTCTGTTTTATCAAAAAATTGACCTTGTAAGCGCTCTCATGCCTACAAATTTTGACAGATTTTCATTAAATTTATACCAAATGTTTATACCACTATTACCTTGGTCAAGTTTGAAAATCAGCATTGGTCGATACTTTTTGTTGGAGTTATGGTACTTTGGCCGCAATAATGACTCCGTTTTATCAAAAAATTGACCTTGTAGGCGCTCTCATGCCTACAAATTTTGACAGATTTTCATTAAATTTATACCAAATGTTTATACCACTAATACTTTGGTCAAGTTCGAAAATCAGCATTGGTCGATGGACTCGATACTAGTATACTGCTTGACCGGCGGGGGACTCAGGAATTCTATTCTTGTTAAGCGATAAAATAGCCGCTCTCTCAGATTTAGAGATATTCGATCTCGTATTTACAATTTCCATTGAGGAAAGTTCAAGTTTTGTTTTATCTATGTAATCCTCGAGTTCTCAGCAAGCCAAAGGCGGCATAAACCCAGACTTTGTTTTAAAGGGGTGAATCGGCGAGTTGTCGGTCATTTATCAAACCAACAAACAACTTTCAATATTGACACAGACAGAGCGCTCATAGCCCATCTGTGTTTAAAGGTTTCATTAAAGGAGAATGCATTAGACATGCACGAAATACTACCGACCGTACAATTTTGAATGCTACACTCAATGATTTTAAGGCGCATCTGTCAAAGCGGGGCTACTCTCCCCAAGAAATCGACCCAATTATCAAAGAAACAACAAACACAAATCGAACAAAACTCATACTCAATAAGACTCCAAAGCAAGCACTACGTAACCCTACGGTATTGGTTACTAAATTCAATCCTTGCCTTAAAGGACTCAAAACGCGAATTTTAAAGTATTGGGATATTGTACTTAGGAATTCAGAATGCAAATCTTCTTTTGATGCTGGACCTATTATAGCTTTCAGCAAGCACAAAAACATTAGCGACGAGATAATCAGGTCTCACCTAATATAAACATCAGCTATTCTTGCAGACCCCTGATAAGGCTCATAACTGCCGAAACACTCTACAGCTATTAGTACTTGCATATTTTAAATTGCAATTTGCTTTTTTGCAAAACATTACACTATCTTTGTGGTTTGGAGTGTCGGGTCCTAATAATTCCCTTACAAGTCTGGTTGATTGATGTCGCTAATTTTCACACGAAATCTAATTCGCCAGACAAGCTGTAATTTGCATAAAACTATCATCAGGTAGTAAAGATTCAAGTTCTCAAGGTTTAGGGTGGGGTCACAATGTGGGTGTGGCAATTTTTACATATATTTTAAATGGAAAAAATCTTTTTAAAAAAACATTTTTCAAAAAAAGCTGTTACATGTGTGGAAGCATCCCCAGGTACTGTAGATCTTGTCAAAATCATCTTTCTGCGTAGTAATATAGCTTGGGGCCATAATGGGGTTAAATATTTACATAGGAATATAATATGAACAAAACTCTTTTAAAATCTTCTTAGTAAGAAACTAACGGTTTTTTTTCGAAATTGGTAGGGGGGGGGGGGCTAGATGGATGTCCGAAATAAAATTTTCAATTGGGAAGGAGATTAAGTTTACTCAAGTTTTATCAGAACAAGCAGACGTCTGAGCCGAAATTTTTAGCTAAAAATTAGACGAGGTTCGACGAATACCATCAACAATTTTCATGGCCAATTCATTTAATGTCAATTGTTGTAGATTTCATCATCTCCGGAAAGTTTTTAAAGGTATATGTACAAGCTCGACTGACTAAATATATTATTTGATGGGCCGATGACATATATTTCTAAAAATACCTTTACACATGTAATACCGATATTGGCTTTACGTTTTAGTTCAAATTTTTTTTTTCATCTGTAAGCAAGATATTCAATATTTTAGAAATTAGTCTCAATTGATGAAAAGTTTCAAATATTACATTGGTGTATCTAGGTACGTTAGCATTATT
Source organism: Magallana gigas (assembly GCF_902806645.1). Taxonomy (NCBI): domain Eukaryota; kingdom Metazoa; phylum Mollusca; class Bivalvia; order Ostreida; family Ostreidae; genus Magallana; species Magallana gigas. The sequence goes on from NW_022994880.1 coordinate 96,235, forward strand.
CAATTTAAGCATTATTTATTGAGTTTTTTAAGGAGGTATCTTACTCTTTTGTCCATAAAAATGCAATGTTATTATTTTTAGTTTGAATATTTACCCATAAGAACCTTGTTTTCAAACAAACCATATTATATTATTATAATATCAGTTTGCTTTTATATATTAATCAAACAATAAATCAATAAACCAAGATAATTCAGGTCAACATGAGTATTACATTATACATCTTACCTTTTACAAGATGGTTCAGCCAAAAAACACCCGTTTTTAACAGAGATACAATCTGGATCTAAAACATTTTAATTTAATACATGAGTGCATTACTGTGTTATTTCTTTGCCGTTGTTTAAAAATACACAATGGTTAAACATATATTTGTAATACATAAAAAAATTAACCCCAAATTAGGGGGGGGGAAATCAAAAACTTCCTTTTTAAGGTATAATTAGAGTAAGTAATTACTTATATAATAAAAAAAAGTTATTAATCTATCTATCTATTGAGTTTTATTGAGTTTAATTAATAATGCCATCTACGTTTGTAGAAATGAGAAATTGAATCGAATTATCGACGATGTTTAAGACGGTGTGCATATATATTTCATGTATAGTTATGATTTGTTTTTCATATTACAAAGTTACATGTCGTTTATCCAGGAAATTATACTATAGGTACATGTTTTACATGTATTAGAACCGATACTCACATTTGAAGATGTTTGTGCTAAGATAAGAAGTGTTAGGGCACCCATATTCAAAGTTGAAGCACTTATACCCATTCACTTTTGATATGTGTTTAACCAAATATAAACACAGACCTGAAAACGAAATACCATTAGTTTTCTATATAATGGTAGACATGGTGGTATTTAAATAGTTAATTTAAGGTGTATAGAAAACTACTGCTTTTACTTTTTATTTTGAAAATTATTAATATCAATGTTATTTTTTAACAAGAGGCCAAGAGGCCTTAACGGTCACCTGAGTAGCATATAACCCATACACAAACTTATCAAGGAGTCTCATGTATTCATTTAATTGGGTTTCATTCTGGAGTAGAAAAATTATAATTTTGTTATGACGACCACCTTCCTGCCTGAAATCTTTCAAAGAGATCTATGAAACCTATACTTTTTGTGAAAAACTTGAAGATCTGGTCTACAAATCATGAATTTAGTTTTCCTTTCAGGTGTGAGGGAGTAAAGAAGATAAGTTTTAAACATTATATGCATTAACACCTATACATCCATTTTGGCCATATGCTATAGTCAAAACCCATACCCCAGGGGACATGAAATTTAAAATTTTAGTAGAAGACTTCCTGGTAAACATAATGATGAAGTCAGTTTTTCATACAGATGTGTGATAAAAGAGAAGAAGATTTTAAAACATTATATGCATTAACACTATATCCCCCCTCTCTTGTCCTGAACCCCTGACCCAGGGGCCATGAATTTCACAATTTAGGTAGAGGAGTTAGTGGACATCATAACCATGTATTCAGTGTTTTGCCAAATTATATGGGAGTAGAGAAGAAGATTTTTTAAGATTTAATACATTTTTACTATATGGCCATATTGGGCCCACCCTAGAGCATGAACCCCTGACACAGGGGTCAAGAATTTCACAATTTCGGTAGAGGGCTTCATGAACATCATAAATATGCCTTTAGTTTTTTACAAATATATTTGGGAGTAGAGAAGAGGATTTTTTAAGATTTAATACATTTTACTATATGGTCCTATTGGCCCCACCCTGGACACCTGACCCAGGGGCATTAATTTCACAATATTGGTATAGGGCGTCATGGATATTATTATCATGCATTTAGTTTTAACAAATATATCTGGGAGTAGAGAAGAAGATTTTCTAAGATTTAATACATTTTTACTATATGGCCATATTGGCCCCACCCTAGAGCCAGCACTCCTGATCCAGGGGCCCATTAATTTTATAATTTTGGTAGAGGGCTTCATGGAAATCATAACCAAGCAATCAGTTTTTTCCTTAGCTGCAGATCTGTAGCTCTCTGGTTGAAAAAATTCTAAAAACGGCGGCGTAAATCGGAGGTTTTTACAACGCTTGGAACTGTAGCTCTCTGGTTTGTCTATCAGAATTTTTTCAAATAGAGAGCTACAGATCTGCAGCTATTTTTTCCTCACGTGTGTGGAAGTAGAGAAGAAGATTTTTGAAAAGTTGACCTTTTCTTGGCATATTTGGCCCCACTTCTGGTACCACGGAAGTGGTAGAGCCACGAATTTCACAATTCAGATTTCTCTTACCATAGAGATGCCTCACACCAAAAATGGTAACAATAAGTCTTGCAGTTTTTAAGAAGTTGAAAATGTAAAATTGTTAACGCACGACGGGCGACGCACTTCGCACGAGTTTACTCAGGTGACCTAAAAATGGACTTCGATGCATAATGGTCACTCTTAACCTTCGATTTACTTGCTTGCTTGACGTTTTATACTTTATTGGAAATAAGTAAGCATATCTTTAATGACTGTTTTTGTGTTAATGCAGCTTGCCATAATACAATATAAACTTAACTTAGTCTAATGACGGATATTTTTTTCTTATAAGATTTCATGTATGTTTTCCATTTGTACTAAGTACTTAGTCGACAAGTATGTGCGTAATTTAGAGAAATTCTTGAAAAGGCGAATAGGTCACTTTAATATATTTTCTTTATAAAATTTTTATTTAAATATTATTATTATTATTATCAGAATTAATATTATGGCAATTATTTAATAATTTTACATGTACATATATTATATTAAATACCTTCTTCAATAAGTATTCGACGCTCTGTGTAACAGAACTCTAACAATTGAGTGAAATTTTGGTTTGGTAAGCAGGTGTAACTATTTTTCTCTGTACAGTTTAATTCCGTTGACCTTTTTTCCCATTCTGTTTCATTTCTTGGACAAAATTCTGTCGAATATACCGGAAACTTGTAACCGTCAATCATTTTCTGAAAAATAATATTGGTACGTCAGTAATGAAAATTGGCCTTTTTCTTAAAATGTCATATGCACTGGCATTTATAAGTCTATGAAAATCTAGTTCTAAAAATATTTGATTAATATATAGCTATTGCTGCTTTTGAAAATACGGCACTCCAAAGTGACGATATATGTACATACCATGTCATCATTTTTGCAATGGATTCATTAACATTGCGCATTTTTCTACATTAATTTTACAAAAAATTCAGTATTACATGTAATAAAAGTACATTTATGTGTTTGTAAAGGGGTTTATTCACATTTAAAGATGATAAAAACGAACCAAAAGCCATCTCTGCATTAGAATTGATCTTTTTGAACTAAATATTCAACAACAAATCTATACGCAAGCACAATTTCTCTAATGGCATTTATAAGAAGTTATGAAGGATTGTTTAATAAATGTCAGGTGAAAGTCAATGATATAAATGACATACTGTTTGATAAGCCCTCAAAATAAACTGTATTTAAAAAAAGAGAAAAGAAATAGTTGAAAACTACATCATTAATGGCATTAAAACTTAAACATGCCCTACATGAACACATATTTACGATGCAAGCTTTTTAATCTTTAATCTGACAAAATTATGTTAAAGTTACAGGTTTGAATCTATTTAGAGTAGCACTAATGTATTCTACATGTGCATCAATTACCACAATTATAATTTATACATGAATCAAAAACTGAATAACAGATGATAGCATTAATAAATTCATATTTTTACATCCTACAGTGTTTTTCCATTAAATTTTGTGATGTTTGAATGCCTCAAAATGCAACAACTATTCACTGTGTATGAATTTACAAGAAATTTACATATATAGTTCTCAAACAGTGAGTTCTATGTTATCGGTTAAAAAATGCATTTCATGAATGTTGTCAAAACACCATGTTTTATAATAATTCAACAAAAAATTGACTTTATTATTAAAATCAACATTTCAAGACTTTTTTTTCTCCATGGATTATATTTTCATGCTCGTCGATCTCATCTCAACAGTCTTTGTGAAAACCAGTTTAATCCAGTTTTACAAAACAGCTGTTCTTGCTGTTACTTATTCACTCCCTCTGTGATCTACACTTTATATTGATTTATTTAAGTAAACAATTGATTTCTTCAGTAAGGGAATGCAACGCGCGTTCTTCAATTTGTCTGCTCATGTGACGGCAGTTATTGACACGACGACGTCAAAAATAAATCATTCAATGCTATAATAATTATGTAAAAAATGAATTATAGGACATAAACATGTATCCAAAACAAGCTGGCATCAAGTTTCAGGGTTAAAAAATAAACACCATGAAATCTGGACAACAAATTAATAAACACACTTGAGATGCCAAAATTAACACAGTATGCAACAAGATACACTTAAATTCCTCTGTGGCTTCAGAGGCAACAACAACCTCAGCAACCTCAGGAATAATGGCTGCATCACATACATAGTCCAACCAGTTCTTGCTCAGTTCAAGATTTACGCGGGAGTATCTGGCAAAAGACAAATACCATATACCATATAATATCATATAACACTGGCAATGTTTGCACATGTTCCAACAACTCTTGCGCCTGATTTGCAACAGCAATACCACAAAGTCACTACTCCTTCTTTAAATCTTATCCAGCATAGGTAGGATTTGCTTGATGTTTGCCTACTTTGGATCTTTACAGCAAGGTGACCTGGTTGGTGATATGATCAACCCAAAGTTCATTCCCTTCTTGGCTCATGTGTTCCTGGGTGTAGTGTTTAGCCAACTTAACTTGGTAAACTCCAAAGGGAAAAGTCGGGGACATCAATGTTCTCATCATCGATCTTTCTCCAGACATATCGTTTCCTCTGCAAATTATTTGCTTCAACCTCAATCTGAAGCAGATTAGTCTGTCAAGAGAGGTGACGCATCTTTGCAGCTTTCTGCAAGTCATTCTCTTCATCTCCACTGCTAAGAGGTGGCCTACAATAAAATTACAATTCAGTAAGATTTTTTGTAATAGGACTAGAAGATATGTTCAGGATATTGTTGGTATTGTAACTATATAGATTACAAATATGCTTGATGAGTACCTGTATTTGTTGCAAATTGCACTAATGATTCGCAAATATTCGCCGACATATGGAATTTGAGAAGTGGTAGCTGTCTTGCCAAGTAGCGCCAAGTCTTAATTCTGGCATTTACGGATTCCACTACGCATCTTATCTGTAATCATCATGGCTAAGAAAAACTTAACAGCATATATACATTTACCAATACATTCAATGTACATTATATATATATATATATATATATATATATATATATATATGTGTGTGTGTAATGACCACACACAATTAATGTGTGTACAGTAATTTTTGCCATCAGCTAAATATGGTCCTGTGGCAGAAACAATGTACCCAGTTGTGGTGACAATCATCGTTGGTTTCAACATATGCCTGTTTAATAAATATTTCAAGTCATGAGTGAAATCTACATCTAAATATTTGTGATAGGGACTTAATTATGATTATATTGTATTACATGTTTCAAATGGTCCAATATTTTTTTATTATATATGACTGGTACATATAATATTTGTTTTATTGTGAATGTGTTGCATGCTATAAAACATTTTCGTGCTGAGATTGCACAAATAGTTTCTCACTGATCTAATTTAATATTTTAAAAACAAAATTGATACCATACTAGCCAATACTTATTTATCTTTAGGTGTTTACCTTTGTTTCTGCATACTCTATGACCGCCTTTGAAAGGAAAACTGTATACTTTTCTGAACATATATGTATGTTCCATCAAGCACAAGTATGGCTTGGTTGATGGAAAGAGAAAAAAAGTTCCTTGACAAGAGGTCTTGTGTGCTCACTAATCACAGCATCTCTCATGATGTGGTTGACACCCAAGTAGTTTGGTACAAACTTGTTGGACAGAACTTGTTTTATAGAATATACAGCTCGCCTTATCTGAATGAAGAAAAATGAATATTGAAGTATTTCCTGAACTCTACCTAGTAAAACATACCTGCAATATTCCCAACAAACTTGCGTACCAGTAAAACCTGACTTATGAATAATTTCTGATTCTCTTTATTCAAATATATTTATTAATTGCTTGTTTAATTGTAATAGGCTTTTCACCAACCTAGCTGAGGTTTTGACATGTTGAACAAAACTCCTAGCATGCTATTTTCCATTGCATTTTGGTCAGAAAAATTGCTAAGCAAGTTCTCACAGTTCTTGTCTTTTATGGTTTCATGTCTGCCGCCTGAACATGCAATAGCAAGTCAACAAAGTCGCACTTCCCAAGCCCAGTCAAAGTAATATAGTCCTTGACGGGTAATGATGAAGGGTCATCAAAATTCTCTTGGATCATTTTTCTAAGGCCTCTTCTATGAGTTGTTCTACAAGTTCCATGATAGTGGTCCTGTTGACTAACTTGTATCTTTGGGTGGTCCCATATTTTCTATTGACTCTTTGTTGATGGTGTCATTTACAATGTGGGCTGGACAACAACGAAATAAAATACTCATTTAATCTGCATGTGTTACATTACTTCATTATAAACATAATGATTTAAGACTACAGTATATACATGAATGTACATATACAATGACAAGCATGAATGTACTTTACAGGTACAAATATTTAAAGGCTTATTCTCCTCTTGATGTTATAAGCTTAAAGGAAAAACTAATTTGTACCTGAAGACATCAAAATGTTCTGCTCTAGGAAAAAGGTGAACCTGGTCTGTGCAGGAACCACAATAAGCTTTGGACCAGGTCTTCTACACAATACACAGTAGGCATGTGTATTTGCTGTGCTTTGTAAAGGCAATGTCCCAGACGGTGGACTCTTTAGGCTCTTTTCCCTGCAGGACTCTGTTTATGGGAGTTGCACAGGATTGCACACATGACTTCTCTGTACTAGATGATGTTGGTTTTAAATTACCACACTTGTGTCGACGTTTACTGCATAAAACGCTATCTGCACAAGTTAGCATAAAACGTTTTTGTAGAATTTTCCTGGTGTCTTTATTCACTGGTATTCTTTCATTTGGCTTTGCCTTTTTCGTGCAGAGTGTGCAAGGATAATTCTTGGAACCACTACCTGGCATATATATAAAGAAAACAAATTAAATCAAAACACATATGCATTTATTTAAAATTTAAAAACCATTAGTATCTTATTTGAATACAATCATTCTCTCTCTCTCTATCATTCTCTCTCTTGCTTCTCTTTCTCTCATTCATTATTTTTTAATTTGATTTTGATATTAGCATATTATTTGCATCATTTGAAAGTTAATTATTTTATTGATTTGCAACTAACTTATATTTTTTAATTTTATAATTATCTCTATATGAATTTATCATAGTCATAGCATAGTCATCATTTGAATAAATAAAGAAATGAACAATGAGACAAAAGAGGTGATGGCATATGTTGTGGGTTTTTTGTGCTTGTGTAAATATCTTAAAGTTAATCTTGAATAATTTAATTTAGAACCATTTCAACAAGACCTTGGACTTTCGGTTGGACGTAGCTATCTATTTCTTGCGTCAAAACAAGTTAAAAATGACGCGGTATCAAGTAAAATATACAACAATTGTGTAGTTTTAGCTCAAAAGCCAGACAAATCTTGTCGATTTTAAAGAGCCATAGATGAGTGGCTAGCAATGAAATAGACAGGCCTACGTCACATTGCTGTTTGAGAACCTACCCAAAATCCAAGCTCTTGTTGAAATTGTTCTAATACAGCTTTAAAAGATTACAGAACTTTTTTCTTACATATATAAACAACCTAATTTTTATTTAATCTTAACGAATTACAGTGGATTATATAGACATGTTTACAGTACAGTTAGTTTTAACCTACAGTGATAACCCCATATGGGTATATCCCTCTAACTATTTTTAGAATCGGTAGGACAACAAAGAAGTGCCTTTAAGCAAAATAGTCCCTATACTTGCAGAGTGTATATACATTTATTGGGACATTTTAAATCAGAATGTTTGACACATGTCAGAAAAGAGGATTTGCAATTTTTAAAACAAGTGTCAAAATTGAATTATCATTTGAAGAAAAGAATTGAAATTGTTTGATGTACACCCTTTCCAAAACTGAGAAATTCCCTACTTTTACTTTCATTTTCAGAGTTTTTCAATACAGACGCATTTTGCCGGAAAACGAATCTGACTTCAAACCACGAAATTTTAACAGGAAAGAGACAATTTGATGAGCTTTCATTCAAGAGGTCCCTCGTTGCTGAACGAAAATTAGGGCCGGAGCTATGAACCCTAACGTTAACATTACCGCCTATGGAAAATGCATTAGTGGACTATACCCATATTGAGCTCCATGCTGGTAAGGCATATTTCTTGTTTATGTGCAATTATTATGATAAACGTGCATTTTTCTTTTGTACATCTTCTCATTTATGTGAATAAACTAAATTTCCAACAAGTTCAACAAGTTTAATCATTTTAATAGCATATTTTCCAAGAAAATATCCATCACAACACCCCCCCCCCGGGATTTTCAAAAAACCAATTTAAATTTAAGAAATTGTGATTTTAACTTGAATGTAATTTATTTTGAGTTTTTACATTAAAAAATGAAAATGTATGTGTGTTTCTAATTATATATGAGTTTAGAAGACATTTTTATAAATTTTGAGACCAAGTATCTCTTCGGGTTTTTAGTGCGATCATTTCAAGCGAGCAAAAGTGAAAGTAGAAAAGCAGAAAGTTTCCGGTGAGGAAAAATACTTCATTCTAGCAGTGTCCAGCTATCTAAGATTAGTTTGCATTGTAAGGGAATTGTATTAGTGTCTGGTAGGTTCCAATTCTATATTTATGATGATAGATTTGCATTAAATTGGAGTAAATTAATTTGTCATGCATGTGACATGACTATGTACCGAAGATGTAGGTATGCACTCTTTAACATGTAGAAGCCTACCATGTTGGTTAGTACTTAATCCACAAAATCTATCTTTGTTTATCATAATCAAAATTGAATGAAATTATCAGTAATCATTTTAAGTAGATATTTACTAGTATTTATTTATTCATACTATTGAAAAAATAGATCAATATGTTGGGGTGGGGGTTGATATTGAATGTTATGGGGGGGGGGGGGGGGGTTGGTCTTTAGGCTGTATAGATGTGTTGTGCATGAAGATGTAGTTATTGTTGCCTATCTGTTCTCTCTTTCTGTATCTTTCCCCCTCTCTCTAATTCTCTCTGTCTCTCTCTGTCTGTCTGTCTCTCTCTCTTTCTCTCTCTCTCTCTCTCTCTCTCTCTCTCTCTCTCTCTCTCAACATATGGCTGCTTTTGATATGGGATTGCAAATGTTGGGAATAGTGTTTAATAACGTAGAATTTAATTCAAAACATTTCATTTTAGATAACATGTAAATTGAAATGGAAGTCTTCTTCAAAGAATAAAACACAACAATGAGCCACACTTGATGTAAGTAAAATTTATTTTTGTAACTTCACTCGTCCAAGTTTAAAAGAAGGAACCTATAAAAACTATAGACCCTGCAAGGCCAGTATTTTACATGCAGATAATTTAGAATATAATAGATACTGGGAAACTTTACATTGATTATACATATTTCACAGACTTTGTGGGTATTTCTTGTTCTTCTGGATTTTGAACTTTAGTTAAATGTAGACTCTCTTCCATAGGATATGTCTTTTGATAATTTTTGCTAAATTTGTTACCATGGTAACAAGATACAACAGTAAAAGAAAAAATCCTTATTAGCAAGTTTCTTTTCCCTATGACATATATTTAATGAGTTACGTCATGGTGCATTTGTTCCGAAATTAGGCTTAAATAAAAGTTCAGCAAATATTACACTTATATGAGTAAAAACAACTCATCACTATGACGTCATTATGACGTCATAGGTGAGGTAATCTCAAGCTAGCATCAAAATGGAGCAAAAACTGAATTGAGGGCCTCACATTATAGAGTCATATAACTTTATTATTTATAAACCAATACCTACATGTAATACCTTGATGGATAGGGAAATTCCTATACTTTTCTATTTTACCTTTTTCGTGGTGTTTGAAAACAATTCTTTTTTGTAACTAAAGAAAAACTCATGATTTTTACGACAACAATTTTATAAAATCAGACATAATTGAGCTTTTTCATAAGAATATGAACAAAATAAATTTGGTAAAATATTGAATGTTTATGTTTTACATGTATTTTAATCCTTGAGATTAAATTTTCCTCAATTTATGCAATTTGAAGAGCATCGAGTGCCAATGAGCTATATGTTGTTTAGGTAAATTATGACTAGACTGTTTCTTCAAATTTCATGCATGTGTATCAATGCTGCAAAATCCATAGTTATGTATTGAATTTTTCCAAATTTGGAATCATGGTTCTTTATAGTGTCTAGAGTGAATATATAAGCTAAGAATTGTAAATAACCACAATGACTGTTTTATATTGGGTATATCCCTCTAACTATTTTTAGAATCGGTAGGACAACAAAGAAGTGCCTTTAAGCAAAATAGTCCCTATACTTGCAGAGTGTATATACATTTATTGGGACATTTTAAATCAGAATGTTTGACACATGTCAGAAAAGAGGATTTGCAATTTTTAAAACAAGTGTCAAAATTGAATTATCATTTGAAGAAAAGAATTGAAATTGTTTGATGTACACCCTTTCCAAAACTGAGAAATTCCCTACTTTTACTTTCATTTTCAGAGTTTTTCAATACAGACGCATTTTGCCGGAAAACGAATCTGACTTCAAACCACGAAATTTTAACAGGAAAGAGACAATTTGATGAGCTTTCATTCAAGAGGTCCCTCGTTGCTGAACGAAAATTAGGGCCGGAGCTATGAACCCTAACGTTAACATTACCGCCTATGGAAAATGCATTAGTGGACTATACCCATATCCAAGATATTCGACTTTTAAATTACTTGGAATTTTACTGTGCTTAGCCGATCACTGTCAAAATCAAAGTTAAAATCATTTCACTTGTTAAGAAAACTGGCGAATATAGTTCTTCATGTCCGTAGCAAACACTGCCACCAATCTTGCGTCACTAGCAAACAGTGCGCACATCCTTAGAGTTTACACATTTGCGATCATAAATATGGAGCAGGTGTTGCATAACCATTCCGTCATGAGAAAAAACACTCAAACACAATAAATCATTAAAATTATGTGAAAACTAACAAACAATAATCATGAAAGTAATATTATTATATAATAATATAAGCAATATTCATTTTTGAAAAAAAACTGTCAATCGAAGAATGACCTATATTTTCGTGAAAAAGAATTAAGAGGCAGATAGCGTATGGATATGAATACTTCACTTTTATATTTCTTTGAAAAAGGAATTTTTTTACGTTAATTTTGTTTTCTTTCACGTATAAAATATACAACGATATCCTAAACATTTGTTATAATGTTGTATCTGCTGATGATGAATGGAATTATATTTTTCAGCGCAATTGTGTATAGAGTACCTGACTTTAGTTATATATCTTGAATAGATAGTAAGCACTGACCGAATATATAAAAAAATAATTGGGCCTTTTCAATTGAAATGTATATAATTATGTTGATAGTTGATGCATATTCTGGTATTCAAAAGGAAATAGTTGATGCTCTCATAACGATTTTCAAAATGTAAAAAATATAATTCAAAATCTTTGATTTACTTTAATTTGTGTTCAACAAAACCGAAAGAAATATCACGAATCACGAAAGACATTTTTGTATGCCCCTATAGTTGTCAAATGTAAACAGTTCTATTTTTTAGACTACCGGTTCAGCATTAAAAAAGGCGTTAAGCCACTGCTTATATTGTATTAAATGCATCTTCATTTTATTAGCCTAAGTTATATTAAAAGATATGTTTTTACAACTCACTATCTTACGAAAGCCGAGAAGGATCATTCGAGATTCGAGATTCGAAATACGAGATTCGAAATACGAGATTCGAAATTCGAGATTCAATATCTAAATTAACCAATCAAATCAAGGATCTGAAAATATGTATCCTAGCGACATCAAACTGTTCTAAATAAAAATCATACGTACATGCTCTTATATACAAATAAATGCTATGTTCACTTCTCCCTACCTAACTAAATAATTATTTGTATTTACTTTTACACAGAATATCTAAGTGGACTAGTAATAATGCAGTGTGCTTTGCGGATCTAAGTGATTTTGTTTGCCCTGGTGCATTTCCACCTGATGCGTTTGAACCACAGGATGAAGCTCCGCCATTCAGTCAACTGAATGATGACTGAATGGTCTGGAAAGGTGACTGAATGGCACAGCTATGCCATTCAGTCACCTTTCAGTTACCGTTCAGTCGCCTTTCAATTGACTGAATGGCAGAGATTCATCTTGTGAACCCTAAGGTATTTCACCACCAGTAATAGTTTAAAACCCGGGGTTATTCACCCCTTTTGTGTAAAAATGCGGTTATGGTAGAGAACTTCATAAGCGTAGCTAATTTTTTCTGTAGGGGGTCCTAGGCCAATTTTAATTAATTTTACTATGTAAATTTAATAAGCTCCAATTTTCCCGAGGAGGGGGTCCAGATCCCCTGACCCCCTCCTTTCTAGATCCCCGCATGAAGATTAGTACATGTATCTAAATAATCTAAATATAAATAATATGTCCTTTTTCACTAATAAATATAAGCATTACTTATCGTTTTTATGTATGCATACAGTGATACACTAGTACTATGATTATAAACAAATCATTGAGATATTATCACATCATACGGAATTATTAATAAATACATTTTTTTTCCTTTTCCTCAGTAAACAACTTATTATGAGTCTTACTTTTGGAATTGTTTTCATTATAGAAGGATACCTACTCTCTACAATTAAAGGTAGGGATGATAGGGTGCCAATTTGTTCACATTGCCGATTTCTTGTGCAGAGAACAGTAAAACCCTTTATTTGATTGTGCATGAATATTTCAAAATTAATTGTTGTACATATATTTTGTTATAATTCATTCATTGATATATCAACAAGAAAGAATAAAAGCATATGTTTCACAGCCAAGTTAAGTTTCTCTGTAGTTTCCTACCCCCCTACCCCCCACCGCACCAAAATTGACAATAATTACATATAAGTCATACAAATGTTTACTTTTTTTGTAAGTAAATCTCTAAAGATGTAAATAAGCACTGCAAACAAAGATGTGTGTATTTAATATACTACTACATTACACTTAGCCAGATAAAATGTAATCAGGATGAAGCTACAAGGGGTGAGTGGTGCAAATTTACCAATTTGTCGCCATACACACAGAACACCAAATAAAGAAACCGTGAGTGGTGTGTGGAATGCATAAAAGATGGCGGCAAATTATCTCAAATAATCAGTGGAAAAACCCACAAATAGGCTGTTATTTGTTAAATATCCTGCAAAAACATTGATAAAAAATGTTATCGTCCCATAACATAGCCGATTAAGTTAATGTGTACATATGGTCAACGTACATGTAATTCTAATATACAAGAAGGCGGACGTATCAGGCGGGGATCCAGAAAATTAAATTTCAAATGATCGGTTGAATTACATTAAATGCTTTGAAAATTGTTTTAAACTATCGCACGGGTCAAAATGCGTGATAGAAGCTATGTACAGTGTAATTGGAAACTTTCATTATATATCAATATGTAGTATTACCTATTATAACAAATGAGAGTATAGCACAACTGCCACAAGCAATACATGTCCTTTACCGGCACCACCTCCCTCCCCATAAAAAAAATAAAACAATTGTCGTTTTATTTGCTAAAATGTGTGTGGTTCAAGATTTTTCTAAAGGACATACCCGATTAGAATTGAAAAAAAGAGTCGTACGTTTAAAACTAATTTTGTCAAAACTTTTAGATTCATTTGGTTATATTTTGGTCCATTTGGGTAAATATATGCACCAGCGCAGCTCTAATTTATATATAATCAGGCCATAAATTCAAAATATTTTCAAAAATTAATAGCTTTTAATCCAGTGGATGAAAGAAAAGGAAAGCAAGTCGAACTCGATGAGTGCTAATACCTGTGTTGAATGAATGGTACAGTAGGATATGCGCAAAAAAGTCCCGTCTACTCTTTCCTACCCAATAATTATTGGAATATTAAATCCGATTATAAGAGTCAAATTAAAAATCAAGTACGGATATGTACCTGTTTATCAAAAGTAAAACTACTCATAATTTATCTACAGTGCATCGTTATGGAGCTACACAGAAAGTTTTATATTAATTTGCCGAGCCAAATAAAAAAACCCTGGAAAACGTTTTTTATCATTTTCGCTAGCTAATGTAAGACATCACAAATACCCCACGGAAAAGGAAATGCTAGGTGATGAGAGAGAGAGAGAGAGAGAGAGAGAGAGAGAGAGAGAGAGAGAGAGAGAGAGAGAGAGTCGATGTAAATCACAGGTGCGCTAACACCGTTAAAATTAAAGCTTGCTAGTTGGTCTGCCCTACCCTAGCTACCTCCTCTCTTTTCTCGTTTTAGAGCCTTAATTATTGTCTATATATGCTTGTAACCAATCAAATCAATTTCAAATTCTAAATCAAACTGAATTTGACACTACAAAACTCTCTCTGTGTCTGTCTGTCTGTCTCTCTCTCTCTCTCATATCGACAATGGCATTGCCATACCCTACAATACATTTTCTTATCTGGATTTTTGTCTTTGAGGTTGTAAATCATTATATCTTCTATGGTTTAAAACTTTATTATAACCTATATTTTGACATGTCGATTATTTTTTTGAGTTTCGTTTCATAGCTAAAACATTTAGATTAAACAGATCTTTCTTCGCGAGCCGATTTTTACACAGTTGGGGCGAATACACTTCGGGTTAAAATTGTTCGGGGGGAAATACATACAGGGCAAACAAAACCACTTAGATTGGCAAAGCCAACAGTGTTATTTCTAATTTAATTGTTTATACTGTGTGGGGTTAATTCATCAATGTAAATTTAACCATTTTATAACCACTATATAAGAGCTATAAAGACATTTATTTGTAGGAAAGAGCATGTACGAATGATCTTTATTTAGAACAGTTTGATGTTGCTAGGATACAGGTTTCAGATCCATGATTTGATTGGTTAATTTAGATATTGAATCTCGAATTTCGAATCTCGAATCTCGTATTTCGAATCTCGAATGATCCTTCTCGGCTTTCGTACTATCTGCATTTTAACGACCTAAATACGTGTGTGTACAATATTGACGCTTTCCAAGTCGATCGTCGCTTCTTAGCTCTTGAAGAAATGATTTGAGTTTTCTAAAATTCATTAATTGTGTCATGTTTTGTGTCATCTAGATTCCTTGTAAATAATACATACCTTAAGGTTGAATCGCGTTTCCTCAGAATATTCCTTTTTCAACGTTGAAAAGCCGGCACTCTGTTCTCAAACGTCAAAGTGAGCAGACGACTGATGACATAGAATTTCAAAATTTAAAGTGGCCACAGACTTCGGCCGGAATAGAACCAGTATCAATTGTTTCCCTTTCAGTCAACGCATTTCTGTTTAATTTATTTTTCTTGGCCGATGCTTGTGACTATATCGTACGATGGCCGATATGGGCCGGACAAAAAGTAACCACGAGTTGTGTTTGATTTGCCGGCAATTCTTAGATGCCGGCAAATCTTAAATGTCATAAAGATCAAGTTATTTTAATTGGTTGATAAGCAGAGTATGAGGAGAAGTAAGGGGGGGGGGGTGGTGGGGGGTAGGGGATTGCGCGCCGACATTGTTGAGGGTCTTTAGAAACTACAGCATTGTCTTACAACAAAATACGACGGCATCATAACATTCAGACATGTCTTAACTTATTAGAACCTACACTCTTAATGAAGAATTTGCTAATGGTCAATTTTTTTATATGTCATAAATTATTAAGAGTGTTTCGGCGGTATTAATAGCACATGCTATTTCAAATTTCTAATTTTAGGGCCCGTCCTGTCAGGAGTTCACCTTATGAATAAATTAATCTCCTTGAACTTCTTTTGATTTTAATTTGTATCCAATGATTAGATCACATTTTGTGTTAACTATATGCAACCATTGGAGGTGTTGTCAATATTTTTTACATACATCTTCATTATGTATGTTATCCCAGTAATTCATATGTTGTTTCCTTAAACCTTTAACATGAGTCATGTTAGTCACAAAATCATAAGGCATATATGTAACATTTTTATTGTTATACTTCTTGATTGTTTTGAAAAGATCCATTCTATTTGCAGAAAGAGTTTCTTGCATAATAGGTTCAATAATTTCTGATTGCTTGCAACCCCTTTTTTCAAGATGAGTTTTGAAATACAGCTTGATCACTAGCACATATCAGTATCTGATACATTCTCTATTTAGAACCATTTTAACAAGACCTTGGACGTTGGGTAGATGTGTCAAACAGCAATGTGACGTAGGCCTGTCTATTTCATTGCTGGCCACTCAGCCATGGCTCTTTGAAACCAACAAGATTGGTCTAGCTTTTGAGCTAAGACTACGCAATCAGTGCATATTTCGCTTGAAACCGCGTCATTTTTAACTTGTTTTGACGCAAGAAATAGATAGCTAAGTTCAACCGGAAGTCCAAGGTCTTGTTTAAATGGCTCTATTAGGTCCTTGATAACTGATGTGCTATATGCACTGCCATGTTTTTGTCAAACCCTTTTGTCATTTAAGATAACATGACTTTTTTTTTACCTTTATATCCTCCGGTATTTCAAGTGAACAATAACTAAGGTTTGGCCACATTGGACTTGGATATCGAATTTTTGAAAAAAACATTATCCATACCATATTTTTTAATTGGCCTTTCCACTTTCACAACACATATATATGCACATACATGACATATCTTGTACATATGTATAATTAATCATCTTGGAAAGCTCCTAACTATCTGAGTATTCTATATTATACAGTTCTTATGTAGTGGAAGTAAATTTTACGAGTATAAATATCTCAATTTTGATATTTTCCAAAAAGTTGTTATTAACAAATCAAACTGTCGCAAAGTCCATGGCAGACCATGATTCTTTTACATTCATAAAATAAATGACCAACACGCTCTTCATCTCTTTTACAGAAAGCGCATACAGAATACTCTGCTTTTTTTATTTTGAAAAAATATTTATTTCTCAGAACAATCCTATGAAGAATTTGGAACTGAAACTAATGTAGTTTTGATTCTTGTGTAGATTTAAAGGGGAATTCAAAAATTTTGTTCCAAGTTTCTTGTGCATAATTATGATTCTTTTCTCTCCATTTTAGTATCAATAGATGTACATGTTTCTCTCTTTTTATCTAATAATAAGTTGTACATAAGTTTGCAGCCTTTACAGTTATTATTATTAATCAATATGATATGATTAGGGAAAACAGGTCCATATTCTTTTATTATTTGTAAGTTTGGTATGCATAAATCTTGTGTATGCAAGCTGGTCCTTACAGCAGTTCTTATACTTCAATAAAGTTTGTCATTGGATTGATTTGTTTTAATTTTTCAAAGCTTATAAATGTTCCATTAATATTAAGTATATCACCAACAACAAAAAATCTTGTATTAGCAAAGCTGTTAAAACACAAAAATGAAATAGTTTTTCATAGGTATTAAATCCAACATCTTTATAGTTATGAATTTTGGAAATCATCGCCCCTAATGCTCGCCCTCCGGATTTACCTAAAACCTCCGCCGCTGTATTGAAGTCAATCTTCTCGTGGAAAATAACACCAAGATATCGATACTGATTAACGTACTGTAACTCTTCATTTCTTATTCTAAAATTGAATTTACCCTGCATAATTCAATTTGTCTTATAATTTCACACAAAGCTTTTTTAACGGTATCAGAGCACCGGCGCGAGTCCTATCCATCACTGTTGTCGCGATGCTCCGACTGTGGTCTCTCTGGTGTTTTCTTTACAATCCGCCCGTTTAACGTAATGCGAAAGTCTTTTCCATGCGGCAATTCATTCAGCAGAGTACGCGCATTAAGCTCCAACAATCTTTCTGTGTGAGTTTTACTTCCACGCAAAAACACATTTTTGTATTTTTCCACCATTTTCAGTTGTTTTTTCTCTCTCAGAATCTTTATTTTATCCTGCACTGACGCAAAACTAATTTTAACTAAAGCTGGCTTTCCAAATTTCCGATTTCTCAGTCTAGCGGCAGCAACCACATCCACAGATTCGCTTAAGGTGTTGTTAAGTTCCTTAGATATTTCCAGTATGTTTTCTTCAGGTTCCTGTGGGATATTTGAAGCAATGATCGTTATTTCCGCGTTGTTTAGAGGGTTCCTATTGTTTTCAAAAAACGTGTTCGATTCGTCTGGTGACCTATATATTGAATGTAGGTGTTCTCCATTTTCAACCACCTGTAGCCTTTCGAGTATGGACGCAACAGATTATGACAACGACTCAATTTGCGATTGTTGTTTTCCTATTTAAAGGTCAAGGTCAGTACGGATTGCTTTCAGTTTTTCGTCAATGGACGACATGAACTCGTTTCGAAACTTGTCTAGTTTGCTGTTAAACGCTGATTTTAACTGATTCTGTTCATCTTGAAGGCTTTCTATTGGTTTTGCAATTATAGTCATTTGGTCAATCATTTTAATTTCAAAACTTTTGGACTCACCGTTTGATGCAACAGAGTCGGCCATTTTGAACATTTTGCTCGGTGGCTTGGGTGTTTGGCCATCAGACGAGAGTCTTCTCCTCTCCGACTCGGACATGTTGAATCCTTAGAACAACACATACGCCAAAGAAAACCCTATTACTGCTATTTCACAAATATTTTTACAAACTTTATCTGTTTTTTCAAGAGCTCAAATTTCGTGACCACCTTTGTTCACGCATGCGCATCATGACTGTATCAGTCCTAAAAAGTCTTTTTATCCAAGTAGATTTGAGTGCAGTAATAAAATCTCCATAATCAATCATTTTGAGACCCAAAACACACCGAATAGAGAAATCTGAGCCCTTGATATTTTTTTTCATTTTCACTTCCTTCAAGAGGGAAAATTACAATTAAATGCTTAAATGTTGACCGACCGACCACGCACGAAACAAACAGTCTGCCGATGGTCTAACAACGTTCAAGGGTTGCTCGACAAACTATTCCACGACTCTTTAAACCGAAGAAATGACGCAAAATTGTTCAGCCCACTAAAAATAGTTCGATAACTATGGATGGTAATCGTGTTCAAAAAATCCAAACCTGTCAACATTTAAATCTGAATATTCAATCGTGTTGTTGTGTGAGTCTGAGTATAGAAGTGTGTATTTCTGATCGTGTAATCTATAAAACTCGGGTTTAAACACATGTAAGATTTCACTCAGTTCCTTCGTATGTTGCACATTTTGCAGCTTTATTGTTTTCATTAGTTAATTAAACTTTCAACTTTGCACACTTTCAATCCGTAGCTTCTGCATTTGTATCTTCGGAATCGGCAATAGCACATCTGACATGATACAAATTGACAAATGTAAAGTCTAAAAGTTTGTCGAATGTTGACATGACCTTATATGGCAACTGCCTGGCTGCGGGAAAAGGCATGCCCTAATCGCCGGAATGGAATAATAAACATAATATTCAGCTAACCTGTTGTAATAAGCTTTAAATGAACGATACGTTTTTTTTATCGAAAATACATGTACCGGTATTGTTTTTAGAAAATTTTTGAGGTATAATTGAATCTAGACCAAACACGAAGAGGTTCTTGTATATAAAAATCGTTTTCTAGAAATGAGACGAAAATTTCCTAAGGGAGTGAATATATTTTGAGTGGCATGGGGTTCGGAGACCGCCGAAAGATCCCATGTAACTCCATTGCTTCTGAATTCTAAGAATTTTTAACCGGGTTTTCCAAAGGAAAAATCCTGTTATTAAAAATAGAGGGGGATGCTTATTATGTCTCATATTAATCAAAATCTCAAAACCAATTTCTTTAAATATAATTTGTTTTTCGTATTAATAACTTCGCAACTCAGTTATTTCATTGAACCGGGCTGGGGGTTGGGGGGGGGGGGCAGTTTAAAAAAAAAATGCTTTTGGAGATATGTTCTTTATTCAGTTGACTCTATACTTTAACAATTTGTTGCATGTAATCTAATAAAAATACGAATATGAACTAAAACTGTTTATAACGAAGCTGGGTTTTTTTTTTATAGTTTCTTGAGTAGTTTAGTAGTAGCGCTAGATTTTTTCTTTGTTTTTACCCATGTAATTTATTTTTTTTGTCCTGAAGAAGGGACTGGTTGTCCTGAAAATTTGACAATATCTATTGTTCGTGTCGTTAGCCATTTTAGTGCTTTATATATATATATATAATGTATGTATTTTTTCCAGTTCTTCGAAGGTATCTGAAACCGATCGAATTATTCCTTTGCATCTTTTAAACATTATACATTGTATTGATAAGATATACACCAAGCTCATAATTTATTTTTCCAAAAAAATCATACTTCCTGAGAAAGGTTGTTATCCAGAGATAATAAGAATATAGGCCTACATAATTTTTTTTATTTATTCCGTCCCCATTCCGGCGACTACGGCATGCCTTTATCTGCAGCTAGCTTTTTCTATCCGTGACCTCACTGTTTCCAAATATGGTCATGTCAAAATTCGACAAACTTTTAGACTTAACATTTGTCGATTTGTAACACGTCAGCCTATTAACGTGCTATTTCAGAGAACGGAGATACAAATGTAGAGGCTACAGATGAAAAGTATGTATTATAGTTGCAGGTTACATGTAAATTTATTAATAACAATAAAAAAGCCTTTTACAGCTGTAATTGTGCATATGTAGGAAAAATTCTATAGATTGAAGGCCTCCGGGTCAACTCTAGAGTGTTTTAATATGCCTGGGTTTTATAGGTTTCACAATTAAAATTACACTCATTCATACTTAGGCTCACCCACCAATATGATTGCACATTCCGGATTTACAAGTGTACATGCCTGGATTTACGCTAATGAGCTACCAACTGCCGCCTGAATCCCCAGTTTGACCTAAAAAAAACCGTCGGCCATTGGTCGTTTCTTTAAATATGACTGGGTTGACAGCATACTTTATCGTGAGAGGACATTAGGTTAGCTTACAATGAAAATGTCATAGATCTTCAATTGTTTATTTTTGATATATTCCCCATCTATAAATAGTACTTGAATCAAAAGTAGATCAGCCCCCCCCCCCCAAAAAAAATAAAAATTTAAAGGTATTCAAGAAATTTTGTGCCCAATCGAAAAGTCGATTTCCTATAAAACTAGTACATAATACACTTTGAGTCGGACTGTCTTTATGTATTTTATAAATGCACATTCACTCCTGTACGTCCGTCTAAAATTTTAAGTAGGTATCGGGGCACATTAAACACTAATTTTTAAAATTAGTGTATGTTTATTTTCTTTGATAATATTAGAAAGTTTGTTGATAATTCCTGATATATTGTGGTTTGTTATGAATAGATTAATAACAAGCGAATAAGCGCTTGATTTATAAGAATCCTATCTTGTTTTCACTAATGAACATGATTTTCTTGTTATTTTTATGTACATGTAGATCGTACATGTACGTATAAAGTCAAAATGAGCAATGATTACGATATGAAATATAATACTTACACATTCGTTGTGAAGGGGAAAAAGTGAAAAGAATGTTCCGAGCAACATAATACAAAATCTTGAATTTAGTTCCATTTTTGGTGTAGTAAGATCACGGCGGTTTTAATGGCGGCTGTGAAAGAAGACGCAAACCGAAACTCTGAGTGTCATTGTGTTCATGACAAAAAAGGGTTTTTTAAATCTTTAAGCCAGGTACACCTAATAGATTAGCTGTCAACCTATATACTATATATCTTATCAGTGCTTGGGGTATTTTTAAATTGGGGCATTTAAGGGGGTTTAGCCTGTTTCCCTGACCTTTCCAAAATGTCTCGCAAAAGTCGGCCAAAGCGCGGTGTTGTAAAGCAGTTTTCCCCCATAGTAGCCTTTCCCCCAGAAAACTGACCTTATAGTAGTCTCTCCCCGGGGGAAAAGCTACTATATAGTAGATTTTCCCCCATAGTAGGATTTCTCTCGTACTTAAAAATATTAATGGAAGATCAATCAGCAATGTTTTATACATTCCAAGGTTTCATAAAGCTGCACACATAGAAGTCTTTACGTATACATGTTTGTCGGCCTACAATTCAATAAAGACAATAGTTTTAATTTGGTTCATATGGAATACAGATAAATTACCTGACCTAATTATTTGATTTTGATAAATGGATCAGGTATATATATATATATATATATATATATATATATATATATATATATATATATATATATATATAATATATATATATATATATATTCCGTTACGTGCGTTATACTGCCTGAAGAGCCAGGAATGGCGAAAACGTTTGCAGTAAGTAGGATTAATTTGTGATTTCATTCTGGATATTTATTATTTTTAAATTATTCAAAACTGTGCCGATTTATTTTTTGTTGTTTTGGGAAACAAACAGGTTCGTTACTCCTCGTACAAAAAAAATATAAAAGGATGCATAGTTCAGTTTTCCAACGTTACCCCTGCGAATGTGTTCGGAATGTTTTATTTATCGCTGCTCAGTATATACAAAATCCAGAGGTGCTCGAATGAAAGTTTGCGAGACTTCACCGAGATTTGTTCAGTTCCTGTGAAATTTTGAGCGGAAGTATATGTGTTTGGTTAATATTCTCAAAATACTTAAGTACTGGTCGTTTTTCATATCATATCCTACTTTGATTTATGTTAAAACATTAAAATCTTTTAAGATGTATGTTTTATTTCACCATCTAGAGGTTATTTAAATTCAACGATGATATTTAGAACAGAGTTATCGTTCGTGTTTAACCACGCGTAGAGTGGTTGAAAATATAAACATTGGGCTGCTTTATAAGATCATAGCTATGTTTGATGCTTGTTTTGTGAAATACCATGTTTTAAAAAGAAGAGTGGGTGGCTGCTTTACATAAAGACTTAGTATATCGAGCCATTTTCAAGGAACATTCTGCATAAACTAGTATAGACTGTTTCACAATTGATGCTATTACTTGATCAGGCGCGGATCGAAAATAAACGCTTGGGGGGATCTCTACTAAGCATGTTAATTTTTGCCACAGCAGAAAAAAAACCTATTTTATGTATCGTCACATTTATTTCTAAAACACATTTTATCTACGAATAATGAAGATAAAGTTTAAAACCAATAAAGCTCTAGATTTTATATTTGACTACAAGTACCTAGATTCTATGAAAAAGACTATAAACACGAGGCACGATGTTTACTGCGAAACTGAAAGGGTCAAATAAAAACACGTGGTCTAAAATTTAAATGACAAAAACATTCGCAGGGGTGAACGTTATTTTATTATGCTGAATAACAATGATAATGATAAAAAGGTGACCTGAAATAAAACCATTCATACAACTGACGCATACATTTTTATACATGTAGTATAAAGACATTTTAAATTCTATGCACTGTACATAGTAACAGCGTTACTGTTGACAAGCCAATCGTGTAAATAGTTTGTGTACCGTGGGGATCGTTCGTGTAACATGCAGGATTGTGCGTGTATCAGGAAAATTGGTTTGTGTTTTTTACCGCGCGTGATCGTGCCATTTTTTCGTTTTGAAACTTTTTTCCCGGAATTTCAGGGCTTTGTAATCAGTATAAATCAAGCACCTTTGCTATCTTGACACATAATTTTAATCATTTTAGCAAGTGGGACACTTTGAATGAAAGCGGTCAAGCTTACGCATTTCTCGTTCAAAACTTAACAATTTTTCAGTAAGTTTTCTTTCAAATGAAAATACGATATGCGTTCCTCTCTGTATAAAAATTCATTAGAACTAAAATTTATTTAGATGCGTTTTTAATTCGATTAACAAAAAATAGAATTCGATCATATATAATGAAATTATAGAATTTGTAAAATCGAAATTTTTTGGAACAAGGTAACAAATTTACCTGTACCTACTATAATTAAATCATACGTAAGGGAAACGGATTATATAAACACAAGTTTAACTTCAAAAAAAAGCTTACCGTCTTTAGAGCGAACCCGAAACAACAGTAAGTTATCAAAAGCAATATAATTCTTTTTCATATAAATGTCACCTTCTTCTACATACCATGGCGTGTGAAACATTTTATGTCATTATGTCATTATGTGTCTTTAAAGCCGCCTGCGTGTCAAAAATTGAGAAATGCGTACCCGAGCATCTTAGTTGGTATCGACTATAGTAGGGTAAAAGAGGTCTTAAGAAGGGTCATGGACTCGTATTATTTTGATAAAATTAAAGTTATATCGCTGCATTCAGCATTTTGTCTAACAAATATTACATGTAGTTTTACTTATCTAAGGTGCAAACAACTTTACCGATATTAGCCACACCGTATCGATTTTTTTTTTCATTTTTGTATTTAAATAAAAATAAATAAAAGAAAAGCAAACAGTTTCAATAGATATTATATTAAAGAATGTTGCTTTCAACTAGTTGGGCCTGAAAATCAAAGACTGAATTTCTTTCATAGCAATTTGTATTGCTTTTTCGTTTTCTCACTTTTTAAGATTTGAAATCTACGAAATTTGTTAAGTTGTACGTGAAAAATATCATCAGAAAATTACCTCCATTGTGCCGAACACTATTTCAACCAATGGAAAAAATGTAAATGTTCACATCATGTATTTTCTACCAATCACAAAGGAGAGGAAGTGCACAACCCGGAGACTGTAAATTATTTCAACTCTTTATACCGTCTTCCAAGGAAGACGGTCATCAACTCGTATGTAAATAATTTCGTGTAGTTTATGCATTATCTCCTTTTCTTTTCTTTAACTCATGCTAGAAGTAACTATTTGTTGTGGACACAAAACAATTAAATTATTAGTACATGTATATGGATTCCATCAGATCGTTTACTCGTTAAAATAAAACAGTGGATGGGTACTGTTCATACCGCTTTTCATTAAAACAGAAGTATCTCATAATAAAAGGGAAGCAATGGGTTTTCTCACATCTAATCTTTAAATTTATTTTGATTTTGCCTTTTAAATGGTGTAGGATCGTTATCGTTCGTGAATTGTAAAAATTCAGTAAGTAAGTGATCGTCCGTGTATCGTGCGTGATCGCTCGTGTATCGTGCGTGATCGTTCGTGTATCGTTCGTGTATCAAAATTGTGCGTGTTGTTTGTCAATAGAGCACGTTAGAACCTGACTAACAAAACCCCTACAACTTCACGATAAAAACTTATTAAACTTAAGTTTAATTCGGCTTAAATTCCTATTCCATCAATCTACATGGTCTTCGATGATAATCATCCTTTTGCTCTTATCCTTGTCAGTCTGTCTCTTTTTCTTTCTTGGCCAATCTGTCAAACTTAACGGTAATACGGGTATACCTATATCTTTCTCGTCGTCGCCATTGTTGTTGTGATAGACTGAGCGTGGTATCACGTGGCCGATTTAAGGCGGGGTCTATTCAAATGCTGTATTTATTGTGGACGCAAAAATAATTATAAACGTTATTTCTATATCTTTTTAACCTGATTTATATAAACTGCGTAATTTATTGTAAGGAGATATCTTTATATAACATATTTAAATCAATCAATCAATCAAATATTTCTTGGCATGAAAAAATACGCCACATATACCCTTAACCGAGTTGGGTTTATTTCATGGAAAACTAACAAATTCATTTGACATTGTCAAAATTATATCAAATGCATCCGGGAGAAGAACAAAGTTAAATGTTGTGAAATCCTCCAGTTTATTGCCTCGCACACGATTAAAAATCAGAAGCAATCGGGAAAGCAGAAGGCCGACAGTCATCTAACAATCCAACAAGTGGAGGTTGTACGAGTAAACTATTAAATAGTCTCTCCCGTTTGAACACGTATGTAGCCTACTGTTTAAGTGTTTTTACTTACTCGTTTTCAAACAACAAACGCAATTATTATGAGAAAGTGGTTTTGTATATTAGCGTTTCACTAAATCAAAATTCAAACCACTAGTCCCTACCCCCCCCAAAAAATCCCATTGATTTTTTTGTTTAATATTATCAATTCCAATCACTAGATTTAAAAACGTAAAAGTGTGAAACTGATGATAGTTTCAAACAATATAAACAGACAAGTCGTAAAACTGTCGCTTGAAAACGCTCAGTTATGTTCTAAAACCATGGTGCAAAACATTAAAGGTAAAGTGCCTATCACTCACACTTGCGCACTGACCACCGACACCTATAAAACATGTAATTACCACTTCCAAATATAGACATATTGTAGCTACATGTATAACCGTATATGGTAAATCAAAACCCAAAATAACACAATCACGTAACTGAACACGAGTCAAACACGGGTAAATCATGAAATATATGGAAAATATATGGATGAATGAATACGTAAATAAATGATTTACTTAATGTGTTAAGGTCAAGGGGGTCCTATAAGGCTTTGATTAGCCTGTATAAAAAACATGATAATGGCGTCGGTTCCATGCTTCTTTTAATTGTGTGTTCCTACACATAAATTGATGACATCATACACATGAATATGAAAGGGGTCGTTTCAAAACATACAAATGATACATCTTCCCTCTTTAGAAATTGAGTCAAATGAGCTACAATATGATAGTGAAATATGTGAAACCTTGCATTGACTATTCTGAAGCAAAGACATTAAATTCTGTTGTAAATTATGATTTGGGATGTAACAATGTTATGGAGCATAGTACATTAACAGTTTTGTTTTGTTTTCCCAACATAAACAAATTACAACACTGATACTATAATATAACAATGAACTATAAATTGCTTGTGCAATGTATCCAACTAGCATTTCAAAAACAAAAACAAAAAAAACAAAAAACTAAAAACTAAACAGTACAGCTTATCCAAAATTTGCCACAAATGAAATATTAAATCTCTTCAATTAATCTCTGTGGTTTTTTAACTGACCTACCAGAACTTGTGGTCCCTGACATATTTTGGGTTGGTACATGATTGGTACTATAGACATATCATGACTTAGTGATGGAGTATTTCCATCATCACATGGATTATGACTAGAATGATAAACATTATCATTGTTTTGACAATTATATTGCTCATATGGTGTAAACTGTTTATTTGATTGCAAAATATGTCTGCGATTTCTGCGGTACATATGTCCATTTTCAGTTTGAACCAAGTATGTCATCGGAGCCACTTGGTCTAGCACTTTGCCACAGTTACCCCAATCACTGTCATTATGATCAAGAAGTCGGACAGTTTGTCCTGGACTCAACGGCGATAGTTCGATAGGAAGTCACGTGACACAGGGCGATACGAAAGTGTTTGTTTAGCTCCGTGTTTTTTGACAATTTCCAAGGGAATTTACGCCTCGTGCCAAAATTTTCATTTGATATCGGTGTGTATTGTGCTTGTACATATATTTATACATAGACTTGTGATAATTGTGCGATTTACAAAAGTAGTTTTCTGAGTTTTTCTATTATTTAGACAAATTTATTTTGACGAACACTGTTTACTCATTCCGGATACCTGTTAGGAGTCTCGATACGCTTGACGCCCTCTTAGCGGTCTTACTGTACTTGATCATTTCACAATGGAACTGTTAAAACCAGTTTACCTGAAGGATAAAGAAATCCTATGTGGTCATAACCGCATTTCTGATTATGATTTGTCAATTGCTGTTAGCAACATCATAAATGATGTAAAATGTGTCCAAAAAGATAGAGATCTTATGAGATTATACGAAGACTCAACAGAAAGCAGGTCAAAGCTGCTAGCACAGGGGATAGACCTTAGAAACACAAATGTGAGAGTGTATGACACCAATCCCTATTCTGCTGGGCTCTCGAGTCCTTCTGAAAATGTACTCGAAATAACTGTCAAGGGTGTACCCCTATCTGTTGATGATAATGAAGTGAGTAAAATGCTAAATGACTTCAATGTGTCCTTTACAAGTGAGCTAAAGTACGAAAAAATTCGGCATCCAATTACCAGGAAAATGACGGGTATTCTAAATGGAAATCGTTTTATCTACGCCAAATCTCTTGCAGAGGGCACGTTTCTACCTCGAACAGCCACACGTGCTGGTCTTCGATGCTTTATTTACCATTATGGTCAACCTTCTGCAAAGCGCCCTCCACGCTGCACAAATTGGTGGGAGGAGCAACATTTCTCTAAAGACTGCCCTAACCCAAAAAGATGCAAGGTGTGCAAATCTGAAGGTCACATGCCTGGTGATAAGGAGTGCGAGTTCTTCTCTCAAGATGAAACTAATGTCATTGCATTTGCTGGTCAGGACAACTGTTTGTCCAACTTTTATCCATGCGACATCAACGTCTTCGGCGTCAGCCATAGGTCTGCGGAACACGCCTTCCAGTACGTTAAGGCTATGCGCAGAGGGGATATCCCGAGGGCAACGGCGATACAATCGGCTAAATCAGCCCTTGATGCCCAAAAAATTGTTAAAGATATCACTTCTTCCACCAGCTTTACAGACTATCAGGTGGCCCTAATGACTGAAATCATCGAGGCAAAAGCGGACCAAGTTCCAGCCTTCGCTGATGCCCTAAAAAAGCACAAAAAATCTGACGTTTTTGTCGAAACTACATTTGATGATTTTTGGGCTTCCGGCCTAGACAGAATGGCTACCATTCACACACATTCTAGTGCATGGCCTGGATCAAACAAACTTGGTCATTTCATTTCCGAAATTGCTTCGCGTATGCGCCGCGCCACAGGTCGCTCTCACTCAGCTCCGAGAACTGCGCCAAAAGAAAAAAACTAAATCCCAGTCAAATATCTCGCAACTGCTTAAAGAGCTGAAGAACCCAAGGAAACGCAGTTGTTCCGGTAGCAGGAAATCCTCTCTTAAAAGCCAGGTGCGCGATTCCAAGAAACGCGATGGTGATGGATAACTTCATTCCTTATAAACAGGACCATTACTTCAGAGACGGACAGTGATATGAGCTTCAATTTCCTCTTGAATGTGAGAATTACGGTATTTTTTTTGAAGTATATATATATATATATATATATATATATATATATATATATATATATATATATTAGCATATCTATTTTCATAATTTTTATGAGTAACCATGGATCAGTTAAATTTTGTCTCTGCTAACGTAAGAGGTCTAAATACAAAAGAAAAACGACTTAAATTTCAAAATTGGCTTAGCGACTCAAAAGTTGATATCGCTTTTATACAAGAAACGCACTATGTCGAACGCAATGAATTTCTTTATAATTCTATATGGCCTTGGAAATCTATACACTGTTACTCAGATTCCTCCCTTAGCAGAGGAGTATCCATTTTAATTCGGAAAGGTTTAGAAATAGCAATTCTAGCCATAAATAGATCTAATGATGGACGTAAATTATTATTCAATGTTAAAATTGGTGATATAGATTTAACTTTAGTTAACATATATACACCTAATAATGAAAAAGTACGGTGTTTTAAAAGAATGAGATCTTTTATTAAGAATTACTCATATTATGCAACAAATATTGCAGTATGCGGTGATTTTAATTGTAAATTAAATAACTCTACGGATAAGAGTCACAAGTTACTTAATGAAATTTTAGCTCAATTACATGTTGTTGATATATGGAAACATCATGGTAAAATCCCCGGTACACATTCTAACGGAACGAGAATGTTATAAGGATTTAACGTTAAATTACACGAAAATGAAAGAGGAACGGGTTATTGGAAACTTAATACATCTCTACTTGAAAAATCGGATTATAAGGAAAACATATGACATTATTCAAAATATCAGTAAATTACGCGTTACTTTTATGCAAAAATGGGAATAGCTGAAACAGGAGGTTAAACGATTCTCGATTCATTATTCAATAAAAAGTCAAAAGAGTTACAAAGATCAGATTAAAAACATAGAAAAGGAAATAATCAAGATAGAATCGTTACCTTATTTAGAAATTAATATGAATAAAAAGCGAACTCTTGAAAGACAACTAAGCGATTTATACGATAGAAGAGCAAAAAGCGCTCAAATTAGGTCTCGCGCAAAATACTCTTTCATAATATGCTTAAAGCCCCAGTTTTTCTCCCATGGGAGAAATTTTTTGATCAGGGTCTGCTGTCAACAAAAGGTTACAATCCAGTCAGATTTATGACTCTGCAGTGATGCTCTGCGTAAAAAGCTACAGCATTACTGAATGAAATAACAAGAACACGTGTAGAAGGTGTGTAGAAATTTATTCCCACTTGTGTCCAAGGTAAGGAACACTGTGTGGGTTTGGATACCTTGATCTTACTAATTTTAAAACACACTCGGACATTACTTGGCGTTGGTGGTATACCATATTTGGTCTTCCTTCTCCAAGTCTTTCTTTTTTTCTCAAATATTGCTCTACGTCCCAGCCTCCAAGATTACTAATGCACTTCCAGAAGCGTCTGTAAAGTCCTTTCCGTACACTAGGATTATAATTTGATGGCGTTTGTCCTTCTCCTAACCAGGGGGAGTTCTCATTTGTTGTTGCCACACAATGACTAAGGAAACAGTAAGGACAGACTTGTACTCTCTCCTGAGGAACTGGTTGAAGGTTCTTCTGTTCTGTTTGCCTCTTCATATGATGAAGAGCATGACTGTTCAGCCTGTCTTACATGGACTTTTCTACTTTTTGTCTTTCTTTTTTCTAAAAGCAATGAACAAAATTAAATCAATGAACTAAATATACCGTACTAAAAAGCATTAACTTGAAGTCTGTCACATAATTGAGTTTTAAAAAAAATTATATTTAGAACTATTGAAAAGAGAATAGATCACACATACCTTCAATAGTCTGATAAGTCAATTCCCATTTATTGTCTTCAAATAGTTTTTCAATAGCTTCTTTCTGCTCTTTTGTCAAGGAGAGGGTTATAATTTCACACTCTGCCATAGTTTTTCAAGATTTCAGTTGGGATGAGTAATTCATGAAACCTGATACTCCATATACACTGTACTACCTTATGAAAAATCCAATCGTGATAAACTGCTCAGTGAATCAAACTTTTATGTGTTTTTGGACAATGTACTGTATCACTATTACCAACCCAAATCAAAAAGAGCACGCCATCCGGACAATTATGTCAAACAACTAGCAGTTCTAAGTTGCCTGAAGGAAGATGAACTTAGATCTTACCATGACAGCTTGGCTGGAGGAGCCTACCTTGATTCGAACGCCATCCAACTAAAATATTATTGGCCTGGCATGTATCAGAATGTTGCAGACTACGTACGATCATGTAGTCAATGTCAATGTGCAAAGAAATCCACCCAAAATACTCGTGCATCTCTTGTCAACATGCCTGTCACCAAACCATTCAACAAAATTCACATTGATATCCTTAGTCCTTTTAGTGACAGGACTAAGTATATTCTACTAGCCGTGGACTCCTTTTCAAAATGGCCGGAAGCATTTCCTCTGAAAATCCAGGATTCTAAAGAAATAGCAACAGTACTTTTTCGTGAAATTTTTGCTCGTTATGGTGCACCTTGCTCTCTCATCACTGATAGAGGACAACATTTCATGAGCAAATTAGTCACGGCTGTATGTGAGCTTTTTCAAGTCACCCGCCATCACACAAGCTCATACCACCCGCAAACCAACACAGCATGTGAACGCATGAATAGTACTATTGCTCAGTGTATCCGAACATACATCAATGAAGATCAGGATAACTGGACAGAGCTACTCCCTGGAATTCTGATGGCCCTCAGAATGAGCCCTTTATCACAGTCCTCTGACCTTTCTCCTCATCAAATTCTCAGAAATGGAATAACCTTTCGACACATCTCTAATTCCTAAAGATGGCATGAATCAAGACGCCAAAACTCATGTGGAAAATCTCATAAAACATCTGAAGGTCGTTGAAAATATTGCCACTGACAACATCCGCAATGCACAACAAAGGCAAAAGGCACAATATGACAAAACAGCAGTCAACAAAGAATTTAGAGTTGGAGAATGGGTCCTACTTCACAACACAAAAGTAAGAAAAGGACTTTCTCCAAAATTTACCAAACCTTGGGATGGACCATTCTACATTGCGAGGCAAGGATCAAACAACACCTACAAAATCATCCGTTGCTCAAACAACCAAGCTCTGAAATCACACATACATGCAAACAGGCTAAAACCCGACAACAACCCTGCCCATCGTCAACATTTAGACCCGCCTCCAGATACTGAAATCATTGACGACACGCATCTACCACCTGACAACTATGCCAATGAACAGCACGTCAACCCAATTCCAAACAACACACAAGATGTCACAGCAAACAACGATGCCACTCAACCTTTACAGGCTCCAGATGATCAGCCTCCAACACCTACACAAGCAAACAACACTGGTGCACCAAATTCTGTTCCTCCTGACGCACCTCAAGGAGAGAACAGCTCACAGCCTCCGTCGTCACAACCCGAGATACATCCTCCCGACGCACTTACCGGAAAGGACACTCAACCCACTCCATCTCAAACCTCAGACGACAACATAGGCTACGTTGAACAACTTCTTACCTACAGGTACATCAATGACAAAAAGTACTTCCAGGTCAAATGATAGGACACTCAGAGAGAACATGGAAACCTGAGGACAACATAAAACCCACTCTTATCCAAGAATTTCATATCAATAGGACACACAAAGGAAAAGCCCGAAAACTTAAAAAGCGCTCTTGCTTTAACTAGAAGGCAATGTTTAGTCCTATTCTTTCACCCTATCCACTTTTTCTTCCTCTATCACTAACATTTCCCTTGTGCTTGTATAAGATCATGTTAAACTTTTCATTTTTGTGTAATTTGTTTCAAAAATTGGTCAATATTTCAATTTGTTAATTTAGTGCTTCTCAGTTCTGATCAAACTGATACTGACTTTCAATCTTATACAATGCACAATCCTCTTATTCCCCTCTTCTCTCTTCTCGTAGGTGGAAGTGGACTTAAACACCTGCTACTTCTGGTTCTTTTCTTGTGTCTTGGTACCCCTGGAATTGCCACAAACACCGACAACACCATCCAACGGATCAATTATGGCATCATCTTCGAAAAATCAACCAATATCTTCTTGAGTCAAGAAAACTGGCTCCACACCTTCCAGATTGAACACCTAAAGAAGATTCATCTCGACTCCCTATATTGTAACATGCCAAAATGCAAGACAGTCGGCCATATTATCAAATCCATTAACCTTCTATGTATGCAGTGTATGGCCAGTGTAAACACCATCGTCAACCAAATCCATCATTTAATTCCTTCCACAACATTACCTCCACAACAAACATACATTGGATCATCTAGACAATAGAGAGGACTTTTCGATTTCGTGGGTAAAATTTCAAAATCACTTTTCGGTACTGCAACATCAGACGACATTAACGCATTAAAACGACACATGCAGACTCTTGACAACAACAATGTAAAATTAGCTCAAGCAATGGCCCATCAAGATCATCATCTGTCATCCTTCATTTCAACAGTAGATAAGCGCTTTAACAATGTAATGTCTGCAGTCCAGAAAAACCATCAGGACGCCATCGCTTTATCCATCCTGGCCCACAGATCAATGGATGCTGTGGAACACGAATTTGTTATACTAAGTGAACTCATCTTCAGACAAACCAATGTCACAGCACAACTAGAAAAAGAACTTGAGCACGTGAAGCTGGGTGTTCATGATCTCACCAAAGGAAAATTATCCCCTTTTCTTCTATCTCCTGACATCCTACAATCCTCACTTAGACAAGTACAAGATATTCTTTCAATCAAATTCACACAATTTCACATTTCCCACAAAGATCCTCTGTATTATTACTCTCAGGGAGACTTCATTTTCACTAGACTTCACTCACACCTTTATCTAACCCTTAAAATACCCATTTCACCATACGTCCGCCCAGTGTGTATCTATAAAGTATTTTTATTTCCTGTTCCTGTCAATTCTTCATCAAATCATGCAACTCCTTGATACACCAGAATACTTAATTACCACAGAAG
This sequence comes from Magallana gigas, assembly GCF_902806645.1. Lineage (NCBI taxonomy): Eukaryota > Metazoa > Mollusca > Bivalvia > Ostreida > Ostreidae > Magallana > Magallana gigas. Next base: position 130,370 of record NW_022994880.1, read on the forward strand.
ACAATCAACACTATGCAACTATGACATCCAATCAATTATCACACTGTAGTGGGACAACAACATTATTCTGCACCTTTAATATCGCCTTGACTGCTTCTGCATCTCCCAATTGCCTCTCTTCAATCTTCTATAACCAAAAAAGAAGACACAGCCAAACTATGTGACTTTCGGTTCCTGCTAAACTCATTGAAACCATCCATTTTTGAGATTTCACCCTCACATGTTTTACTCTACCAAACGACAACAATTGCACTTGATTGCTCCTCAAGCCAGAAAATTCTCAAAGGCTGCACATTCTGTGTAATGAAGATTAATTGCAGATGTTCCATATCAACACACAACTTATACCCTCACCTCGACTCGGCAAATGTAACAACAACACTGATAAAATTTCTATCCTTCACACTATCAACCTGACTCTCCTCCAACAATTTTTTAAACAAGACTCATTCGGATATATTTGGTGACACCATCTTTTCAAGAATTTGAAGAAGGGAAACTTCCGAACTTTAATGTATTTAATCATTCCTTCTCCAAGTTTATTGCCAATGACAGAAACAAACATCTAAGTTTGAAACATATAGCCAATGCCGTCAAGCGTGATGGACAGGTATTCAAGACATTAGCTGAATCCATGATTGCAGGCCGAGTTGAATTTGCTGTTGACAATTGGCATGATACTAGCGGAATCATCGCCATCATTGCAACATCCCTGGCAACCTTTGGTTTTATTTTTAGTATTTGGTCTGGTTACAAAATTAGAACAGTTCTAATGCAATTACTTCTTCTCCATCAAACTCATTCTGTCTCTACACTAACACCTAAACCACCATTGTCTTTTATTTACCAATCCCCAGAATCTACTAACCCAACTACCATTGATGAGCATATCTACTCATCCTTCACAACCCCTTGGCCATATGTCTCCCTCTCAGTTATAACAACTCTTCTTGTTATTGCATGCATAACTTACCTCTGGAGCAAATTTGTCCAGATCACCTAACAACCATTCACCTAGAAATTACCACTGGACCAGTGTGTGACCTAATCCAGCTTATCACCTTGCCTCTCTGCCCTAACAACTGGCACACACAACCACTTCAGGATGTTTTCTCAATTAACATTACCAGAAGTAATTTTATATTTCACTATATTGAAATCCAGTGCACCCCAATCATCATCACTAACGTGCACACTAATCGCTCAATCACTGTGAAAACAACACTACTCATTACACCTTTTAAAAGCACGGCGCGTTCAAAACATCTTACGTCACCCTTACACTGCTTACTTCCTTCTTTCACATCGTAAATATTTTACACTCGTCAATTAAATTTTCCCACATTAACCTGAGCTGAACTTGACTTTCAGAGAGAGTGAATGCGTGAAAGACAATTCGTTTTTCTTTTTCAATTCTCTTTCTATTGTATATATGTTGACTTTCTGTCTTTAATTCAATGTGCCTCATTTTTGCACAGGTACATCATGTATGTTTTGCTCAATAGATATGCATTTTCATTTTTCCTTGATTAGTTAGCAATACCGGGTTGAACACGTACAAGCTGATGTGTACATATTCATTTTTTCTTTCTTTTTCATGTATTATTTGCATTTCAATGTACCTTCTTATGTTCAACATTGACATGCATATGTATTTTTATCTTTGAGGACAAAGATTTTTCCTACCAGGAGGGTATATCAAACTAAATGCTTACTTACGACAGCTACCCTTTTTGTACAAAACCCTACGTGAAGCTCTTAGGTAAATTACACATCTCGATACCTTTTGTTCGGAATTCTTAATTGCGTAATTGACGTAATCTTATTGTTAACGAGATTAACTCATGCGCTGGACAGGGGACGTTATCTTTCTTTGTCCGGTCACTTTTTCCTCGGACATTCAACAATAAAGACGTAAACTTTACTTCAGTCTCCTGTCCTATTTTACAGGTCAAAAATTATCATCATCATCATCCAAGACTTAAATTATCATCACTCAAAACGGTGATAAAACCATACTTCAATCAAAGTACTGAAGTACTGACGGGAGTTGATTTTTTTATTTTATCGATTATTATTTATTTTCGAATCAACGATACGTTATTTTGCATGGCAAGTAGTTTCTTATACCAGAAACATAAATATTTATATCTCTGCTTATACATGTATGTATTTGAATTACGCACATTTTTGTAATATGAATACTCGGACTTTTCCGAAAATAATTTCGATAAAACCCATATGAATCATGTCGTGTAATATTTAAAGATACTATTAATTCCATCAAGGTACATGTATGTATCAGTATTCGAAATATTTCTGAAACATTGTATGGATCCAAGCAATACTGGACACTAGTTTCGTTCAACCAGACGCTCGGCTGTCTCCGTTAATCTCCGACAAGCAAGATCGAGAGATTCTCTGCTTGTCGAAAATTTACGGAAACCACCGATCGTCTGGTTGAACGAGACTATTATATAGTAATCTCTAGCGTAGGAATACATACCACTACAAAAGATATCTAAATTGTTATTACCATTTATAATCTGGCTATTTTCACTGTATTTATAAATAAGTTTCCTTGAAAAATAGTGCTTTTTAATTCATTACAGCGATTTTATCGATTATTTTCGAGAACTAAGTCTTGTCAGCGGTGATGATTTGTGCATAGGTCCAAACACTGTTTCACTTTTGGTTTGCCAGAGTAACTGCATAGGAGAGTTGATTAAAATCAACTCCCAAAAAAGGTTTTTTATCGATCCATCAAGTAAATTTTGGTGTGTCATGGAACCTTAATGACATACATATTTATTAATATATGTTCGTTAGAATTATACGAATCTTTGCTAGCTTTTCTATATTTTTAACGACTTGACTCCTATCTTAATATTATTTATTGTAATTCAGGCTTCTAGGGGGATCTTACACAACTTCAAGTTTGTATGCAGGAGATCACTGAAAACTCTACCTGAAATTGAAATCCGTCATCGTGCCTCGGATGACCAACTTTCATCTTGTACTAAAGACTTCGTTTCCGAAGCTATATTGAGGCGATGAGGAATGACAGATATAGTAAAATATAATTGTTTATAAATTGATTTTAAGATAATTTTAACAATATGAAATATGGTACAAAATTATTGCTATGTTTATTTTAACTTACTGCCACCCAGTATGTATGTGTATATTATTTCCTTTAAATCTAATAATTTTATTTTAACAGGTATACCGTTGAAATCCCTGAGTGATGGAAGTTGCCTCTTTAGCTCTTGTTCCATAGCTATGACGGGGGATAACCGTTTTGTAACAGAACTGCGAGTTCGAACCTACGTTGAAACGGTAACGAATCACGAGATCTACAAAGCAACACCAAACGCCCCAGATTTCCTTGATACATCTCCTTCTTTTGACAAATCTTCCCTTGACTGTGCTACACCTCATTGATTTTCATCGCAATAGACCATTTATGCCCTGAGCAACGTCCTTCAAACTCATATCAATGTAATTTATCCACCTATGAATGGTAAACAAGATAGACTGTTCAAGTTTTTCAATGCCACGTGTTCACTAAGGACTGACGTCGAGGCCGATCGTACAATCAAAATAATGTGGTCAAACATGAGCCCAAACTTTCCCAAACGTGGTAGCTGGACTGCAAATTATTTTGTCCAACTAGCAGACAGAGAAATCCCACAAGAAGCAGAGTCAAGTACAAACGTCGATTTGGCGGATTTGTTTGAATTAGACTCGTTCATGTCAACAAGTAGCTCGGAAAGACCATTAGATATTAACATTGTCCCCTATTATAAGTTCGTCCTCTGTCCCAGAGGTGCATACAAAAACAGCTAAATATCAACCCAACGGGGCTCTGAACAACGGAACCTTCATGGAAACAGACGAGCTGTTGAACATTTTATTCGGAAACAAAGACCTAGAACACAAATATAAAACAATTAAAAACGTATCAAAGGAAAAAATTGGTTTCTTGATCGACAACCAAGAAAACATGGAAAGAGAGAAAAATGGTAGACATCGAAAATACAAGGACAATTGTAGTGTCTGGGGAAAATTTTCCCTTAAGACTCACCATCTCTAACCGCTCTAACTTTCTAAAGTCCTCTGCTGTAACCATGGAGGTCCTTCCTCATCTGAATTTTTTTTTTATCGAGCCCTGTTGGTCAATTTGTTTTTTAAGCTTACAACAGGGTACTGTTGGGTATATGCAAGGTATGTGACACATAGTCAATGGTGTAAAGCTTAAGGTACTTGGATAAAGTTAAAAACGATCGCCAGTCGCATCTGTTTTGTTTTCCTCTCTCTTTTACCCCTTATTTTCTACTAGTCTATCGAAGTATGTATTAAACCCCTTTGAGTGAGTTGAAAACAGTCAATCTATACAGCTGTTGTATCGTGCAATTAGTACATGTGTGTGAAATATGTATTACAAATAAATTGCACAGATTGGCTTTTTCGTTCTAATGGAAAAGTAATAAGTGGATTATTCAAACACAATTTTGTTGGTTTAAACAATATGGATTTTTTGGTTTTCTTGAGGTTTTTTGTGGGGGTGTTAAGGAGGGCAAATAAAGGTGGGCTCTGTATTACATTTGAAAAAAATTGGATTCATACATGCTGTACATATGCATATGTTTACAAGGAATCAGTAAATCATTTCTTTTACTGCAAAGTGGTTCCGTTACATTGTACTAAATAATAAAATGGATGTTTGCATAAAAAGTATAAGCATATCATTTTTATTATTTTAGATGCCAAAACAGGAATACTGCTGTTTATGTCACAGATGCTGTAAACTTAATTCGAAACGACACGTTTCATCTGACATAAAATTCAAGCGATATGTAGAAGGAATCACTGCGAAAAATTGCATAGAAATCGAGGTATTGTGCATCTCTTGTACTGTGCGTGTTTACAGAAGTCCAACCAAACCCAAGACAAGGTTCTGACAGCTTTCTCGACCAGAGCCATTTGGTGACGCTGAATATTTGCCTTAGGTAGCAAGGGACAGTTTCGAATAAAGTACCAATATCAATATTTTTGTAAAATTGAGAATTGCTGTACTTGAAGGCTTATGACTGTTGCTAAAATTCATGAAATGATTTTTAATGATTATCATTAGTTAGAGGGGTGTCTCTTGTTGAAATTGATATGCAATATGTAGGCCCCTTATGTTAGGTACATGAGAATCAGAAGTAAAATGCGAAACCTGTGGCTATGACTGTTGTGCTGACTTTACACAGTGAAATTGCAAGTTACAGACAGGAGGTAAAATAACACGAAAAGTAGGTGGATGGGACATTGTAAACTATACACCGGTAAGTTTCTGACATGTGATAGTGCAACATGCACGCGGTACGGAAGGTCAACCCTCTGCAGGGAATTAGCTGGGGGAGGTCTAAAAAGCTGAAAAATCATGAAAAATTAGCAAAATATGAAAGGGTCAAAATCTCATAAAAACCAGTATGTAGAGAATTTTACAGGTTTTGACTAGTAATTTTCTTCAGAAATCGGTGATTGGCCTTATAAAGTGTGAATTAAAGGTATTTGTGCTGAATGGGAACCGAGGAAATTCTAGTTACAGATTTCCGAAGACATGCATCCCTTGGCTACAATGAACCGTATCAAAAAAACTGTCCCCTGCCACCTTAACAATCTTCTACTAAAGTGTTTAAAAGTCCAAAGTCTATAATTTCTCTACATATCCCTCTAATCCTAGAGCACACAAGTATTGTATTGACTACAGACGGGATGAAAGAAGTAGACGACTTCGACCCCTACAAATTCCTCAGTCAGCAGCAACACGTGCTTTTATCAAAACTGGATTATTTGTCTACGCAGATAATAAATGTTTGGCTTCTTCAACAGACAGGCACTTTGATTGATAGCTTCAAGAAAAGATCTGGTTTTAAAGATCTGACATACAAATATGCCAACTTGTCAACAACTTTCGCCAAAGGATGACTGCCAATTGCAGCCACCTAACGTCAACAATCCAGGTGTACTTACATCAGAGGATTACTTTACCCTTACTGGCCTCAACAAAGAACAATTTCAGGACTTATCAAGCTTATTACCTTCCCTACACAAGTCGAAAGTGAGATCCATTATAGCTTGTATAGCTTTCAAACAAGGCGATCTCGGTTTTACTAGGATTAGAAGAGGCACAGATTCAAAGATCTATTACAAGTGTTCGATAGGCATTCAAGAATGACTTTCCGCCCTATTTGAACGTATTTCTGCGATGAGTTCTGCAGAAGTCACTCGACCGAGACTGCCTTAAAGTTGTTTGTGACCAACATTGGTGATGCCATTAAAGTTCTCGATGGCACCTACACATTTATCCAGAAAAGCGCAGTTTACAGTTTCCAAAGAAGAGTAGTAATGGCGGCTGTACAAAGGGGAAAACAATTGAGCTATTGTTCTCAAAATGAATGAAGCTATTGTTCTGGGCACGTGCGGCTGTACAGAAGGAACACAATGGGGCTATTGTTTTCAAATTGAACGCAGCGCAATGATCTGCATCAGTACCTTCATGGAGGTCAATATAGGAGACCTTAGAAAGTACTCTTACACTGCCGAAATAGAAATGCATCGACATTGTAAAAAGGGAACCCGCATCAGTGCTTGTGCATACACTAGGAAATGGTGACCCATCAAACCTAATACGACACTACTTTATCGTTAATAAAGTGAAAGTACTTTAAAATGCGGTGGCTCAACAAACTGACACGGACGTCCTAAATATATAAAAGATGAATATCACTAATCAAAGTACTGAAGAACTGACGGGAGTTGATTTTGTCGATGTTTATTTATTTTAAAATTAATGATATGTTATTTTGCATGACAAGTACATGTAGTTTCTAATTTGAATTACGCACATTTTTATAATGTGAATTTTTGGACTTTTTCGACAAGAATGTCGAGAAACACCCATATGAATCATGTTAAATAATATTTAAAGATAAAATTAATTCAATCAAACTATGTATCAGTAATAGAAATATTTCTCGAAAATTGTATGGATCCAAGCAATATTGAACTCTAGTCTCGTTCAACCAAACGCTCGGCTGACACCGTAAATCTCCGACAAGGATTTACGGAGTCAGCCGAGCGTCGAGTTGAACGAGATTATATTGAACTCTGGCGTAGGAATACATACGACTACAAAAAATATATAAATTGTTCGTACCATTAAAAATCTGACTATTTTCAAGGTATTTAAAAATAAGTTTCATTGAAAAACAATGCTTTAGCATACATTACATCGAATTCATCAATTTTTTTCAAGAACTAAGTCTTGTCAGCAGCAATGATTTGTGATGAGGTCCAAACACTGTTTCACTTTCGGGTTGTCTGCGTAACTGCATAGGAGAGTTGATTAAAATCAACTCCCAAAAATGGTGAAAATTAGATAGAAAAAGATATCGCTTATTGATTTTTGTTTGTTGAATATTATGATAAACGTGATCAGCGATTACACTCGAGTTTATCATGCATACAATTTATACAACAAAATCAAGTCAATTCATAGTCAAAGTTGGCTTACTTTAAAGCTGACATGAATTCATAAAAGCGTTTGGTCGCCATATTAGTTTCGATCGCTCCTCTACTGCCACTAGGGTATATATACTGGTAGAGAAAGTTACGGTCGGTTGCTTTCCGATCGAGGCATTCAGGTTGCACGGACTTCTAAATGCATCTAATACACATTGCAGTAAAATGCTTGCAATAAAGAATAAAGGAAACAACAATCATTAAAATACAAAATATATTTATTCTTTGAAAGCAATCCCAAGGTACTAGTATCCGTATTATTTTGCGCAGATAGTGCTGCCTTACTTTCACATGCACATCGAACACGTGTGTCGTCGATACAGAGTGCATAACGTCTGCATCTTTTAGAAACCCCGGCGGCACTACATCCAACCCAGTAGCTAAATTATAGTAATTCCAAGAAAGTAACAACGTAACCGAATCTTTTCCATCGGTTCTATAAAAACGCTCCGTTTCCATGCGATCATTGACATTGCTTGATCACTCACAGTGTGTGATTGCGCATGTGCAATATTATAAGATAAACAGGAAAAGGGTCTACAAATATCGAGGTTTTTTTATGTTTATGTGCCTGGATTTCAGTCTGTCTTGTTTCGTCGTTCATTGGATATATTCCTTATCAGTGCTATGGTTGTCATATTTTTTTTTGTTCAAAACGCGTTTCTACACGTCTTTTCGTCCAAGGTAACGTGTTCTGGTGTATGAAATACCCGAATGCGGTGAAGTATGAATACTGCTCTCAGCCTTATATAGGGGGTGTGTAGCAATGAGCAGAACAATAGAAATCGACAACTAATATGGCGGTAGTCGGAGAAAAAAAGGGAAATAATGCGTATTTATGAATTCATGTCAGCTTTAAACATCAGTTTACAAAGGGTGTCCTGGTGCACGTACCTCGACTACCTTGAGGTTAATCAAAACTAACAAAATGTAGTTTAAACAGGGCTGTAGATATATCCTCCAGGACTGACCAACTTCTTGGTTCAAAGTAACCCCGATTATACTTAAGTTATCATCTTTGAACTCTGATGCGATGTTGCTTTTGGATAGTACATATCTTTTTAAAAATAGTATTTGTTTGGACGCCAATTTGACTGCGATGTTCATGAACGCTAATGACCTTGGGATTAAAAACTGTACTACTATTTTACAACAGGGTTATTTTCATTAAACACAATTAAGTCGGCATTTTCATTTAAATTACACGACGTCAGCCGAATACTTCCTCTAGGCTTTTCAAGCAAGGTATAATAAGTTACTCTCATGCCCATCTCCTTTTTTATGAAATGCTATTTAAATTTTAAGGTAATTAATTATTACGATTGTAAGAATGTGAAATTCTTTCGTAATGCGTGTGAGTCACATTCTAAGTCAAGGATTTCAATAAAAATTAGCTGACCTCTCATACTGTCATCCTCAACAGATCATCCTTCTTTAACTTTGTCCCAAGATTACTCGATTCACATCTTGCTTAATAACAGAGTACATCAGGGTTCAAACAATGTTCATTAAAACTCAATTTTGGAACGCACTCTCTAACCTATCAGGTTTCAATAAACGGTTAAAATGTAAAACAAGAGACCTATGGGTAACATCGCTCACATGAGCAACAATAGCCATAATCAAATCAGCTTTATAAAATCAATTTATTTGACTACTGATAAAGAGAACAGCTCGCCAAAAAATTATAAAAACCTCATGCAAATATGCACAACAATTTGACAACAACAGAATTCCAAAGAACCAATATATATTCCCAAAATATAATGAAATCAGAATTTCCTGCATGGGTAAATCTACACATTTACACATTATGTCCTACATGCCTACAATGTTTTAAAAATTCTGTGGTATTGTAAAGGGAGGTTTATGACCGCAAATTGTTTATTACTGTATTCAATATATAGGACCAAAAGTTCAAAAGGGCCTAAATTTCAAGAAAATATCTTTAGAATCAGAATATCCTAGAAATATGCACATCTACGCATTATGTCTTGAGTACCTACAAATTTTAACCATATTCTGTGCAGGAAATGTGCTTTCAAAAAGAGGATTGATGGATTGACTTATTGATCCAAAAATTATACCCAATCAACTTCAATTCATGGGGTATAATAACACACAAACTTCCATTCACTTCCTTGTCGAGTTTCCTTGTGTAAACTTTTAAATGCAACGAGAAAACGGTTGAAAATAGAATATCTGAATGCCTACAAATGACCATCCTTTACAATCTTTTCAGAACACAGCAACAGCAAGAAAATGGAATACATCAAAGTACCTGATGGAGAGTGGAACGTAAATATTGACGAGAGATGGCACATGAGATCCAACTGCATTTGCAAATTTCTGTAAGAAGTTGACACCAACAGGACTCCATCGATGTAGTTGATGTCACTACATATAATTGACAAAAAGGGCAAGTTTTTTTTAATCCCTTACACTGCTGAAAAAAGGTCCACTTTAATATATAATAATGGTGATTTTGATAATTTTCAGGGAAGCTTTCTTCAAGGCAGGGGACCTTCACAGCCCAAAGGACTTCCAGACAGCCAAGAACAGAACCTTCAGGTTCGGTACCCCACTCTGCCATTTCAAGCAAACGAAACTCCTTTTTGACGCACATCTGGCGTCAGAGGGCTGGAAGAAAGCGCAGTCTGTCACATACCGAAGGAGGACGATTGCCAACGCAGGTCGACAGGACGGCACATCCCTGTATTTTTAGGTCCAACCCAAATCCCATATCAACAGGATCCTTGGTAATTAACAATTTTTATGAAAATTATTTTTGTACATTTATAAAGAATTATCATTATTGCACTTATAATGTTGTAGGAAATGAAAGGTTTTTTTGCACCATACTCTACAAGCATGAAATCATCAAAATGGGTTTAAATAAAGTATAGCAACATTGAGTAACGATGACATATTTTCAGGTTCATCCAATGGACTGCCCTTAAATGAAGCCGAGAGGAGACCCGTGCCAGTTGAGGGACCAAAAGCTGGATTTGGCGCTTTACATCCAGGTACCCACCGGATCCATTGTCCTGCGACACTTCATCGAGTAGGCGGAGGGAATTTTCAACGAGAACATTGGTCCAGCGATTTTTGCATTGGGTGCCACGTACGGGCCGAACCTGTATTTGCAGTGGATTGAGGAACTGCGCCATTTCAACCTATCACTGTTATATGGTCCTACAGCCGCAGATAAAACTATCTTTGCACAATGTGTAGCTTGGTTGACAGGTTGTAGTGAGCTGCACATTGCTTCAAGGTAATAAATTTTTAATCTTGCTTAAAACTGAAATGATTTTAAGGAATCAAAGCTTTCAAGGTTATAATAGAGGTTTTAATGATAAAACGGTTTAATGGAAATACTATACAATAAAAATGTAATTTTGCGGTAAATATATATTTATATTTTGTCTATTCCCTCTAGATGTAATTTGGCCTTTGTTACATCTTGGCTGACCACTAGCAGCCTTCCATTGTGTGAGACGACCCCAATATCAGGTGATAAGGTGTCACAGTTAGCCATTGATCTTGGCAATGAAGCAGTAAGTAATTTATATAGCATTATAAAACTCTTACATATATCAATTGTGATTTACCTAAACATGTATTCAGCACGTATTATTTTTATGTGTCAGCTGTACCCTTTATTACGTCAAAAAATCTATTAATATTTTTGTAAAATATAATCAGTAATATTATGTTCATTTTTAAGGTTAGAGGGAAGGCAAACGATGAGACAAGGAAGCCACTTACTGGTTGTTTGCCCAAGGCCAACTTCGACCTGAGTGCTGTTTACAAATAAGAATGATTGAAAGAGAAATAAAATTAAAAATTAATATTGGTGTAATTTATTCAAAGAGGGCCTAATGGTTATAACGTTTTTTCGCCTATATTTACTTCTTATGGGTGTTGTTTACTCAGGGTTTAAGTTCTCGAATTCGGATTGTTATTATAACGTTTTTTCGCCTATATTTACTTCTTATGGGTGTTGTTTACTCAGGGTTTAAGTTCTCGAATTCGGATTGTTATAAAGTTCAATGTCATGAGTAAAATTTGTTCTAAACACAAAAAGTATCTGTGAAATGAATTATTATTGACATAACATTCGATATTTCTACTATATTATATTATGGAAGTATGCCAAAACAAAAATAGACTTTTAGCCAAACAGAGGAAATTCGGACTAAATTTTGCAGATTTTGTTTTCTGCTAAAACCTTGTTGGAAGTACTCTAATATTAAAAGTTAAGATTTTATATTTTAGTCTATATAATTTTGTATATTTTCTGGTAGTTTTACCTCATTTATTCATTATAATAACCGTATGGCATGAATATAAAAAAAATTTGAAATATGCTAAAAAACGAGAAATTCACCATATCTCAAAATTTTGATCATTGACCTCATATAAATTATGCCAACAGAACAAGATCAATATAAGTAGTTTAATACTATAAATGTTTTTGTATTATCATCATTCAATTTTTTGTAAAATTGGATCAAAAACGGGTAGGAATTTGAAAAGTGATAGAGGAAATTCGGACTGGAATATTTATAAAATTTGTGAAGGAAAACTTAATGCTTTGTATGTATTTAGTGTCACTGCCATTCATAAATTGTATTTCATATTCAAAAGTGTTGAGCAATTTGTATTATTTTCACAATTAAAAAAATCTCAATCATAATGTAAAATTCTAAGTGATTTTCCTTTAATTTTCCAAAAATATACAATGGCCATTAACTCAAAAAGTAGGTCATTGACCTACTTTTTTGAAAATGAAAAATAACACTACAATAAAAGGTCTATAACACACAATAGTTGAATTTTCATTATCATCAGTGGAATTTTTTTCATTCTGAGTAAACGTTATCCTTAAAGGCGAAGATCTTTACTTAATATTAGCTATGGCCAACAATGTCTGATTGTTAATTTGTTGACCACCCAGCCTCCTTAACTTAATGTTTGCATATTTTCCTTAAATATTTTAACAATTTTTTTGTGATCAAGATAAAAAAAACGAAACATCAGAGGAAGACAGGCGATGCAAGAAGACTTGAGGATGCTGCCAGAGAGGCCTCTTCCACCTTTCCAGTGGTCCTGTCAGGTCTAAACGCAGTAACTGCTACAGACGTCAACAAGGATGTGCAGAACCTGCAGTCAGTTCTAGGGATGGACATCAAGATCCTGGAAGGCATTGTCCTGCCAATGATCCTTGCGAGGATGGTATGATAATTTGCTTAATTCTTATTAAAATTAATAGTGTCCATAAATAATAAATGTAAAACAGTTTTCTTTTTACACGTATTTCTTAAATTGTTTTAGGTTTTGAATGTTGCTCAGCGGTATGATCTGATTGATGTTGTCCTAATTTACATCAAATATGTCCTGTTACCTTATTATCAGGAGAGCCTGACACCTGCTTGCAAAAAGGTCACCAGAGCTGAAAACCTGACCTTAGTTGGTTTAAGCTTTGGCAGTCATTCTCAGAGTGTGCAACTTGCAAGTTTGTGATTTCAAACAAGCCAAAAGATTTACAAAATGTTCAAGCTTTATATGGAAATGATAAAACTGATTATAAATATATACTATAATGCATATATATTCTTTTAAGTATGAACAAAAAGCAGGAATTTTTTCTTAATGTTTAGTTAAATGTTTTTGTTGAGTCCAATTCGTTTGTTGCAGTCAGGGCGGATCAGGTCAATGTGAAGGGAGACATGATGAAAGTCAAAGGTAAGACAAACACATCGTGTGTCTGAATGGGAAGCCTAAGAAATGCCTCTTCCTATCGAAGAAAATCATCTTAAAGGAGCAGTGAGAGACTTTGGCGTCTGCCATATTAAAAGACAAGAACACAATAAGCTAAATGTTTAAGATATAATCAGCATGTTCACCAGGATATGAGCCTTGTTAATAGGGATGTCTCATTAATCAATTCAAATATAGAATAATTACTGAAGTATCACAGCAAATCCAACATGGGTGTAGACGCTGCGACCGATTGACTGATGCATTAAGTGATAACACTATAATTGGGATCGTGAGTTGCAGTTAATAAAACAAGCCTTTTTATTGGCCGTTTAGTACCCGCCCACTTTTACCCGCACCGTGTTATTGATAAATTATTCACAAACTGCCAGCTGTGTTGTTTATGCTAAAACTAAAGCACTGAAATTAATGACTAAGAGTTATCACAAAAATCACTTCCTATTTTTATGATGAAAACAATTGTCAATAACACACTGTTTAAACAGGTTTCCCACTGCATTTTTCTGCACAATGCTTCATCGATAAATTTAATCATTCTAAACAAATCAATTAAGGTTGAGGCAGTATTTATTTTCTTGTAGCTAATTCTAAAGAATTCCAAACAGATACTAACAATAAATGTTACATAAGCAATAAATTTTTAATGAACATCAAAACCGATCAATGACAATTCTACAATTTTGCAGTGTTTGCAAACATGTACAAAAAATTGAAATTTACGTCACACACTTTTGGACTGAATTGTGATTAACCTTATTTTGTAGCTCACGAGTTCAGCCTTTCAAAACATTAAATTTTTTTACATGTACCTAAATATTCATGAAAAAATATTTACTACTGATGTTGATGCTTTACTTGATTTTCTCTCAAACACGCTAATCGACCTTGGTTTGTAAATTTCACGCGCAGGTCGACTCCCCGTTTTACAGTTCCACGTTTATATTTATAAATAAACCACACTTCTTCATTTTACAGAGCTGGTAACGATGTTTCAAAGATTTTCAGTACAGATTTATTGTAAGCAAATAAGCGAAGACATATGCTTTAAAACGTCTTTTGGATTACACGGCATGTCAACCCGAATTTTTCCGTGAATCTACATTTTGCAGCAAGCTTTTCGTGAGGAAAAACAGTCTGTTCAACTCATGCAATTTTCCACATATAGTACATTAAAGCTGACATGAATTCATAAATACGCATTATTTCCCTTTTATCTCCGACTACCGCCATACTAGTTGTCGATTTCTATTGTTCTGTTCATCGCTACACCCTCCTATATAAGGCCGAGAGCACTATTCATGCTTCACCGCATTCATGAATTTCATACACCCGAACACGTTACCTTGGACGAAAAGACTTGTAAAAACGCGTTTTGAACAAAAATAATATGACAACCACTGCATTGGCAAGATATATCCAATAAACGACGAAACAAGACAGACTGAAATCCAGGCGCAGATACTTCGAAAATTGTAGACCGTTTTCCTGTGTATGTTATAACATCGCACATGCGCAAACCACACACGGTGGCAGATCGAGCACATTCAATGATCCAATGGATTTTAGAAACGCGGCGTTTTTGTAGGAACGTATGGACACGTTACTTTCTTGAATTTACTTTCATTCAGCTACTGTGTTGGATGAAGTGTCGCAGGGGTTTTCAAGAAGATGCAGACGTTATGCACTCTGTATGAACTACACACGTGTTCGATGTGCATGCGAAGTAAGGCAGCACTGTCTGTGCAAAATAAAACGCATACCTTGGACATCCTTTCAAAGAATAAATATATTTTGTATTTCATTGATTGTTGTTTTCTTTATTACTACATTTTACTACAATGTGTAGTTAATGCATTTAGAAGTCCGTGCAACGTGAATGCCTCGTTCGGAAAGCAACCGACCTTAACTTTCTCAACCGGTATATATACCCCAGTGGCAGTAGAGGAGCGATCGAAACTAGTATGGCGACCAAATGCTTTTATGAATTCATGTCAGCTTTAAGAACGGTTACGTAAAATATAGTTGTTTACCAAACAGTTTCTGACAAATTTCTTCACAAAAAGCTGAATAACGTCATTATTAGTCCCCTACCGGTTTCACCGGAGGGGACTATAGCTTTCCTCTGTGTCCGTCAGTCCGTCCGTCCGTCTGTCTGTCCCACTTCAGTTTTCCACAATTTTTTTCCTTATGCATTTGAGGAATAATATGAAACTTGCTGAACAGCTTCAAAATGTCAAACTACAGATCAAGTGTACACTTTTGTAGCGTCTGATTGACATATTTTCGAGAAAATTAATTTTTTATATTCCAATTTTTTAATGTTCGGGTTCGTTATCGGGTTCGGTGTGTACTGAATAAACGAGGCCAGTATGTAGTCAGTAATAATATCGTGCGTTACTTGTACCATTCCTTTTATAATTTCTAACAAACAAATAAATTCTGTAAAATAGTGTCAAACATTGTGTTGTAAATTTAATCGGCATGGTTTTTTTTGTATTATTACAATCGGGTCCGTTGTCGGGTTGGGCTGTTTAACTGTTTGGTTTGATTCGGGGTACAGAAGACGGTAAGAAATGATATTGTGCATAACAGTGCATTGTTTTCACAAGTTTTTACCAGCGAATACAGAATAGACTTGGTGAAATTACAGGAGATGAAATAAAGAGTATCATTTTACCTATTTTGTATATAATTTGTATATCAGCTATATAGTTTAAATTTCCTCTGTTCTTTTATCTCTGATTAAAGCATGACATATCGTTTACAATAGCTCTGAAATAGTTGTGTGCTTGGAAGCTTTCATAGAATAATACAAACCGGTAGGGGACGTGTATTGCTTATGCGATACTCTCAGAATGCTTGTTTTAATGAGAGAATTCCAATCTGTGATTTTAATCTATATGCGCCCTACCCTGCTTTAAGAGAATGTTTTTTCACTAACATTATTTACACATGTTCGTTAAAGCTGTCTGTAAATTTTAACTTGCAAGTACAATTTTTTTCAGAAGTTTTCTTTCTCCGACATTGTTTCAACGTGTTAGCCTCATGTTCGCAACATGCATTTGATAAATGGGCGGGTCTATATAAATGTGCTAATTAGAATCTTTGTTCCGAATCGCAATAATATTGAAATACACACCGATTAGAAAGTGTCATCACTCAACGCAATGCAACATCGGTCGTAGCGTGTACACCCGTGTTAGATTTGCGATAACATGTTTAAAGTTAATATTGTATTAATTTGATCAAATCGGTAAAGCACAAACATCTCAAGCAGCTCCTGCAGTAGAGGAACAGATAGATGTGGGTCCCAAGCTTCCAACTCTTACGACTTCACCAAAGTCTACTGCAGGTACCATGCAAACCCTTCAATCATCAACTTTAAATGCTCTAAATTATTGAATAATATAAATGGATTAAATAATTAAAATTGCTTTCAACAGTTCCTTTTAGTATAGCTTTAAACATAGACTAAATCATTTTAGCCTTAATTCCACCCACCACACAGACGGATGAGGATATGGAGGTATCTATCGGGTGTTGCTCAAACGCGGAACGGAAAACATTAACACGATTAAAAAAGAAAATAAGCTATAACTTTTTACTTATTTTTTTTATATGCTATTGCTGGCATATCAGCATAACGTACGCAGTTAGTGAAAACGATTCATGTGTTTTATGAGTATTTTTATATTTCAAATATGATGTATATACTTACATCAAAATTGAATTTTCGCTGTTCTATACGATCTCAAATCATACAGACGATACAGTATCATTGAGATGGGAAAAAAAACCTTGTACGTACATTTAAAATTAAAATACATTTAACCAGAGACATAAATAATATGTTATTTATGTATCTGATTAAACATTAAAATACCCGGTACTTAGTAAAACTATTATTTTAAGCAATGCAATTTTGTTTACATTTGGATTACTTGGCAGTTGTTCATTCCTGCAGCTATATGAATATGATCCGAATAGAGTTCGTGACGTTGACTGGTTTGATTTTCCAATTATAAAGTGGGACAATAGTCAGTCGATCCCAAAATATTCATTCAACACATTTGGACGATTTAAAAAAAAAAAATACATACCTGTAAAAGATGCAATTGAAATAAATGTTGAAATGCAAAACCCCGTATACTTTATTTTCAGCTGATGAGCCAGAGAGGACGTTTTAAAGAAAGAATAATGTGAATTTTTAATGCTGCTGAAAAAGAATCGCTTGAACCCTAAGGTATATATGAATATCGAGTTATTCTGCACAATGTGAATCGTGGATATTTTGGGACAGAATATAGAGATCAATGCATGTACTGTTAATTTTGAGGAAATAGTTATTCTTGAATAAATTATTTAATATTGCTAATCTTTCAACAAAACACAAAAATTGCATAAAGTATATCGCTTTTAGCATGATTAACAAAACTATGAAGTAAATAACATTAGATAAGAATTTCCGTTCCGTTCCGCTTTCCGTTCCGCGTTTTAGCAACACCCGTATCTACCCCGTCTGTGCAAGACACACCTGCTGGTACATACCACATTTCTAATTCCTTTGCATGACATATCTCTATAGCTAGAGAAGTAGATTTTAAACACAAAAGATTCAGCCCTTCCAAATCCAATCCATCATCAGTGCAGGCTATTGAGGGAGAAGAACCCCCCCCCCCCCCCCCCCAAGCTGTTCCAACAGTTTGTGATTGTATAATATACACAAAGTGCTATAAGACATATGCTATGATGCAGTCTTCACATATGCATAAAATGTTCATATACATGTATTTGCATTTCATGTTGCAAATCTTATTTCTTTACATAATTGAACTAATTTAAATGAACTAAATTATCATATACAACAGGAGTCCCAATATGCATTGCCAAGCCGTCTCCATGCCTACCATTTCCTGTTAGGAAATTCCATTCATAGGAAGTGTATTAATCAAATTCTAAAGTATGACCAATTGGGAGTATTAATTTGTTTTTAATATCTTTTTTAAAGCTGCTTGGTCCGATCTTGTTGTAATTACAGTATAACATTTTTTTTTCATCCAAATCATTTATCTTAGAAAGTTATGGACTTTCTCCTATTCACACCAGCAGAATCAGTCTCCTCTCAAAGTTAGAAATATTCAAAGTAAATAAAAATAATTTCTCTTTGGGCAAACGAAGAAACAAACCAAAATGCATCACGGGAATGTTTAGAAAAGGAAACCGCTTGGTTTCGCCCCCCGAATAATTGGCGTTATTCAACCCGCATGCCATGCATCGATTGTAAAGAAAGCAGACTTTAGAAATATTAGCGAACAAAACGTACACATGTTTATTTGTAATGTGTCTGATCATTTCGACCTTTATTAAAAGCAATGTCAAATTCGTAATACAACTATACCCGTCTCGTCGTCAGAGGTGAAATTTAACACGAGGCGAAATAACAAGGTACCTTTTAATGTCGTTTGTTTTGTTAGCAAATTTTGTACGTATTTTTCTTCATTGAAATTTGGCTTAATTGACGGGTAAAACTACTGCAATGTCTATTATTATACATATACTAAGCATACCCATCGTTTAAAAGCGTGCATAAAATTTGATATAAAATCGGACCAAGCAGCTTAAAGCTTTTGATTTTGACATAAAGTGTGCCAGAACTGCTTTGATTTGAACAACATTTTTATATTTAGACTGAAACGTGCTTCAAATGCAAGAGAAGGGGAAGAAAATACTTGAATTGGATTGGGCGCGATTTCTGCCGGAAATGGTATCACAGGATATGTACCAGCATGACCAACAGAGAGTATGGTATGCTGACACACACCCTATCTGGCATTGTGTTGTGTGCAAACCTGACAGGTAAGTATGAAGTGCAGAAAGTGAAAATCGAAAATGATGTTTAATATTAAATCTAAATCTTTTGTTGTTTATATGCATGCTGAACTTTTTCAATTTCTTTTTCATTTCATACATAAATTTTAAGCAAGCTAGATTATATTCAATGAATCTTTGATTTTATTTGTTAGATTTGTGTAATTACATCCTTCACATTTCAGTTTTTTTCAGGATTAAAAAAAAACAACGATATTAACCATTCTTTTCATTTGTTTTTCATGTTTGTCCTATATATATATATATATATATATATATATATATATATATATATATATATATATATATATATATATTCACAAGGAGCTCTATGTAGACACAATGAATGGTTTGATCTCATGACATTGTCGAGACTGTTCAATTCCTGATGTAGACCATTCTAGCAAGGAGGATTCTTCCTAATTAGAACTGGGGCAACCAGCACTGGAGAGTACCAAAGAACCACGTGAAAATGGATATATTGCATGCAGTATCTGTTCACATTCAAATGTAATAAAATATAAATTCTAAATGTTCGTTATTTATTTATGATATATAGTCATAAATTAATTCATAAACCAAAACATTTTATCGATGCCGATCTTCCAATTTAATCATACAATTAATAAAAAAAATACATCCTTAAATATACATCATTATATTGCCTGATTTATATATGAATTTATGGATATTAATGGAGAACCTGTACCTAAACATGAGCCAGAGCCAGAACCAGCTAGAGATGTATTTGAACAGGACACCATCATTGATGAAGAGGTATATAAAGATATTTAAAAATATATTGCCTTATAATTTATTATATACAGTTTTATTAAAAATGATTTCAAAACTTGCTGCACAAAAATGACACAGATGCACATGTACTGTATCATTACCATTACTTCATAATTAGTTCAAATGTATTACAGGCAGATCCTGTCCAGGAACTTGGTGCATCATTTGATCTTACCAGAGAAAATGCTGCCCCACTTGGTCCTGCCCTGCATGCATCATTTGATTTGACAAGAAGGGGTACCAATGATGCAGGGATCCCTGTTGAAAGGTAATGTATTTTAAAAAACTGATATAATATTTACTGTATTGAAATACTGTAGGTCCCTCCATGAGCCAGAACCAGCTGACAACACTATCATCCCACCTTTTGATTTCGTCTTTGAGGTTTTGATTAATGGCTTCACCTATGGCGTCAATGTATTTATATGCTCTACCAGTGATAGATTTTTTTTTTTACCATAGATTGAGTCATCCTTACGTAGATCAAACCAACTTCAAAATCACGGTTGTGTAATTCTACGGCGAAATTTTGGAAACAAGCATTAACAATACAACAAATAAATTACTAATCGTCTACCAGAAAATCTATGAAGCTAAAAACAATAGTTTTAATTTTCGGAATACCGAGCCTCATTTTTTATCGTGCTAATAAACGCGTCTTAAGGACACACGAGACGTTCCTCAATTTTATATGTTCCTTGATATTTTATTCCTTATTTATTAACATTTAAACCTGTTCATTCCCAAAAATTCAGGGTATATTACCAGGTTCTTTTCAGAGCTAAAATATTACGAATTTTTCTTAAAATATCATGCAAAATGCAATTGAATGCTCATACATTTGAATGCTTACTAATAAAGCCATACTATTCATTTTTAATTGAACACTATATCTAAACTAGAAAACTGACCAGTCAGGAAGGGCCCCGCTATGACAATTAATATAGAGAAGTGAAAAAAACTTTGAATTCCATCCTCTTTATATTAACAATGATGAAAAATAAATGCCCGGCAGAAGATGTAAAGAACTGGAATGTATAGGATCTCGTGATTTGTAGTTGGATATGATTTTCATCCAACAATTAAAGTGTTTTTTTCTTGAGCCTTAGTGAGGGGATAAAACACACAAGTTGGATAAAAATCATATTATACTACAAATCATATGAGAGTCTATTTATCCCATGTTTTATACACCGCAATCAATGTTTACACTGTTTATAAAACTCTACATTATTTTACTTCATTATGCCTAGGCAAATCCCATTGTAAAGTCACAACTGGGGGATATCAAACAAATATCCAATGAGTCATATCCACGGGATAAAGTGGTTTAACATGGGATGAAATAAAATTTGTTAAAAAAACAAAGAATTGATACCAATGCAATGATACCTAGGCTTTGCCTCTATTCAATAAATTATTATAAATCATTGTGTATGGTATTTTAACCAAAATAAAATATGAATATTATATTTTAAATCCATATTTCAAAGAATGTACACAATACTACACATCATTCAAAATTGACCTTAACTTCAAAACAAAGTTCATTTGCAGACACAGGCAGTGCAGTAATTAATCTCAATGTGACAGATAAAGATAAAGCTTAGGATTTTCTTCCTGTGGAAGGTTAATTAATCCCAAAGGACAAATATTGCACAGCCTTCCATGTATACAATGGTAACATTCTCAGCAGTTATCTCTCTTTGCCCATTCATTCTCAGCAGTTATCTCTCTTTGCCCATTCTTCTTATGCATAGTTAGGAATCTACCCCACCACCCCAGCTCCAAACCAGAAGACATAGAGAACCAAACTTAGCATCAAAATATGTATTTCTGCCTACTGAACTACCATACCAAATTTGAACTTGATTGGGCAACCATAAAAAAAAGTTATTAGAAAAAAACAGGAAATTTGTGGACGGAAGAGTGACAGACGGACGGACAGAAGGACGGACGGACAGAGTGATTACTATAGGGCACCCGCAAATCCTTGCGGGGCCCTAATAAAAAAAGAATCATTTAACATAAAAATATAATTATAAAATTACTAAGTGGAAATTTTCACATTGCGGAGATGGGTAAAAAGAGAAAAAATGGAAGATAGGTCGCATTTGACCTTAAATATCAACCCCAAATGATAGCGCAACTATATCCCTGGCAGGTCTTTGTAATCATCATTTAAAAATGTCATTGGACAGAAATGGAAATTCTGAAACTGAAACATGCTTTAATAAAGAGAAAGTAAATGGCAAACCGAACATCACGTGATTTTACCATTTGTTTAGATGTATACAAACACTTCTGGATTTGCAAAGGTAAACAACAATGATATGTGTATTATTTCCAACCATTTTAAGCATCAAAATTTTTTCTCTTAAAATTAACCAAGACAAAAGTGGTTCCTTACGATGAATATATTTATGATTAAATTGAATTGGAAAAAAAAATGAAAAAAAATGTTATGATCCGTTTTTATTTTTCTAAACATTTATGTATTCATGTGAAGGTCTTTTGGGGCATTTTAATCTTTCTGTCTTCAAAATTTGCCATTAAAATTGTTCTTCACTCGATTTAAATTATATATAAATTAAAAGTTTGCTATTAAAAAATTAGCTATATCTGATGGTTTATTTGAGAAAGAATTCATTAGGTAAGATATATTTTTTTATAATGTAAGAGTTGTATACTATTGCATGTGTAAGTTCATATGCGATATGAAATATGTGGAAATCGTGTAAATTTTGATATTTGTATTACGGGGCGCTCAATCTCTGTACAGGACTAATACTGGGCCAACCCCGAGCTAATTCTCTTGTTGTTGGACCCAGTCTCATGAAACCTCCGACAAGCCAACAAGCGTTTTAGTTTTCAGACTTTTATATAGACTCTACATGATATATACTTTTAAGTGAGTTTGGTATGCATCAGCACCAAAGGTCTGATTCCAATTGACAATAATCTTCAATTCAGACTTTTATATAATAAACGATGGAATAACACAATGCAGGATTAACAAATATATAATACAGAAGTAAGAAAAATCAATAAAAGAACAGCTATTGAGTAACTCGTGAC
The DNA here is from genome assembly GCF_902806645.1 of Magallana gigas. NCBI lineage: Eukaryota > Metazoa > Mollusca > Bivalvia > Ostreida > Ostreidae > Magallana > Magallana gigas. The sequence continues at coordinate 153,470 of NW_022994880.1, forward strand.
TTTTTAGCAACATGTACATAAAAAGATTAATAAGATGAAAGAAGTGTCAATAAACAGAAGTCAATTAAAAGATTAATTTACACAGTAATTAAAAGTAGTCCGTAAGATTGAATTTAATTTTCTAATCATTAGCTTATGCATATTCATCTCTCTATAACCGAAGTCCACGATCTTTACCGGGCTTGAAAATTGACGAGGTCTTCCAATTTTAAAGAAGAAGCAGAGAGCCGTTTATCACATAAGTATCACAGATTTACTATTCGCCCACTGCCCTTACAACTGTTTAATTACAGTGGACGAGGCTACCAAGCCGTAACTACGTCTTTTTGAAGAACGTTTTCATGAATAAAGAAACAAGGATGCAAAGTAAAAGTTTCTACTTTCAAGTCAATTGCAAGACTTGTGGGGTATTCTGATACTACTGTAAATTCTTCCTATGCTTTGACAAACAACCAAAAAAAAGACGTTTTCTAAAAGCATGTGTAGTTGTAGTGTGTGAAAGAAAGTCCAGGGAAAATAAACAAAGGTTCCACTGGAAACTCGACCAATCGAGGACACAATTGCAAAGAGATAAAGATATTGCAATAAATTGAGCTAATATGTCCTAAACACCTGAACAAGTTACAATTTTAACAAGATTACTAACATGCCGTAGTGTAATATAAAAAAAAATACTTTTTAAAATGAAATACACAACAAACATATCTATATTCCTTCTTTTGTCTAAAAAACAACAGAAGACTTGGATGTACTCTTTCCTCAAGTAACGGGCACCCTAAGATTCTGCAACAAAAAAAGAGGCAGCACTGGTTTTACACATAAACATACGATGGTCTTGATACGGGTTCGTTTATGATTCAGTGCGAAGAATGCCGCGACTGGTTTCACGCCGCTTGTGTCAACGTTACAGAAGAGTAAGCGGAAACACATTTATCTTTCCTGGGGACAATTAGTGATTTTTGTTTTTAGGTTAAGCATTTTAACGTGTACGTCTGTTCACAGCAGTGAATTATGTCAACCGAACACATCAGATTTCTCCGGAAAATCCAGATACAGTAAAGTGCATTAGGAGACTATCCAAAAGGTTTTACTGTCGGTCCAGTCAACTAATCCATTGGGGATGGCTAGTGGTGTGCGGCTTTGCAACCTGTGCAGCGTGAAGAGTGTTAAGGTAACAATCATTCTGTTTCTTATTTAGAGAGTACACGGATAGAGGTGTCGGTTGTTTGTATAGGTGCAAGTTATAGATCTAATGTGAATTCTTTAACAGAACCAGTCAGTGATCATATGCCGTATCACAAAAATGTCGAAAAATATACCGGTATATAACACGAAGTCGTCGACGGTGATTTTCATCTTGAATTGTTATCGTATATAGAGAAAGTGGTCTGGGAAGATTGTGGATGATGTATTTCGTCATACCGAATCAGGGACTGGCCGTCCTCAGCTAAATGTAAAAGTCACGGGTGGAATATCAGTGAACTTGCATTTTATCAAGAGGAAGTTTGGATGTCTTTGGGGAGTTGCTGTGCATCGTAAACATTTCCAAGATTTGACTTCAAGGACAACATTCCATATAAAGAATCTGCTGTGATACCATACGTTGTGGCGCTTGGAAAACTTTATCCTTACCGTACCGTTCCTGTCAAGCTATGGAGACGCCAAAAGGAAATTTTCCAGCGGGTGCTTGTACCCTTTTACGTGAGGACAAAGTTTTTGGGATTCACCTGCGTGGGATATCTTTGCAAAGGATTTAAATGGACGTTCACGCTCGATGTATACACATACTTCAGAGGACGTGTAATCCAGACAAGCCTATTCATTTAAACTGTTTTATAGGAGATCCGGAACTTTTTAAATGGATGAGAGGGTGGACAATTTTTCTAAGGTGAATTTATCTCTGAATTATCAGTTACTGTGAAGAGCCTTAGTGTGGATCAAAATTGCGGCCTTAGATCTGTTCCTATGAACTGTGTTTTCTTAAGACCGACTCCCCACAAATAAAACTTAGATAAGGAGACACAAACACTAGGAACTGATTTTCTTTTAAAGGTATATCTTTATTAGGACCCCGCTGTGATGCCTATAGTGATTAGTCTGTCCATCTGTTTGTCCGAGATCTCTTGTCCGTAGCATATCTTCTCTCCCCAAGGCCCAATCTTGCTCATACTTCACCCAGAGAGTTAAGGGTGTGCAGTGACCTTGAACTATGTTCTAGGTAAAGCTGAAGGTCATAGCAAAAATATATGAAAAATCCTTGTCCGGAGCATCTCTTTATCCCCTTAATCTAATCTGGCTCAAATTTCACTCACAGATTGCCTATGGACAAAGGATGTGCAGTGACCTTGAATGAAGTTTGTTGATCAAAGGTCAATATCATATTTGATCAAGCAAATGCTTTTTATCAAAGCATAAATATTCTCCCCATACTTCCCATAAGCAGAGTTTTGAGTAATGGGTGTTAGGTGACTTATGAACCAAGTTTAAAGGTCAAATGTGACAGTTTTAACAATATAATATGAAACATTCATGTCAGGAGCATATCTTTTCTCCATTTGGTCCAATCTGGCCACTTCTTCACTCACAGGGTGCCTACGATCACAGGGTGTGCAGTGACCTTGAATGATATTTGTAGGACAAGTGTCAAGGTCGTCTTGGATTATGCAAAATTCTTATTAACAAAGCTTTGGGTTAATGGTGTGCAGTGTAATTGGAACCAAGCCAATGTGACAGTCATAGCGAATCTCTTTATAATCAATTTACAGACTGTAGACTATTTTCCATTTGCTTTATTTCGCTCAGGTTGAATATATCTGCTTCCATGTAAGGGGTTATATAAGATTGAATTAAAATTTTTAATGTCAGCTGAAACATTTCAAAGTTTTAGGACAAGGTAAAAAAATGATAAATCTCTGAAATGGTTTTCATCCCACTGTCCATTATTTAAGCGGGGCCCTTGGAAGTGGTCACCATCTCAATGTTGTCTAGTTCTTATGTTAAATCATTCTCGAGCATTAAAAGTATTTTGTCAATATAAACCCCTGACCCTGGTTTGTCCTCTACCAATACCTAAGAAATTACCTGGAGCTCCAAAGTTGACTGTCCAGTCAATGTTTTATAACCCGTCCTTGTACATGCATATCTCCTGTGTACCTACATGTATGTTTCTTGATCACTCAAGGTAAGGGCTACAGGTACTGCCTTATGGTGTATGTGTACAATGGTTATATAATATCGGCTAGACAACAACAATGAAGATGGCGATTATTGTTGAAATGTTTTTTTTACAAAAAGCACTAACATCATTTCTTAAGTTACCGAAGATTTTGACCAACATATAAACTGATTAGAACTCAGCCCTATCACTTTCTATAGCGCTTTGTATTATAACCGGTTTGTGAATAAAAATATGCAATGTTGACGCATGAAGACACTTTCTACGTACGATTTAATTTTCCGACAACCAAATAAATATGTTAACTTGTTCCTAAAGAAGTCAGTTGTACACATTACTGTAACATTCAACTTATTTTATTTTTTTCTTAAATTTTGTTTTGAATGTCTATGGTCTTAGGAAATAGATAGAATACATAGAGTTTGATATTGCACTTCTAGCTCATGACGTACCGGTTCAAATGTTGTATTGAATTGGGTGAAGCTGAATATGACTCATAAATAGGCATCGCCTTACTTTAGACACATCATATTATTTCAAAGGTGGTATGAATCTCTCTCTAAAATTTTAACATTCTGCAGTACACTTTTGTAAAGAAAACAAAGTTCTAGAAGACAAGGACCATACATTTTCACTCTATCAAGATAAGAAGTAGTTGTAACATGGGAGGATTAAATTTGGTTGGTTGCTTTAGGCACCGATAGATTAATTCTGGATCCATCTGGTAGACAAACAATAATTGGGATGCCCGAGTTTCCAAGAGATGTAAATTGGTTTTCAAAGTTCTCCTGCACCTTTTAAAGTTCCATACTGTTAACAAAGTCATTGATGATTTTCAAAAGCAATTCCTTTTTCTCCAGGTCTGTCATATTTTCAATTTTTTTCAGGGAAATTTTGAGTAGGTTCTGAGTCCGATCGATGTGGCCATACCGAAATATTCATTGCTGCAACAGTGATATATGTATCAATAAGAGAAATGACAAGTTCTTTACAGTGGTCATAGTGATTTTTAACGACATCACCATTAGCATCACTTCTTGACAGCCTTTTTTTCAGCATAAAAGGTGCAAGGTTCAAGACTGTCTTTTCAGTACAATAGTTTATAAAATTGTCAATTGAAGATGTAATTGGGGTAAGATGACTTAGGTTTCCACTATCATCATTTGCACAGTCATGAACGAAGCCTATTTGCTCCAGAGAAACGCTCACGGTTCAGCTGGCCACCTACAATTAGTACTCTAGTGCTTGTTAATAGGAGTTTACCAGCAGACTTGAAAATATCTGCGGAAAGATTTCATATGCATCCAGTCTATCGGCAACATCAGCAAACTTTTGTTCATTTTTGGCCAACAAAGGCAGTGGAATGATTTTGTGTACTGAGCGTATATCGTGAGATACTGGCTGCAGTTCTTCAGTCATTCGTTTGGCCAGTATCTTGAAATCCTGGAATGCCTTTAAGAATTTGATAATCACACGGAGGGTTAGCTCACTGTATTCATGCTGGATCACATCCCAGTCCTGTTGCTGCGGTAAAAAAAATCAGCAGACAGCTGCATGAGGGGCACTTGAAGAGCAAAGTTAGGCAGTGTATGGAAGTCTCCGCTCTGGATGATAGCTGCAGAAGCAAACCAGTGTTCCATGTGCTTCGACTGACCCTGGCGCTGATGATTTGCAGTGAGTTGGAAATTGACAAGCAGGCGGAACCTCTTTCCTTCATTTACAGCATCAATAAGCTCCTGGTTGAAATGTCCCAAATGCTCATTTAGCAAAACACTTATAAGCTGAAGACTGTTATAAACCTGAAATTGTAATTAATTTTATTTCTTTACAAATTGCGATTTTAGTACAGATTTAAAGAATCTCTCTTTTCGCGCGCGAGCCTGCATCTTTTAGATGTTGCCGCCCCCAAAAAACAGGATCAGTACAAATATGGCGTTATTTCGACCAGCATGGCTGCTCATCTTTGTTCTGCATGGCCCATCTTTACAATGTCTTCCTTCAACAATTTGTTGCGAGGAAGACTTCGCCTCATGTCTAGGGGAATGCGAGTGCATTTTCTTTACGGTGGGGATGACCGGAGGTGTCGATACTCTCCACATCCGATTTGGCGAAGGGGTGCGCCGGATTGAATTTAGTTTCAAGAAAATAACTCTGACTTAATAACTTATCGGCGATGTCCACCCCGCTAGAGGTAAGTGTGTCCACCCCCAACCCCCATTTATACATACGACTTTTTTTTTCTTTAACAATGTATAATTAATATTATTCTGATTTTTTTAAGTCGATTTGTCCGATAAATTGATCATTTAACATCCATCAATGCATATTAGTTATAGCCGTGTGCCCTCCCCCCAATAACATATTAATTATAGTCTAGTCGTAAGTTTTTCTTTTTTTCCCCCCTCTGTAGACCAGGGAGATGAGACTACACCCCTGTCCTCCAGTCCCCGTCGCACTACGCATGGTAAGTATATATATATATTTCTAAGAGAGAGAGAGAGAGAGAGAGAGAGAGAGATTTAATACCCTCCCCACATTACATTAATTTGGTCTAGTTTTCTTTTTCTCCCCCCTGTAGACCACGTTGATGAGATAACACCCCTGTCCTCCGTCGCACCACGCATGGTAAATATATTTTTTTCTAAAAGAGAGGAATTTATCATAAAACACCCCCCCCCCCCATTTCATATTATTAATTATAGTCGTGTGTTTTCTTATTTCCTCTGTAGACCACGCTGATGAGCTCCAATGATGAACACCCAATGATGAACACCCACGTCCTCCAACCCCCGTCGCACTACGCATGGTAAATATATTTTTTTCTAAAAGAGAAGAATTTTTTTTATATAAAACACCCCCCCCCCCCATTTCATATTAATTACAAGAATTGTGTTTTCTTATAGATCACGCTGAGGCTTCCCGGGTGTCCTGGACATCATCATCAACCTCCGGTAATGCTATATATATATATATATATATATATGGGGGGGGGGGGTGGCGATGTATTGAATTACCTTCTCTTTCTCCAATCTTCCTTCATGCTCTAATCTCGGGTTTTTTTTTTTGTAGTAGTATAGACGGTACCTCAGTTCATGAGACAAGCACAGGTAAATAAATATAATACATTGCTTTTTTGGGAGGGAAAAAAAAGGGGGGGGGGTTGTTATTGTTTTTTTTTTTATTTAATTTTTAAAATGACGTGTTTTTTTCAGGAGAGATTACGTTGACTCTTACGGCAGTTTTAATTATTTCTAGTAAGTAATTTAACACACATCTATTTATTATGTCTTATTTTTTATAATTACATTATTTTAAAATAAATCTAAGTTTTTTATCCTTATTATGCATTCCTATTGCTGTAGTGCTTGTCCTGCTTTTTAAATATTATAAACGCACGCATCGTCCTACACGCTCTGCATCAATACAATTAGAGACTATATATAAATCAACTACAGTTTAACTTCATTCATTCATTCGTATATACGACTTTTTTTGTAGGTGTTTTGTCATTCGTCGTTCTGTTTGGTATGTGTCTCTGTTTGTGTTTTTGTCGTCGTTGTCGCGGTTCCCCTCCTCCCCCTGGTGATATCGAAATGAACTACCATCACCTGCCCTTGTCTGGAGAGGGGGGCGGCGACTCTGTCGTGTCTGATATGTCTGATGTGGAGTTCCATCGTCCTAAGAATGATTAAATGTCTTATTTTTTTTGTACATTGTTTTTCCTTTATAGTTGTCCTTTTTTGTCCGTGTTTTGTTTATGATGTCCCGCGTCTGAGGAGCAGGAGGCTGAGGAGGTAGGGAGGCGTCCCTACCGAAACCCAAGGTTGCCCACCTGTGCAAGCACACGGGTGCTCAGACGCCATTAATTTTCTTTATATATATATATATATTTTTTTTTTCTCTCATCTGTGTTGTAACTATTTTATGTATCATTTATTTACTTTTATGTTGAATGTGAAAATAGTTTACATTTTATATATATAGTGAATAAATGTTGTTTCATTATTAATGCAATCCAGAATAAAAAAGGAAAATCCACGCGTACTTTTTCTGGGTTTTAATGCAATTTATGGTAGGAATCATATATTTATTTCACACTATGAGAATATAGCATATATAAGTCAATACTTTAAAGATGAACAATCCTCCATCTGTATGCATGGAGGAATATTCCTTCATCATTACATGATAACAAACATCAAAAAGACTCTCACTGAGTTAGCACATAGGTTTTAATAACAACATAATAGAACATTCCTCCATCCTGATGTGTAGCTGTGAATAATGAGGAATATTCGCCCATCACAAATATTCTCACTAAATAAACTAATATGTATCCGTAACAACATAGGAGAACATTCCTCCCTTTTGATGTGTAGCTGTGAATGATAGAGGAATATTCCCCCATCACAAATATTCTCACTAAATAAACTTATATGTATTGGTAACAACATAGGAGAACATTCCTTCATCTTGATGCGTTGCTGTAAATGATAGAGGAATATTCCCCCATCACAAATATTCTTAATGAATAAAATAAACTTATATGTATTAGTAACAACATAGGAGAACATTCCTTTATCTTGATGTGTAGCTGTAAATGTTAGAGGAATATTCCCCCATCACAAATATTCTTAATGAATAAAATAAACTTATATGTATTAGTAACAACATAGGAGAACATTACTTCATCATGACGTGTAGCTGTGAATGATAGAGGAATATTCCCCCATCACAAACTGTTCTAACTAAATAAACTAATATGTATTAGTAACAACATAGGGGAACATTCTTCCCTTTTGATGTGTAGCTGTAAATGATAGAGGAATAGTCCCCCATCACAAATATTGATTGCCCTAAGTTGGGGCAACCCACATACCAAAGAAATAAATTAAATTTCAAGAATTTCTTAACAGGACGCCCAAATACTTTGTTGCATAAAGAAGAAAAAAAAAATGTTTTTTTCCTTTGACTTTTTGGTTGAACCCGCAAAGGGGAACAACTTTTGGAAAGTGTGGATTGTACTATAACAAATATTCTCAGTATGTAAATTTACTAAGTGAATATTTCTTCACCCCTATGCGTTTTTAACGAGTGCATAGTAGAATTTTTTTCATCATTAGTCAATTGAATATATGAAGATTCTTACAGAATGAGCATATATGAACATAAGGGAACATTTATACCTTTTATCTGTTATCAGTGCTAATGAATACAAGGAGGAATATTCCTCCATCATAACACAATTATCTACAAAAATATTCTCACTAGATACATGTAATACAAAAATACATATATGTTGTTGGCAGAGTAGATTACAGTACATTATTTTTCCTCAATGTATTTGGTAATTGCTACCAACTGCTCATCTACAGTTGTGGACAGTTTATCTATTTTGATAATGTTCTCATCAACTATTCCCTTCATTGATAAAATAATAAATTCCTGTTGGAAAGTTTGCTGATCCTTGTCATTAAGTTTAAAGGAATGTTTTTGAGGGGAATGGACAAATTGGGCATCTCTAATTAATCCTACTGGCTTGTGGCAATATGTGAGAATAGCTCCTTTTCTTGCAGCATAAAATATTTTGCCGTTGGTGTATTCAACCAATAGGATTTCTTTTTCTTGTTCCTCCTCTATTTCTTTGTTTTTCTAAAATGTTTTGTAAAGGTTGGTTTTATTAAGATCACTTTATAAATATGAATTCTATTACAAGAAAGAGACAGGTTTGATTTAATGACATTATAAAACCAATAATAAAGTCAAGTCTAATCCTCCCCTTCACAACGCGCGCTTTATTCAAAAAAGATTATCTGTGAATTACCTTTTTCTCACCAGCTGAACGAACCCTTGGTAAATCATCTGGAACGCTCTTCCTTTTCTCTAAACTTTTCTATATTAATTAAAAATCTATGGTTAGTTTGACATAGACATTTGGTATTCATCATTATTATGTTAAAAAAATCTTATCTTAGTTTGGTTATTTTATAATATACATGTGCATTCTAACCAATTTTTAGTGCTATATATAAGAAACTATAAATATGTGCACAATTTTTTTTAATGACATACACTAATTATATAATACAACCTGCTGACTGGTGGGTGTGATCTGAGTATTTTGCCTAGCCCGTACTGCAGCCTCCTCAGCATGCATTCTATTCTGAATTTCCACTTCAAGTTCTTTTTCCAAATCAATAATCCTCTTCTGAAATACAAATAAATCAAAATTAATCCAAATTAACAAATTTAAAAATCCCAATCAGTAATATAGTTGCATTTAAGTATTCTCTTACGTTCAAATTTGCCACCATAACTTTCTGCTCTTCAGCTTTTGTCACCACAGAAATTAGTTGCTTCTTTAATACCTACAGAAATATTTATAGTTGTAATTGATGAGGTGTGTTAATAAATCTATAGTATATATTCCACCAAGTATTTTTAAAGAAATTAAATACTGCAAGACCTCTTGTTTTAGGATCAAAGTGCTTACAACAATCTTGCCATCTTTTTCTTTCACCAAATGTTTTTGTTCAATCAAAGACTGTTCTGTACATCTTAGCTTTTCCGACATGGTCACAATTTTCTGTTTTAGTTCTTTAATTTCTTTATTGTCCGAGTCAATCTGGGTTTCTTTTTCAGCCATTTTCTTTTTTGACCTGGTATATATAAAATAAAAGTTTTAAATTAAGAAGTTTTATGATTAGTTTCTAAATTATAATTTGGAAATAAACAAAGTATCAAACATAAAGTGGCTGTATAATTGTTTATAAAATGAAGTATTACACAATAAAATTGGTGCTTACCGTTTGCATTTTGTAATACTTTCTATTTCTGCTTCGTCATTGGCTTTCCTTTTCTGCGAAGTCGTTTTCATGCTGTAAAATTTAGTTAGTGTTAGTGTTTCCCGAAATGCACTCCCTTTACATGTACATTGTTACAGAATTCTACAAACTTCTCACCGTTTAGTAGGTGATTTCTCTTCAGGCACTTCTGTAGTACTTTCTCTTTCACATCTGGAAAAAAGAAATAATAAAAAATTGACAAAATGTTAACATATTATAAAAGCTATATTCTTGATAATGATATTGATGAAATGCTGTTACCTCTGACAAGCGCTGCGGAATTCTTCTGGAATGAGGTCTCCATTCTTAAATCTTGTAAGCAACAATATTTTAAGGTCTTTTCTTTTAACCTTCGAAAAATGCCAGAAACAGTACTGAGAGCACTGTTCTGATCTTTTTTGTCCTTTAATACAACCGTGCTCGAAAGCTGTGAAGACGTCTTTAATAAGTTCCCAAATGTCATCTTCACTGGCTGCTAAATTAAGGTGAACCTTGTAAGAATTTTTCAGTTCAGTTTTCTGAAAAGAAAAAATACATTTAGACTTTATAAATGCATATATGGTTATGCTATAAAAATTATAATTATTGTAGTTGTTTCTTAAATGCATCATACCAGTTTACAGATATTTATTTACTCTAATGCGATGCACATTTGTTTGTAGACGTTATCTTACTACCAGTATAATAAACACATGTATCTACTCATTATATTCTCATGTTTCACTAAAAGCTGTCATTTACTGGGCCATATCTTTAAGATGCTTATTAAAAGTTCTTGCCGAGAAGATACAAATTATCTTCTCTCAGTATTATTATATATTAAGCTGGTCAATGAAAACATCCTACAAAATAACCCAGTGTTGTAAAAAGGGATTTTCTTTAAAAAAAACTACGCAAGCTTTTTTATCAAAAGTTTGATTATCGTTTTAGACTTTAGAGAAACTGAAAATATAAAAACGATCAGAAAGAAGTATGCATTAGAATTTTATACACACACTTAAAGTGTGACGGGGATCCTCCCTGTCACTAGCACTGATTGATAACTATTGTTTATACATTGTATTTACAAGTTTATTTGTATATTTACAACGAACATGAATTTCACAACTATATATATGTTAGGTGCTGGGTTTTATAAAAGTATATAAATTATATTTTAATTGCTTTATTGTGGATCAGTTCATTATTACAGCTGCATTATTGCTAAAATGGACAGAATGTTTAATTATATAACAGCTTATGCATTTTGTTCTATAATGTGTAAGCCTAGTAAAAATATATTTTTTGTTAATTACATCGTCAGCATTTACCACAAGCCTTGTTTTACTAGGAAACTGAAATGATGTGTGTTGAAATTTATTGGGCAAATGGCTTGTTTAATATTTTTAGTGTTTTCTTAATAGTGTAACGTGACAAACTTGTCAATGAAATTAAAACAATAGTTCTATTTACAGTTAATTTACATATTTACACATATACACTACAAGAGCAAAACACATCACTTAATATGATGCACTTAAATATCTGTCCTCTTCAAGTCTTACTCCCCGACTCCCCCTCTCTTCCCTTCTTATCATTTTTACTCCCCCATCCCAGAGTTTCTCAGCCATAAATCACCCCTCATAGCACTCCCTGGCTAGAGAGAAAATAAACAATTAAACCAATGACCCCCCTTTTCCTACAGGTCTGATAAGACATCAGAGACCCACAAGCTGCACAGACGGATGGCATATCAATTAGGTGCCACCTGGACATTTAACGGTTCACTCAGACTAACACGATCTCCAATTAACATACATATAAATTTGCCCAGTTTATCCCAATAGCTTTAAATGATGCCAAACATCATATGATCGGTAGAGGGATCATATTACAGCACTGCAGTGCGATGCTGCAAAATCAATGATAAGTTGATAGGTAATGTATGACTATGGGGATTTCCAAAATGTCTTATCTGATGAATTAAAATAAGAACATAAAAAAAATTCTGAAACAAAGTGAAATTTGCAAAAAATAAAGCATAAGGAAGTCTACATAAATGCAAGAAAAAACTTAATTTTTTTCAGCATTTCTTTTGTTATAAATTAGTTTTAAGCTTGAAATGGTAATTAATGTTATATCTAAATCATAGGGTGAAAAGAGTTGAAATACATGCCTTTTCAGACACCTTACTGCAGATAAGAAAGCACTCAACAATTCTGAGGAAAATTGACACAGCAGGGGTGCTGGGAGCCTTATCTGATACAATTTGTAGGCTTGCAAAGATAAACAAGTAATAATCAACTGACCATCATCCATTCTCACAAATATTAGCAGTCAATTAGCATCATTTAATATACTTTGTCACTGAAAAAGTGTTTATGTGTGATATGCAAAGATGATTATTTTATGCGCTGTTGCTCTGGCTGGAATAAATTTGTTTCAATGGAATTATTCACAATTAGTTATTTACTCTTTAGACAACTTTGCAACAATTCTTGAAATCTTATTATACTACGTTGGGTATTACAATATATAGTCGTGCATTAAATCCTAAAACCCATGGCGTGTAACAATATGGTATGACCGATATTTTTTCATTTTAATTGCATTTTTATTAACTCTGTTATCGGAATATATCTAGGTCAGTTCAGCTTCAATGTGAAAGTTAAACTGACATTACTGTTTTTGCGAGGTTATGTCTGAATGTTATATTGCATTCAGGTAATAAAATATTACCTATTTGTTAATGAGAGTGACATTCGAGTGTGATAATAGAAATTTACCCGTGGGAGAAAATTCTTTGATGTGGAAATGTAATTCATTTAACAGATGGTTTTAATATATTTGTATGTTACACAGGCAAAGACCATCCTGTTGATTTGAACATATTTTTATTACACAAAAGTACAATTTGGATTGGGCACAAGTTCAATATCTTAGACCGCCCTCTCCCACAATCTGTTAAGTGATGCATTTTTGTATAATTTTCAAATGTCTGTGTCATTATGAGTGGCAATTTTTAAAAAGAATTCTGCTAGAATAATTTCTTAAATTTATTGTTTTTCTTTTTGTTTCTTTTGGTTTAAATTTGATATCGGACTCTTTAAATCATTGGATTATCTGAATTACAAAACCTACAATTTATGGTTGAGGAAAAGAAGGGGGTAGTGAATTTTCCGATTTTTCTGAATCGTGATGTTGTATTTAAGTTATGCGTTGGTAATAATAATATCTTACATTTTTGCAAGTAGACATATTCTAGGGATATTAAAAATAAAAACAATAGTCATAAAAATATTTTCAATTAAAACTATCAATATTTATTATGATCATGATGACTTTGTGTTCTTTTGAAAAGAAAGATATTGCATTTTGGACTGTCATTCAGTGAATAAGGCATACTGATGCATGAGTAAATATATGTCCTTATAAAAATATTTTTTATTAACATGTACTTACCGATTTATTCATGATTGCTGCAATTTCTGACCTCCATTTAGTTGAAATAGTTTTGGGGGTCTGTCCAGCGTAATTCCTCCGACAAGTTAGGAGCAGTTTTCGAAAAAAGCTGACTTTTTCTGCAAAACTTAACTCCTGGGAGTGTTCATGAATTTCATTGTGCTAAATGCTAGAAACAAAGCTTGATCTTTGGTCAAGTTCTGATAGATGTCCATATAAACAAATTCGTATTTTCCTTTTGCACACATTCATCAGAATTCAAAATTCTTTGTAATGCTGCTCTGGTGTGGTTTCCACCCAGAACCTCTACACATTTTTTTCCTGGTAAACAAAGGTCAGCAATAGGGACATTTTCACATACACGTAGAAGTCCAACTAATGTAGTGTAAGGCTGGAAGTTTTGAATGAATGAATCTGCAAGTTCATTCACGTGATTTTCATTTAATAATCTAATGCAATGGTCACTGCTCGGAGAAATAAGGTTATCAACATGTACTTTGACATGAGTACCTACAATAAGAAGGAAAAATAAATGTAGTTTTTTTTTGGATTTTTTTTAAAATATTATTTAAAATAAAAATATTTATGACATTAAATTTTATAAACATACCTTTTAATGATTTTTCAATCATGTCACCATCTATACTTTTGAAAATTCATCGTCAGTTAAAATGACTTCTCGGGACATCTTTGATTTTCAATCTACATCACCATCAACAGTTGCAAGTGCTGATGATGGTCTTTGGTGTAAGGAATAAAGCCCGTAAAATTTAACCAATCACAATGCGCGAATGAGCAACTCACCGTGCCTTACAATTTGACAGTGGCTAACACTGGTTATAATCTCACTCAAGATTTTCAATTCAGAATGAACATTTCCAGAGAATTTAACCCTGTTTCAAAAAACTGGCAAATTGAAACTTGTAATGAACTTGGGATTTCTTTTGTTGAGAGAGATGTGCTTTATCTACCAAGCTCCCATTTAGGAGTTCCGTCTACTTGTTTCAAAATTAGAGGTGATGGAAATTGTTTGTTCAGAAGTATTGCGTTTGCTGTTAGTGGCAATGAAGAACTTCACCTATATATCAGGAATATTATAACATCTTTTATTGCAAAGAGCAGAAATCCGATTTATATAATGAAACTCCAGAGGATTATCTCAAACGAACAAAGATGAGGGAAAATGGTGTGTGGGGTACTGATATAGAAATTTATTTTGCTGCCAAAGTCTTTAATTGCTCAATTTTTGTGTATTCAAAACATGGACATTCGTATGAATGGTTGGAATTTAAACCAGAAAATAAAACCACAAGTTTAGCTATATATCTACATCATAAGAATTCCGATCACTATGATGTTGTTACATCTGTTAGCAACTTAAGTGAATTGCCACTAAAGGACAAAGAAAATCAGCATGGCTATGTAAAGGAGCCATTTATTTGCATTGATAATGATGATCAACATGAAAAGGATGACACTCAGTTTGATATTTCAATGGTGAGTAACAAAAACTTAGTTTTTGAATATAATAAACCATGATCTTTTAAAAACATAAATGATGATGAAAACTATAGTATATAGAAAATGACTAATTAATATTCTTGTATTTTTTTCATTAAGTCAAATTTGTCTGACATACTTAAAAGCATGAGTTTTGAGGACGGTGAAAAAGTTAAAGACTTGTCTGATGTAGGAAATAAACAAACGGCAGACCCATTTGATTTTGAGAATGAGGTAAACTATAAGGAATAAAGAAAATAAGTATTACCGTTGTTTATGTTTTCAGTTCAGATGATATTTTAACAATATAAATTTCATCAGAGGAATTATGTTTCATCTTAAAAAAGAATCAGATGTTTATTGTTTAACGTTAGCACATGAATCTATGAAAAGTCTATTCTGATAAATCATGCAGGATGATATGCCCTATGAAAGTGAGTTTGTACAATGACATCAACACCAAGAAAAGCTGAGCGGCTTCTTTACATGGTTTCAGGAATGCAAATTTAAGAACGGCACTTTTCCAAAAATACTGGTAATATTTTTCATTTGGCGATTTCTAATGCTCTTCTTATTTTTCACAAAATTAAATACATCATTACTAAACTTTATTTATTTAGAAGTCCTTCTGTTGTTCTGTTTGTAATTTTGTAATTTTTAGAGTGTTGTGTTATACAAAATGTAGAAAATACATGCAATTGGAAAAACATAAACTTGTTGCTATTATCGCCACACTATTTTACATTGAATGATATTTATTCAAGTTAATGCTTTGTGCAAGTATTAGTT